>PYWC01000040.1:1564345-1612455 GCA_003182015.1 Tuber magnatum
GGGGGAAATTCAACCCTGGGAGGGGATATCTCCCCAACCTTGGTATCCGAACCGCAGCGGCCAGTTTACTTCCCTCTCGTATGCTCTTCTGAAGGATTCCTTCCGGTTTAGCTTACCATGCCGCTCGAGGTTTGCCAGGCGCTTTGGGTTCCAGTGTAAACATGCCTTCTTCGGCCACTGTATGCAGCTTGTCTTTCGTTACGATAGCACCAAATTTTGTGACAATCGAGGTCTTTTTTCACTTTTTTGCACTTTCTTTTTTCATTACGTTTTTGGTTCGAGATACGGCAGCCCGGGGTCTCGTAAACTCGCGATCGCCCTTGCACCCCTCCCTTTGCGAAGTGAGACATTGTCTCGGATGCGGCGAGAGAAGCCGCCAGAGGTGAAGTTATTTCATACTGTTTTGTCGAAGTGAGTTTAAAGTTTTGCCACTCGGCTGAATCTAACCCGGCCGGGAGTGAGCCTAGACGATACAAGTACACACGGCGCTCCCGCCTGCCAAGTGCGTAGACAGATGTAGGCTTAAAAGAGCCTCACTAAGAAAAAATTGCTCATGTGAGCATACGGTGACAACCAAGGGTTCATTCGGTAACTTCCTCTGCGCCGCTCTAGTAAGCTTCTCGCGATCATAGTTTGTTTTGTCAGTTTACTCATCGACAGAATGCTATTATTTTCGTAGGGTACCGGTTATGTTACTAAAAGAAAAAAGGTTTTTGTGAAGCGAAGTTGACTGAGTTTACTTCGTTGGTGCTGGATGCTGGGCCCAACTTCCTCCCGACCAACTTAAGACACCCGCAAGTACCTAATTGGTGCATCATGCGAGATCACTGATCACATTTGTGGTGTCTGCTATATTACCGTACCTTCAATGCAACTGACGGCCATGATGTGTCTAATTTACGGCCTAGGCAATACATTCCGCGCTAAGTGCACAAGCTCGGTGACACCCGATGGTGCTCTACCCCGTAATACCCCCCCTTTTAGCGATGACCAATCATAGTCAAAACATGGGCCCCAGGGTCAAGTTTACACGAGAAAATATCAGTGTGGAGGGATCGCTGAGGTAGATCTTAGCAGCACGACTTGCCGCATTTACAAGTGCTACGATCTCACTGCGACAATTAGTGACATATCCCCTCAATAAACCGCCGATGCAGTCTTGTGGGGTAGCATCCACCATTTTGCCTAAAAGAGCATTCTCGAGCACACCGGGTTGTGTCTTAGTTCTCGTGTTGGAGGATGGGGCTATGATACTTCATATTCGGAGGTGGCCTGTTTTACCCCCGGAGGGATACTAGTCGTAGAATCGGGGATAAGGTACCGGTAACTTAGAGAACTGTCTACGGTACATAGTAGCGCAAGAAAGACTTGATCATCACAAGTGAAAAATATTGAGTCTCCTCATGTACAGTACTACCGGTAGTACAGCGCTATTTACGGTGAGCTCGGCGTTTATGCCGGGAATCGGGGTACCAGGTGCGGTTGGGATGCTAGCGACTAGGTATGATATCAATAGAATTAAACTAAATTGAGGCAATGTAGCTTATCTCGACTTCACACACACTAAATTGGGGCGGGGTGACTGGTACCGTGCGCCGGGGAAGAGGAGGGTTTTGCATACAGTTTTTTCCCTCTTACCGTATCGACATGCAAGGTTGGGACATTCTACCTTTTCCTGTGGGACTCTTGTACCCTACAAGTACTAGTACACGAACCAAATTCGATTTCCATCTGATGCCTGTGAGACATTAGGTAGAAGCACAAGTATGTACTTGTACTGGTACACGGCATAGCATCACGAGCGCTATGAATGACTGTGAATCCTTGGTGGCAGGTGGGTCCAAAATTCTGCTAGTCCGCCTCATGTGGACGTTCGTGATGCGCGTACTACCATCGTACAGCGCGACTACTTATACCGCTTACAACAATGGAGACTCGGTTACATTTGGCACCGGCTATTCACATCCTAGCACTCGCTTAGGTATGACATTTCACTGTTGGGGATTCATTAGCTTCATTTTCGCTCTGGACTCACGTAAGGGCCGGTGGTATCTTGGCAAACACTCTGGGTATCGTGGCCCCCGGGCTCCGTAGAAAGAACTGGGGGTGCAATTTACGAGCAATACCCCACACGCTTTTTCGCTCACTTCTAGCTCCGCGATATCTGTTTTCCATCGCTAACACTACATTAGACGTACGGCGGCGGTTTACCAAAGGGGAGAAGCGCTACGTTGACTACCATTTTTACGTACTGCGCCCTCCGAGGCCCCACGAAACTTATTCACTCACATCCAAAATCCTGCGATGGCCAAGTGTAGCCCTATTCACCGTGTCTGCACCACAACGCGCACCTGGTTTGAAGTGTGGGGAATAGGTAAGGGGGGCGGAGTAGCAAAATCCTCCATTGGTATATTTATTATTCATTTCGGAAAGGTCGTTAGTGCTGGTGTTTCTCAAGGAAAAAAAAAAAAAAAAAGCCCTCGAACGTAATTTCCTACAGCTCACTTTTCCTTCCTCTGGATCCTAAATTTACTTCTCGCGTTTGGAAAACCAACCTGAACCCCTACCGTGGCGCAAAGGGGAAAATCGGGGTTGAGAATTTTGAAGAACTGGCAGACTGACGACCTTTTCAAAATCGATAATAACTTTCCAAGACTGGTTCTCTGGATTTCGTGGATATCAACCTTTCTTGGCTTCAGAAGGAAAAAATTCGCCGGGAAAATGGCTCATGCATAACATGGCCGGGCCCCCAGTGGTGAAGTACTGTACCGGTACCGTAGGAACTCACACGATTTGCTGTTTCTGACGGCCTCTTGTCTCCTGGTTCAGAGGAAAAGGCCCTCGAGAAGGATTAGTGCTTTCACGATACGATAGAGCCTGAGTTCTTCGGATTTGTTGGATCGTATTAGTTGGTTCTCGTACTTACATTAGCTTGCCAAAACCAAGCCTATCATGGGCTGACGTGGTAATTTCCACTGATAACCTAATAACGAATGGCAAGAGATTTACGGTAAGGGGGCCACCTTCACAAAATCGCAAAGGCTGCCTGGAATCTGCGGGGGCGGGAATCGGGTTTAGTTTGCTTTGCCTTGCCAGCTCTTTTTTTTTTTGAGGGGGTGAGAGTACCACGTCCCCGAATGGAAAACAGCTGAAATATGAGCATTTTGGATAACACTCTTAGAATCAAACATCTTCCTTGCGCAATTTACCTCTCGATATTTTTCCTCCAGTATCCACACTTTCTGAGTAAGCACTTAAGCCAGCTTTGGGGTCTTACGGGGCGAGATCGGGGGTAAGTTACGGATTTAAATTAGAGACATCATGTGGGGCTAGATTGCGGTATTGAGTAATCCACAAATGGGAAAGAGAGGATGCTTCGTACGCAGGGAAGCACTCAGACAAACTTTTGAATTAACATTAGTCGGTACAATGCAATTCTACAATCTGGTTGGGTAACTCTCATTATCATCGACCGGCGAGCCCGTTCATTTACCAAAATTGGACGAAACACATAACACCGCATAACTCGAGATGTATAGAGCGGGAGTAGCCGCTCTGGGTCGCAGTTGGAGTGCCCCTCATCTACCACACCCTCCAGAAAATTTCGCGATTAACTTCTCAGCGATATCCTTCTGATGCGTTGGATTTCCCTCAAAAGTCTATTCCGGCGAGAATATCTCATCAACCCAATTGACCAACCACTCGCTCGAACGGGACTCAGCCATATACTATCGTGCGCACGCCTCCGGCCTCCTCCAGTGCAAGGTTGCGAGTAATATGGACTCCCATCATGGTACATCCTAAGGATAGTTCCACCTCTCCAAAAGCACATCTTCCCGTACTGTGGTCCCCAAGGCGCGACTCCGGCTGAAAATCGGAGTTCTTCATAAAAATCAAGTAAATTAAAAGTCAAAGAAATTTATCCCACCTCCAATTGTTATATTGGTGTTGTACTCAAGTGCTTTTATGATGTTGTACTAGTGCACCACATCTGCATAATGTGCTTGTAGGAACCATCGATAAGTTCCTCACTCTCTTTCTCTGATTTTCTTTCCTTTTTCACCCCCCCCCCCCCTAGCTTCCCCATCCTATTATTTCCTCTTTCTTTATTCCAACTTTAAAAACTGTGACGGACTGAGCGGAGCCGGGGAAAAAAAGAAATCCCTCCTATCATGGACATACACCAGGCCGTGTTTTGATGCGATTTCGTAAGGACTTCTGGATTTTTTGTTGGTCTTCATGATAAGAGGTTGGTCTTTGAATGCCAAGAACCGTCTTTCGGAAGCAGCTTCACCCTATGAACGATGTTTTGTCTTTCTATTTGGCCGGTTAATGACCACATTTGTCTAAGACGCCCGGGAGGATTGTTTTCAACCTCGCCCGGATTGTCAAGTGTTCCAAAGTTGCGGTACCCGTACCGGTATTTCCCTTCTACTTCCTGAGTTGCTGGGTCTGCAGCCACCCTAAGCCTCGTGAAGCCTCCTCTCGCAACCAAACCAATCGAATTCAACCGTGCGCAGTCAACAATCTGCTGTCACAACAGATCCAAAAGAAAGGAAAGAAATTTTTTTGAATATGGATGTATGACACTGTACAAACATAATTGTTGGACTGAAAAACCCCATCGTCGCGGGGAAGAGTTATTACAGGGCCCACGAGGTATTGTGGGTGCTGACTGTGAGACATAGGAAGGACCGGCACTGTATCGGCAGTCGTTCAACCCGCCCAATGATCCGCGCCCATTAACGCCACAGGGACAAAAGTGTCGGGAGAATTTTTAAGTGCTAGCGTAATACCCCAAACAGGTAAAGTGCATATTTTAGATGATAGTGAAAAATGTGTCGGTGCTCTCGTCCCAATTCGCAACCACTGTCGCGTTGCACAGAGCACGGTACCATCCCATTCGCTTGTTAATCTCTCTTTGGAAGCGGAGTGCTCCGGGCCCCTTTAGGGAAAGTATAGTGAGGAGAGTTTATTAATTCTCACCCCAATGAGGTTAGCGCGTAAGTACAATACTACGAGCCCGACACCCGGGTCTCGATCCCTGGTTGCCATAACCTATGTTGAATCGCCGACGCACAGCGCTGTCACAGTGCGAGTAAGTCTGGATAGTAATCATCTCGCTCCGATCCAGTCTAGGAATAAGTTCGAATCACTTACCCGTATTCGGACTCGTAGGGCTTCGGAAAGGGAAAGGAACCGGGAAAAAAAAAAAAGTTCCCCACCCTCCCACCTTCTGGACACTTCTTTTACCCACCTTCACTACCGGTAGTTGGTTCGCTTCATGGTTGCTTTTTAGGGCCCGCATGTTCTCATCGGATATCAATGTGTTGTTGGAGTCAATGCGTTGTTGGTGTCGATAGATCAGGTGCTTTCTGCGGGGGGGTTTGGGTGGGTGGGTCGGTGTTGCGGGGGCGGGGCTGTCCCGACCAGGCTCGTCTGGGGGTAGTCGTACGTTACAATAAGGTGCTACTATTGGTGACGGAACACTGTCATGAACAGTCACTCGGGATGTTTGCTTCTGCAGAGGTGGGAGGGAGAGGTAAGGGAGAGGTATATTCTAAGTACAGCCACTCGGCAGAAGTATTGGTGAAAGGGAGGTTCACTTTTGTCCTGGAACTGGTTCCTCCCTAGTCAGGCCACTATATACCCCCCCTTATCCCACGGGATTCTCCGTCAAAGGGAAACTTCCCTTCACCAATACTTTTACCGCGTGACTGCATGTGTATGGAATAATTATCCGCTGTTGATCTGGTTATCGTCGAGAATAGCCTCCGCACGCTGGCGGCCTCGGGGGTTCAGGTCGATGCAAAGGGGACATGGGAGTGACCGCAGTGGTATGATAGGATAAATCCACAAAAAAAAAAAGAAAATACACGGTGCGGGATATGCAAGGAGCCCTTTAGGGTCCCAGAGCCGTGCTCCGGACCCCAACTGACAGGCCAGATTCATTCCGGTATAACCATGTCGTAGTCTACCCATCTAGGCACTTCACCACACCCAAACCAAACCCCACCCACCAGCACTTTCCCACCTTTAGCCCTATCTGTGCGTGGATCGCAGGCTCAATCAGAACCACTTGATCCCACTCCCGCTTAATTTTTTCGATGCAGGGCAAAGTTTAGTAAATTGTGTAAATTGAGTTCCCAAACCTCGATCGCTGACTACACTGGACTGGATCTGGGAGAGCTTTGTCTTGGCGCATGCGCGAAAGTTCACTGACTGTGGTATGATACTACCGGAACTAGGTCTTATAGGCTGGTGGTGCTTTATTTGGCATGTGTCTTGGCAAGAAAGTGGCAGGGATAAGAGCGCAGCGAATGGAAGGTTGTGATTTGGTTGGATGCTGCACTCCCTATCTGCTGGTATTCAGGGGACGGTCGGGTTGACTTGTCCCGGGCAACAAGTAATGGAAAATTGGGATGAAAGAGATATAAGGTGGAATATCTGCGCGTATCTGGGCGCCAATGCAAAACCCCCCCCCCCATTGTCGGCCATAGTTTTGGTGGAGCTTGTTCAATTTCGGGCTTTATGAGCTAAATATAGCAGGCTTCGGGTGTTATGTCCTGGAGTAGGTGCAGAGTTAATGACCGGTTGGTATTGGAGAGAAGCAGCTTCGCACGTAGGGCTTGCGACAACAATTGATTGGAGGTGATAGAGAATGAGACATCCACCCACTCTCATGCGGTACTGAAGATATTTTTGAACTAGACTTGCAAAAGCAGCAAGCCATATAATATAACCAATCTCTAGAGCAAGAGATGGACCTGACTAAATTAAACAAAAAGCTTTGCCAAACCATTAAATCCTCGTGATCGTAACCATCACTCACGTCATCGTTAGCATTGATGTGCAGCATTTAAGCCAAGAGCCCAACAACGACACCGAACAACCCAACCAATCCACCCATCCAAGCCCCCACCCTGCTGCTCCCCCCGGTGAATGGCTTGGGCTCACATCCTCCACTAATAGTGCCGTTTACAAAATGCACAACTCCGTTCTTGGTAATTACGTTTGCCTTCACGATTGTCGCCCCACCGGGAAGTGTGTACACCCCGTCCTTGATCTCGATCGTGATGCTTCCGCCCGCCTTCGTCGTGTATGGTCTCCCGAGAACGATGTTAGGAGTGTACAATGGGGGGCCCTCGACGACATGCTGCTTGCATGTGCACTCGCTGGGCTCTCCGGACAATGACGAGTCAATGGGGACGAAGGCTGTGATGCGCGGGGTGTTGTCGTACGTGCTTAGGAGGTTGTACTTTGTGAGCGCTGCGAGGAAGATCCTTTGGCCGAGGATGGTTATGGACTGGGAGAGGGTTTCTGGGAGGGTCACGAATCTGGATCGGGAGTTAGTCGTTTGTATGCCAAGTTGGTATAGACAGGACGCTCACTCCTTCGCACTTTGAATGACCCCCAGATTGAAGGGAATATTTTTGGTAGCAACATCGACGATGTTTCCAAGACCGCAGACAAGTTTCGGGCTCGTATTTCCCGGGGCTGTAGAAAAAGAAACCATGGGAAGAAACTCCCCAGGCCCAAGGTTAACGAAGGCGGTGTCGTTGAAAGTAGTCTTGAGGGTAGCCTGGTTAGGGTCCGCAGCGAATGGATCTGGGCCGGATGTTCTGAAACCAGTGGGAACTGGTGTAGAGGTGGCCAGAGACCCCCCCGAGGAGCTTCCTAGGGTGGCACTTGTTGCTCCGGTGGTCGTTGGTGATGAGAGTACCATCGTAGTCGGACTTGTGAAGACGTTGGTGACTTGACGTTTCTGGACTTCGGTCTTGGTCACGTAGGTGTTTGTAGCAGCCATGGCTGCCGCATCGCGGATCGCTTTGCGGGTATCACGTTTGACTTTGTTTCCCGCTGGCTCTGCGATCTTGCGTAGGACAGCTTCGTTTCCTGGGCAGAAAATAGAATACATTTGCCCAGGCTCGAGATTTTGTGCCTCTGGGTTTTCTAAGAGGAGCTCGCGGTACTGTTGGCATTCCGGCATACCTGCGAGTGCCTGCACAAGGGTTTGGTTCGAGGCAGGTGTCTGGCAAGAGACGTACGGAGCTATGAAGAGAAGGACAACCGCTAGTAGCGAAATTGGGAGAATCATTTTGAACGAAGGAGGCAGAACGGAGGAGGTAAAACGAGGGTGATGGTGATGGCAGTGATGTGCCCTTGGTTGCTTTTCGCTTGCTTTAGTTTTAACTCTGAATCGCAAGAAGAGAGAGAGGGGGGAGGAGAGAGTAACCGGGGTTATATATCATAGCACAGTGGGTAATTACCAAGGAGTACAGTGCTCGGGTACACTACGCTACAGCTATGTAATATTGTACGGTGTAGGCACTCGAATATCATGCTGCGCTGCCAAAAAAAAACAAAAAACCTTGGCTTAATCATAACACGATCCAATACTTCTCATGTATGGTAGGGGATCAATGTACTCGTAATAGTACTCCACCGTAGTTTTTCTTCGGCTGGTACGGGGCATCCCATCTCTTATTAGGCCATGCTTTTTCAGTAGTTTATTATTTCATCTATGATATCAACAGTGGGGAGACGCAAGCAGTGCTGGCAGTCACGGAGTGGTCACCCCTACGATTTCGCTCCGCCCGTCACCCGCCTTGGATTTGGTGTTGGGGGTTATAGCTGGTCGTGATAACTGGAGGGCTAAGGTTATGGCGAGGGTTAGGGGTAAGATTATCTCATTTGGGACAATTAGGATGAGCACCACCAATGGCCAATTTGAGTATTTCATTCCTTCAACCGTTTACCTGCTCATCCATTCATTCTTTTGTCCGTTCATTCATTAATGAACTTCCTCCTTTCTAATTCTGCCAGTATGATATATAAGAGTGGTTCCATACCTGCGAGCTCTCAGTAGGATGCCAAGCCCGATCTGGTGCCCGTCACCCCAGTCACTCATGGTGGTCAGGTTCATGGCTACAGTACCGTAAAAACTCGAATAATTGGACGGCACAGAAAGAGGTTAAAATAAGGTGAGAAAACGCGGAAATTGCGTAAATCTGGAAAACATGTCAAAATCAGTAGATTTTGTGGATTATCAAACAACTCTATGGTCCAGCATTTTCCTTCTTTAGACTAGAGCATTGTTTGATAATCTGTGAAAGCTGCTGGTTTTGGCATGATTTCCAGCTTTACGCAATTTTCGCGTTTCCTCACCTTATTTTAACCTCTTTTTGTGCCGTCCAATTATTCGAGTTTTTACGGTAGCACTGAGGGCCCTACCAACACTAGACGCAACTCCCCGGGTATCATATGAAGGGTTAGTCTATCTCGCTGAATCGAGGTCCCCCCGACCACTCAGCGAAGGGCTTTTTCCCCGGCCACAGCGGTAGGAGTTCCATAAACTCTCTCCCTTCGCTAAAGTTAGCCTGACTGGCCTATTCCGCTGCATAACTGGCGCTTCACACGTACCTTCGCCGAACCGGACCAGAGTTCCACTGACTTAAGCACACACCTTAAGTACAGCGCATACTGTATTTTTTCGTAAAAGCCGGATTCGCTCTGTGGTCCCTGCCCAATTGCCTTTCGCCGTTTGATTAGAGTGTGGCCATTTGAGGCCCTTTGTGTCCTCTCGTTGGCTCGGTTGCCCTTCGAGCTGAGCCTACTTTTATAGAAATTTAATGATATCAGACCGTTCCAAATTAGACATTGAAGTAACCCTTGGAGCCAGCAGAAGCAGGAATCCGGTCTGTCAGGTGTGGTAATGGCCTAACATGTTGGGTTGACATTAGTTCGTGCTCGGGTACGGTAGGGGAGATGGGGAAAAAAGGACCCCAAACCCCTCAACAGCTTGGGCTAGAAAGCCGCCCGAGTTACCCATGATCAATCCATGTATTTATTTTTCTATGGGGTATAGGTTCCGGATGCGTTACTTTTGTTCGATTCTGTGGCCTGAGGGCCCAGATCGGGTACCGGTAAGGTTCTACGACTAGTTTGTTCTAAGGCGAGAGGTGGGTCTGGCTTTGATCGTTACCGGTAGTGCTGTGGGTGCAGGCTAGTCTATTTTCTTGCACAACTCTATTCAGTGCCAGTTTGGCCTTAGAAGTATATATTGCGGGACGGATGCAGGCGGCTTCTCACTCTCGCACCAGGACATGTTCGAGGATTTCCACCTCTGTCAAGTAGTCCCAGATGTGTGCCCAAGATGCCTCAACCTGGGATGTAGGAAGGATAACTAGCTGGGGCCATCCCGCAGGCCGCAGCACTGATAGCGTAGCTGGCGCTCGGGTTCCCCATACCCAACAAACATCTTCCTGTTGCCACTTTGGAGCACCGGTATAGAATGAGGGTGTTGCCTCTCGTATCCCCGCTTTCACAAGTACAGTACAGTACACCCAGACAATTCGGCCTTAAATAAACTTGGTCCTGTTCTGGCTGAAATTTGGGGGGACTAAGAAAAAAATAAAAGGTTCTAAGATGGTGGAAGACATGCGAAATCCGAAACTCACCATTCACTAGAGATCTTTCGCCCACTTATTGGTGCCCACTACTTTTACAGCCGAGCTATCTAGACCGAAACGAGCTGAGGAGATCCTTGAGGCACAAGGAATGCTTGGCGTGCGCACCGCCAATGGTTCATTTGGGGATCTACGCTGCTCCTCAACAGCCTCACAATACCTGATTCCAAAGTGCCGGTTCTGTGTTTCCCCAACTAAATTTAATGCCGGGATATGAATGGTAGGAAGAGTGTGTCGCTGTATCGTATCGACCATGAGTGAGTAAAGGCACAATGGCAGTACTTTTTCCTCGTATCTGCGATATACTAGACACCTCGATTTGACACGACTGGTTAGGGGGCGGGGGCTCGGATACCAGGGCTAGTCCGTGAGCATTCCCGGTGAATGGTCATTTCTGATATGAGCCCAAGAAATTGGCTACAAAAAGAAGAAATTCTGTGAACGCTTTGCGATTTTTATTTTCCGGCAGGTGTATCTATCGCAGTTTGGCCAATACCGTGATCGCAGATTTACTCCTCCGCACGAGTACCCGAGAACACGTAAAATTCTAAGTCCTGGACGCGATTTTATCGCCCCATCAGAATTGAGAAGTTTGGAGGAGTAGCTCTGACCGTTCTGCCTATATGGGATTCGTTCGGTTTGGTCATATTGCTTAATGCCAGCGGTCCATTCTGTAACAGAATAGTATTAGCACTGCGCTTGTGTGTGATTCCCGAAAAAGGATCTTGTAATTTTACTTACCATCTCTTGGTCCGTGCTCTCTTTACGGCAACGGAATAAAATAGGGGGAAACGAGAGGGCAAATAATTGTGTCGATGGAAATTAGTCTCGGGATCGGTGGACACTACTCTATCGAAATAAAAGACGTTTGGTATACGGGTGCAAAGGATTGTCCACTATTAGGAATAACTAAACACGTTCTGGCAGCAACGGGAAAAGCTTTGAGAATTTGCCAACTAACTAGGACTATGTAGGAATCTTAGTGTGAAATACCGGTAGTGCTCATGCTCAATAAGCTGGGGGGCTACCCCTGTGAATGCTTTCAGTCAATTCATCAATCCTCTATCGTCTGTTTAGCACCCCCGGGGGGATAGAGATTTCGTGGAGTCGCCGCAGGGGCCGGTTAAACCTACTATCAAAGAGTACCTGTGCTGAGAAATTTCCTGGTTGCTATCATACCTATGGATCTTATGTTGCCGGCACCCCCGATAAGCAACTAGAGATTGCCAGAACCGACCGGGTACAGTACCCCGGTGCTGCTGGGTATGGCTTGACGCCCCCTGCTCCAATGCCATGAGGGTGGCAGTATATTAGTCTGTAGTTTGAACCTCTCTTGCGTTATTTCCGTAGTCAAAAGGTGTTCATCTCTGTGGTAAATGTGAAACAAAGGTGGGCACTAGCAGCTGGGTGTTGACGTAAATTATAGACATATGGGGTTGATTAATCACACATGCGCCTGGCTTATCCGGTGAATTTATCCCACAAATCTTGGACCAAAGGTGATGAATCTTGGGACCAGACTCAATTGGGGTATGGATCATCAACCCTAGTTTTTCTCCGTCAACTTCAAGATCCAATGTCCCCACCAATCTGAACGAACTTGAAGGGGGAGGAGTCACTAATCTTGTCTTAGGGAAACGTAGTCATTGACTGACCTAATGGAAAGAAAAACGTAATCTATAGGGTAAAGCTCTTTCTGAAAGACGATTCTAGGCCTCAAAGACTAGTGCCTTATCATATCAAGAAAGCCAACAAAAAATCGAGAGTCCTTTACTGAGTCAAGTTAAAGCATGGCCTGATATATGTCTCACTTTTTTCAGGCTTGCGCAGGCTATCAAGAGTTTCCAAGGTTGCAATAAAAGCAAACATTACATGCTAGCCTATTATGAAATCGGTAATGTATTGGCGCATCGGGGCTCAGCTGATGCCTACCCTCCATGCTATACCGGAAAGCAAGCATCGTATCATAGCTCATGTGTGGCATGAATGGGATACCAACTTTGAGCCGTGTTGGGTGAGCGCAAAGGTTTAGCGAATCGGCGTCTCTAGCGCATGGATAGCAAAAGAAAAATATCCCTCTCACTTTACAGGCGCATCCAGCAATACCCTAGGGAAGCCCCACTCAAACAGCGGGGCATGTGGGGAATTTGGGTTTCGTTGTACGAAGCCTAGGGTTACGATAAGAGTTTTAATATCATAGCCTACTAGTTTCCCTGGAAGCCCTCAGGTGGACTTTCGGAATATATTTTCCTCTTCCCCCTCTGTTCTAACCTCCCGTATGGGACGGATTTGGCGTTGGTGAAGACTTACACTGCTCTTCCAAATCTTTTTCTTCATTTCTTTACGGTGCGGCAATACCGCATTCATCTCGACCTCTGGTTGGCTCATCCCTATCAGCTTTCCCTCAGCTATCCTTAGCTCCAATCCGACTCATACGAGAACTTACGGTCCTTGGGTGAGAGAACCAGTCCGGACAACACCGTCTGCTAGCGCTCGAAGATCCCCGCGCGAATCAAGCGAAAGGGATTATTCATAACCTGGTATGCAGTGGGCGATCCCCTTGAGCCAGGTACCCATTAAACTAATGAGAATAACAAAGATCCTCTTCAATCCAAACCGCATCACCTCGCCATGGATATTTACACGAACCCCCCAAAGAACTCATACGTCACGGGTTTCACGAAAGGTTTCATAATGCCGACAGACTCAGGAGGGATCCCCGCTGTCGTTGTTAGCAAAAGAAGTGCCAGTCTTGTCGTCTCCGCATATACCATCTTGATCCTCTTCATTTTTATGGTGGGATGGAACCTGATCCTAGCGGTTATCATGTCCTTCTGGCCCACACTCCGCGACAAAAACCGACACATCGCTTTGGTTGCCCTTTGGAATTCTGGTGAATCGATGAATGCGGCAACGTTGATGTTCGAATTCTGCAAGAGAATGATATTCGCTGATCCGGAGCCGAACGGCAAAAACGACCCCGAGGGGGGCAATTCAGCTGCCGCGTCCGGCGGGGGGGCACGTTCGGATGGAGCTGCCGCCGGTGGGGATAGGGACCCTAGCAGCGGGCATCCAGATAGCATCAGCAAGAGCAAGCAACCTAGCAATGAAAAACAAGGTACCGAACACCAACCAGAGTCCACTCCCCCCAGTAGAAGTAGCAATCTGTGGTGGGGCATCCTGTTTTTCCTTCTTGCCGCCACCATGTCTGTTGGAAACATTGCAGCCGGTATTTTGGTAGCCGGGGAACTCCTGATGGGAAATGTCGCTCCTCCTGCGAAGGAGGAAATCTTCTACCCGGATTATAACCTCTACACTGCAGCGGGCGACAACGGCGCTGGCCTTTCAAAGTTGACTTCACTGAGGGCCCCTGCAGCACTCCGTGCAATCGGGGCTATCGAAGCCTCTGATGTTACAGTGCGGGACCGAGTCTCACTGGACACGATTCCGGCACCAGATGGGCAATCGTCTAGTGACTGGATGGGCCTAAGCTATGCCTATAACGTTACCGGTGTGGATATGGGCTTGCAGAGTGATCCCAAGTTGGTTCTCAGGGTCAAGGGTTCATGTCACACAGATTCTTCATGGCTAGTGAAAAACTCTACCGGAGAGAGAGATGAGTATAAGCTCTGGGGTGAAGGCGATCCCGTTTTTGTCAAACGTCAACCAGACGCGGATGTTCCTCCGATGGTGAATTTTTACCTGAAGAAACAGTCTGTGGGATCTAACATTTCATACGCCATGATCGTTCAAACTGCGGGCCGTTATAGCTTCTCCTCCGGCCAAGACCCATGGTACGCTACCGAGAAGACCCGGACCAAGGTACCGATTGCATATCAAATCCGCCCGGGGCGACCGGCTCTTAGTTGCTGGGAAACAAAAAGGTGGCATCTTGGAACCAGTGAAGCGGAAACTGACCAGTTGAGTTCGTTGCCTGGTCTGAAACTCTACAAACTCTGGGCTGAGGAGGTCTTTCCATTCGAGTTTTTGATGCCGCGCGTGGTCACTTTGGGTAGGGCTGCAGGGTCCTCTGCGCTCAAATCAACCTCGTTCGCTGCGGCTCCTAGTTACGTTCTTGATGCGGGTTTATCGAGTATCAGGACCGACCTCGAGCGCTTGGTGCTGGCTAGTTGGGTTAACTCTCGCAATGTACTACGTGATACAACCGCCTACAAGGGGGATGGCATGGTAAATCTTGCACAAAGAGGGAAAGGCGCGGTGGAAGATGGCGCCGCAAAATTCGTCCTTCAGAGTGGAGACGTTGGCACCTTATCTGTCCGGATCCTAATTTCCGTCCCGTTAATCCTCTTGTTCCTTTATTTCGTTGATGTGTGCTTGGGTTGGGTGCTCAAACATAAAAATCTCGGGCAGCCTTCGGTATTCGATGATAACGTCAAAAATTCAATCTCTTTGCTGGCCACTCAACTGTATCGCAGGCTGGACGAACAGCTAAACCCTCCAGGTAACTGGAGCCACAAATTGGCAGCTATTCCAGCTATCTACCGATCCACCGGTGGGACGTCTAAAAGAGCCTCCCAAATCCAACAGGATGTGAAATCCCCTACGAACGTGGCTACCAAGCCTGTTGACTGATGAGGATCAATAGATCCGGGGCTGCGGAATTTGTGATATTAAAAATTGAGGATCTGGAAGGTGACTTGGCTGGAATGAAGGTTACTAAATTCCTTAGCGGGGATAGGGTGTCTTCGAGTTTTAATTAAGATATCTCCACATCATGTTCTCTCTCGCTCTGTTTCTTCCGCAAGGTATTCTCTCAAGCCGTCGTTGGCGGTAGTTTTTCATTCTCTTTTTTTACCCCACGCTCGACACGTCGATGTTTAATGTATGTTACGAAATCGCCCCCATTTTTCCTTTCTATTGTCATCTGGGTCGTATCGGTGGTTCAACTTGGTGACCATAATGAATTAACGCGTCCGTACCATTAGATATCAACTTTCTGAATTCTGTGGAACTACCGATGGGAGTGACTGCTTTGTAGCAAGCTGGTAGTTGATATTCTTGGGGAATAACTAATAAATGGCGCAGCGGTAGAATGAGAAGAATCAAGTGGGACCCGGCCGTTATGGGGTAAGTATGGGAAGGGGTGTGGTAGCAAACCTCGTTCTCTCATTCGGCGTTCTCTAAACCAACGGTAAAGACAGGAGTATATAGGGCGTAACAAATCACCACATCCACCGGTTTTCCTCAATGCATGTCCGAACTCAATTCCCTTGCATGCTTCCGTGATAACAAAGAAAAGACATGTATGGAGATACTCCTCCGTAAATCGCCATAACTCTAGAAAAAATGAAGTCTCCTACCACATTCTAGTAACCTCCACGATTGGCCATACCTCACTATCTCCTTCCACCATTCCAACATATGTCTTGAACCCATTGAGAAAATCTTTTTCTCCGCTCTTTCATCAGTTAATTTAAACCAATACTGGGGGTGCCCCAACCAATCCCCTCTCTCTGAGTCTAATCGACACTATGCCGCGGAAGCCTAACCGCATCCCCATGAGTCCATAAACTTGAAAAATGAAAAAAAAAAAACTAGAAGCCTAAATGGTTTATTGAATGTCCAATTTTTGTAGGGGAGTCGGGGGATTAATGATTTCTCGTGTTGCCGGGTCGCTATAGCGGCAAGGCAGATGGAGAAGAGGGGGAGGGGGGGAACAAATTTTTGTGAGACCGGTTCCCGGGTAAAGTTGTCCGCATAATTATTCGTGTTGAGGAGCGGTCGCTTGCGCGCTGCCAATTTTTCAAATGCCTAGTCACAGAAAATCACTCGCCCAATCATTGGATTTTGTTCCAGCAAACCTGACAGTCCAATTGATAGAAACGAGGTGGTGTGAGTTATGCCCCTACCTACCTATATAGTGTGGACCAAGATACCGACTTTCCATACTTACACTAGCTCACTTGGCCACACAAGATATCCGCGGCACTGTATATAGGAGCATTTTGAAGCGGCTTCGTTCAAAAGATGTTCTCCAACTAGTTCATTGCTGGCCCCGCACTCGGTTTCCAGGTCTCGCATTACTGAATGCACAAATAGGAATTTACAGGTATCCAAAGTGAAAATCTAGCGTCTACCGCCCGTGAAATACAGATATATAAGGAGCGTGCAGTTATCCCAAGGTGAGCAAGTGATTTATTCACTGTTAGATTGGAGAAGTGGTGACTTTCTGGACGGCCACTCCGCGTTCCCAGCGCGTCCGCAGCAACGAGGATCGGAGTGGGATGCCAGTAGTTGCGGATCTAATATGCCTACAGTATCCGTCCTTTCGTACCAAAAGACTGCGTATAGTAAACTCATAGATTACTGGAGGGCGGGTTCCACGGGGAAGGTTAACGACGGCGTTGGTAACCGGCTCTTTTACCGTATTAATGGTTCGGTCTGAACCTCACCAGGAGCACATTTCTGGCATTTTGGAACATTAGTGTTCCTCCATCTACTGCACTCGGGTCCCTCTGGGTCAAATAAAGATTATCGTGCTTGTCTGGTCGGTGGGGCCATATTTATTTTTTTCACGCGTGAAAAACACCTATTCTCCTTCGAGCAGGTCAGAACCCGGTGTCCGCTAGATTACCAAAATCGATATACGATGAATCCTGCGAGAGTTGCTGAAGGTGCAGCCGCTTCGCCGGAGTGTCGATGAAACATGTCTCACATCACTCGGGTGCTCCGCGAAAATCCCAAAATGCTTAAGCCGGAGCTTGATTAGAGGGTTTGAGCAGCCTTACCTAGGCGGGGGTTACCATTCGTGTTGTTAGGGGTTGTCACTCGCACTAAGAGCCCACCAAACTCCCGACAAATGCCATGCTTCTCAAACTCGGTCCTTTCAGGAAGTCATACAGCGACTTATTCTCAGAGATCTTATAACCACTCTTATTAAAATTATACTCGAGGAGAACAGCTGCAGCATCTTACCCCGATGAAGGTATGATACAGAAGTGTGGTGGAAGTTGGCAGTTAGGACCCTCAATCCTAGGTCCGATTCCATGGTGTTTACACCCCAACCGGGTGGGACGGAGGAATCGTGAGGCCAGGCCTTGCCATGAGCATGTGTTGGGGCCACCGGCTCTTGTGGGTCTCTTCACGCCGGTACTGGTACGCTATGATACGGTGCCGCGGTTTTTTACTCCCCAAAAAAATACTGCCAGTATCCTGGTCAATCAATCCACCTTTTATCTGCATTCTCCCTCTCAATATTATTAATCGATCCGGAAATGCAAATGAGGTAGCAAAAAAAAGAGGCTCTGGAAACATCTAGAAACGAAACGGTCAAACTGAGAGGGTATAGTAATTGCATTTTCTCATGATACTTCTTCCTGGACATTGCTCTAGGTTGGTCGAAGTATTGGACTCAGATCGCCCCGGACAGCAGTTGAAGGTTTTCTTGCACCATCACGGGGGTGCCTATCACTTGGTATGATAGTATCCCTTACACCTCCCACAACTTTAGCAGTCAGCAACATTGCTCAAACATTTTCTTCGATTCCTGTTTTTATTATTTAATACACAATCCTTTTATAAATTTAGTTCTTGTAAGTGTACCATTGACCGTTCGTCTCGGTTGATAGTTTGCGAGGCTTAATGCAACCCCGCAATCCCACTATCCTTCCCACTGCGTGCGCCCTTATGGCGCAATCCCGATTAAAATACGTGTTAGAATACGAGCACTTCGCTGCCTCCTCGCAACCCCCACTTTTTTTGTGGGGGTTGCTAGGCGGGAAGTCGTGTTAATCCGGGATGGTGTTGATCGCCACGAGTGCCCGTGAGCCTGTTTGGTGGTGATTTTTGGATTTATGTTTGGAAGGAGCGGTTGCGAGATTGGTCCGTTTGTGGTAGTGTTTTATTTGTTTGTGGATTGGGGGATTAGCTAGTTGAACTAGTATGCTGGTTCAGCGCTACTCTGATAATATAAGTTATTAGATTGAAGGCAGTGGTTACTTGGGTGCTGACTAAGCAGCATCATGAACACACTTCTGCAGAGGGACTGTAAGCAAGTCCGCCAGGGCTCTGGCATGTGGCAATTGCTGGCTCCTTGTTGGCCGAATGTTCTAGTAGGTGTGTGAGCGAGTCGGGGGATATCGTTTGATCGTGGTGATAGTTGTTAGGAGGTCGGGAATGTCTACGAGTAGAGCCATATCTTTCCGATTTGTAGTAGAGATTTCCGGCTAATAAAACTTTATACCCCCCTTATATACGAGATCCATGCCCAGTACATTGCAGGACGTAGACTGGCTTCACTGCCAGTCATTGTGGCTAGCCAAGTCGTCCTTCGTCCCCTGATATACATATAATGACAGGATAGTACCGGTACCCCTACAAGCCATAGATTTTCGCAGACTGTGCTTCACTACCCCAACTTTCCTCACGGCCCTATTCTCTTCTTCCAAATCTTGTCCCATCTCGTTTCATAAAAATTCATGCTCGTATCACATTGAGACAAGGTTAGCAATTGCCCTCCATCCACCTCACTCACCTCTCCCCCGACCGTGCTAGCGCAACCAAGCTTTCCCCGCAACTTGTTGGACTTGCTCCAAGCATTCATGCTCTTTATAGAACCGGAGGAAAACGCAACTGAGAGCACTCCCCGGAAAGAGATAAGACGAAGATACGGGTACGCGTATTCTCAGTGACAGTTTTGTGAATCATCCCCCATCACGTGGGCTAGGGCATGAAAGGTCTCTAAGTTATAGCGGCCACAGTGAAAACTTTCATCGTGGGGTATGGACGAGTTACATCTCATGCCCGCACCACAAATAACAGAAGGCGTGAAAGGTGAAAAGATTGCAACATTCAAATCACTTGAGATCGTTGTCATGCATTCAGATACGCCGCGGTAGAGTTCCGGCCGATCCGCGACCGCCCTCCGGGAATTGTGAATGTGTGGGACTTCCCTGTGCGTGGGTTGTGTCTGGAAAAAGTTGCGCAGTACACGGAGGAATGAGGAGTACTGCTGTACAAGTGACCCTTCTCACCGAAGGGAGATAGAACTACAGTAGGCTCACACACGGAGAAGACCCGGGTGGAAGGGGAGGAGGGGGGAAGTCGGCGCGATCATCACCGGCGTTGCCGATGTTATGGACAATGTGACGGGCAAGCTCAAGCTGGTTTGGGAAAACTCTGGAGGACGGTCTATCCGTGCCGTGTCCCGTAGCAGTCCGGGAAACCGGAAATCCCTCTGGGCTTCTGCGGTACTTGAGCTTTTGAAGCGCAGTAGGAATGACTTACCACAACATTTTATTCATAAATACCATTGCCTTCACTTGGCCACAAGATCTAGCAGAATTATACGCCAAGATTCCCGGTAGTAGAACATACCCCTCCCACAAAAGCACGGCAACTCGTGAAAATGTCCTACGGTAGTGGTACGCTATTAAATTTAGGGGAATGAATGCCACATTCAGAATGGGACAGGATTGTGATAACTTAAGGAACCATGCACTTGACCCCGTAAGTTGGAAAGGTCTGCGTCAGGTGTTTTTGCGGCGGATTATGAAATCCAATATCCACTTTATTCGCCGAAAAAACATCGGGGGAGTTAGCGTTAGCGATTAAAGGAAACCCAGCCCGGGGAGCAGAAGTGGCCGATGCCCCACGTTTCACAGTAAGGTTCGGGATGGGGGAGGGGGGATACGAATTAGATTTTAAGTTATGCCTGGCTACAGTAAGAACCCGAGTGAACGGACCGTGCTATGTAGTCCGGAATTTCCTCCTCTAGAAAAGGGGTCAAATACAAACCAAAAAACCCGGCCCCCGGGACGATTAAAAAAGAAAAAAGCACCAGACCTTACCGAGAGAGGGAAGTCCAACGTCCTAGCACATGGCTGGATAATTCAAGTTCTTATGGTTCGTGACATCCAAAACATGCACCAAGAATTCTCTTACTTTTAAACTCTAAAGGCTCCAATGCCAAATTCTTTATTGCAAGAAAAAAACCTGTTTTGGAAAGAGCAAATGAAAAATAACCAGAAACAGGTTTTTTTTTCCTAGTAGGAGTTGTGGATAAATATCCTTTAGCTTTTAAAAACTTGAGTTTTTGGTATAAAAGGGGAAAAGATGTTACATCAGCCACAGTTTAAATGCCAAGCTATTCCAATAGCACAGTATCTGAATCAGGGCCTTTTACAGTTTTGCCCTGATTTCAGCACTATATTCCAAAACCTATTACCTAAAATACTTACTATAGAATCCTTATTATAGTTTATCCATTATTCTACTGATATTTTTATTCCTCAAGTTATTGTTTTATAGTTGGTATTGTTTTTATATATTTATATATGTTCTAATACTGGTTATAATCTTCATAAATTATACTATTATATTATAATATACTTGAATATTATATACTCATGCCAAGGTTATGGCTGGCCACCAGAACCCCTACACATTTGCAAGCTCAAGACCAAGGGCACTCCAAACAGTGTCTAACAGCTCAATAGCACTTTGTGGCTCAACTGTACCTTGTAGCTCTCGACAAGTTTGTAAATTAAGATCAGTTTGCAGTATATAAATAGTTTGTAAATAATTCAAATACTGTTACTTAACCAACAATTAACCCATGAAATAACAAATTATGCTACCAGCTCCAGCCTTTGTTCTATCAAGCCAATAAGTTGAACCTTATAGAGATATTGAGATACGAATCCAGGCTGCAATAACCTTTCTTCAGAGCAGTAAAAATCAATATCCAGATCTGGCTGAAATTGCCCACCAGTACACAATACCAGTTTGGCACCTCCGAGTACATTTACAAGGCTGACAATTCTATCAAGATTGACCTGGAGCAAACCATAAGCTTATGCAAAATCAAGAGCTAGCTGTCTCCCAGTATCTAGACTGGTTAGATAAAGTCAGTACTAGTGCCCCCTTGTAAATAGTTACAAGCTGTACAAATACAATTCTCCAATATGCATATGAAGGTTCAGGACCAGCTCCTATTGTCAACGATCAATAGCCACCATGTTTTCTAGATTGTCATTCTGAGTACTTTATTCAGAAGCAATAAACAATTCATGTAGATTGTAAAAATGCACATCAACTGAATAGTATTCAAGCTTGGTTTCAAAAATATCTTACTATCTATCAATCACACAATATTCTGCCAGTAGACCAGTATAACTTTGATGAAACAGGCTTTCACATCAGTGTCAGACCTGATCAATGAATAATTACTTATGATCCAGACCAGCAGGCTTACTTGGCTAGTTCTACCAATCATGAACTTGTAACTATTTGTGAAATAATTAGTGGTGATAGAGCTGTTTTGCCTCCCATGATTATTATATCAAGTGTTATTCACAAAGAGCTCTAGTATACTATGACAAGTATTTTAGATAATTATCTTGTTGGTATATCAGAAACTGTCTATAGCAATGACATATTGACACTAAAATGGCTTAGCTATTTTGAACATTTCTTCTCCAAGTGTCAAGTTGGAATTTACTGACTGTTACTCCTTGATGGCTTTGGTTCCCATTGCACAAAACCATTTTTTGACTATTGTGATGAGCACGAAATAATCTTTTTCTGCCTTCCTGCTTATTTCAGCCAACTCCTGTAACCATTGGATATAGTAGTGTTTCAACCATATAAACATTATTATGTAGAAGCAGTAGAGGCAGCAACTCATATGGGATGTAATAGGGTTGACAAATGTGAATTTCTCGACCAAAGTGATTCCATCCATCAACAAACATTCCAGCAATCAAGAGTCTGATCCACATTTAAGGTGACTGAACTCATTCCTTATAATTCTGATTTTGTTTTTTCAAAGCTTCATGAGGCAGTTTCTGGTGTTGATGAACCAGCAATACCCCTACATGACTCTCCAACCAGTATTCTGATTAGAATTCTACAGTAAAAGTTACGAGAAGATAAATTACTATACATAGCAAAAAGAAGGGAGGATACAGAGGTAGAAAAAACAGAAAAACAATTGTATAGAGCACAAAGTGCCCAAAAACAGGTTCAGTAAGCTCAATGTAAACCATTACTTGATGAGATAAAGGCCAAGGAAAAAGAAAGGCATGTAGCTTAAGCATATAAAAAAAAATATCTAGGCTGATAGTAATGGGAATTAAGCAACTAGCAAGGTTGAGGAAATTGATCTAAAACCAAATATTGTATTCTTTAAACTTGAAAGATTATCTTAATATACATATTTATACTAAGCCACAAAGTGCTGTTGAGCCACAAAGTTATACTGGTGAGCTACAAAGTACTATTGAGCCATAAAGTACCATTGAGCTGTTAGGTACTTTAATAAAATATATTTGGCACTAAACTACTGAGAAGCATATCCCATCTGGATGCTCTTCTCAAGTCATTGTATTCTATGGGGCAAGCCAACCCAACACAAAACCCTGCCTATCCAGATAAACCAGAACATAGATAATCACAAAATACTACTACTGGCAAACTGGTCTTGCAACCCTTCCGCACAAAAGAAAACCAGAAACAAATTTGACTGAAGGCCTATCTCTACTGACCCTTCCTTCGCCGAGAGGGCATCTTGCCCTCTACAACAACCACCTTCTCAGGAGCAACTAGTATCCCCACCCATCTGGTTCTCCCCCATCTCCTCTCAAAAGCTCTGACAACTCATCCAAGGTCTTGACCATTCTCTTCCCCTTTTTAGTCTTTTCCAAAACCTCTTTCGCAGCCTCCTCTATTCTCTCCGCCATCCTCAATGCCTTCTCTGCCATTTCCTTTTCTACTGTCACCCTCTCTTCCAACTCCTTCACCTGTTTCATGGCTTTTGCCACATTTCCCTCTGCCACCACCATCCTTGCCTCTGCCTCTCCTTCTCTTTTCATGGCTTTCACTACTCTTTTGACTGCCACCTACTCTTTTCCCTCAGCCTCCTCCATCTACTGTCTTAGCAGGTCACCTACCTGCTCTGCTATCTATAGCAGAGCCTCCAGCTCTGGTGTTCTCCTTTCTGACATTGACAGTTACTTTAATAGAACTGATACATGGTGTCATAACCTTGAGATCTCCTTCTCCATCATGAAGTTTTTCTCCAAAGCCATGGACAGCATAACTGACTGTGTAGCGACACATGCAGCGGAAAAGGAACTGCGATTTCTGTTAACTATTGTAGACCATCATAGAGGTAGTCTTGTTGAGAGAAAAAGATAAAAGTAGATAAAAAGAGATAAAATGATCTTCTAAATTTAGGTTAAAGTCAAAGTAGGATTCATTGAGATTAAAGACTTGAAACTATTACAAGATAGAACTAAGAGAGCATATTGGTTACTGGCCAAAATGTGACATGTCACTTGAGTCGAAACTGTCTGGGACTGTTAGGCACTCTTTAGAGTGCTCCCGGTTGTGATCTTGCTAATATGTCGGCATTGTGGCAGCCAGTGACAACCTTGGCAGGAGTACTATCAGTTATATGGAGGTACAACCCCTAAGTTTTGTATATTTCACTAGCAGGAGATATTGAGTAGACAGGGATAGGTAGTCTAAACAGGGTGTTGTGGTATTGAGGATATGGGAATAAAGGTGAGAACTTTGTACAAATTTTTTCTATCCATTTCAATCTGCAAAGATATCAACTCCAGATACTTAGAACTTGAAATTGTTCCATCTCGCTGGTTGTAATGACCCAGCATACATGGGGTATGGCAGCCTGAACCTACACCCATACAGTCAGCCATGAGGCAGACTAGTAGGAATGGGGGGGCAAGTAAGTACTTGACCCACGGAGACCCGATGGCCCAGGCTCTGACGTGAACAGAAATAGCTGGCAAGGTCCTTAGGTACTTGGCTACATCCAAGAGCAATGTCAGCATACTTAGGGACCTCTAAAGGGGCAGTTACTCTGCTAAGCCGGGTAACTGTAGAAAGGGTAAAAGTGTCTATCTCTGGCGATAGAATAGACAGGATAACAGGGTAAAGTCACCCTATCTACTGGGTATGGTTACCCTACCCTCAGGATCAGGTTACCCTGCCATAGGGCTTGGGTTACCCTGTTCAAAGTCCAGAGTTACCCTACCTTGCAACACGAAGTCACTCGGAGAGTTCGGGAAAAATGACCAGAATGTTTGTCATATAAAGCTACATATAATACTGGAATCTGTGGTTCTGCAAGATGCTATTGGGCAAGCTACGCACCTCCGAAGAAGCTGTAAATTGGAGACATCATTCCTATCATACCCCTCCTGTCCCGCCTTGAGGCCTGGATGTCATGGGCAAACGGTTGTGTAGTTGTATGCAGTCTAGCAAAGAGGAATATTTGGAGACCTGCTTGCAACACCATATGCATTGCTGCCATCCAGTTGACTGTAGGCTGTTCACAGGATATATAAAGGGGCATAGGGTCGAAGGTGGAGTACCTCCTCCAAGTTGTTCGGAGTAAAACGGACTAAAACTGATGGAGTTAACAGGAGTTAACCATGGGGGTCCCAAAAGTAGTTCTGAGTGGAGCCAGGATGACCAGGAGAGAGTTACACCTACCAAACCCAAACGTGTCCCCAACGCCATAGGCTCTGTAAGGGAAGTGCAGAGATACTAAAAGTATGATTCCTACCACAGGTAAGGTCGATCCGAGGTAGTGGTCATGGGTAGTGCCTATCGGATCACTCCCAGACAACTGTATCCTGTGGAAGACACCGGAAGCCTGAGAATCATGAATAGTAGATAGATAAACCGCTCACGGTAGCTTCCAGGGTCACATAGAGATTAATGCATATGGGAAGGGTATCATAGATAGTCCAGTTTATCAGGTGTCTTGATGGTTAGCCACTGGCAAGGCACCAATGCGAAAAGGTTTTCACTCCGGTGGACAAAATAGAAATGCACTGCAGAAACAATAACCAGATAAGGTGAATGCCAACTAGAGTGTGTCGACACATGCATGTCCGAAGGGTGTGCTAGGAGATGTGTCGGACCACCCTTAGTGGAGAAGGATGTGCTTGAATAGTTGGAGTAAACTAATAGGGGAGTCTCTGGCATAAGATAAAACTACTTGAACATCCATGCGAGAACTTTTCTACTCCAACAATTAATCCTCTCGAGACCTTAATTGAGTGAAGCGTCAGGCTTAATGATATTAAGTTTTACCATTTACTTTACTCTTACATCTGTGAGAACTTTTAGCAATAAGTTTGAAGTTGTTTGGTACGGTCACAACCTTGGAATCCATCTTCCTAGGGGTGCCCCCATTACACTGGTGACCAGAAATAGGATTGCCAGCTTTTACTTTCAATCAAATTTGGAAATGTGTAGAAATTCAGAAAAAAACTAAATATTCCTAGTACCAAGTTCAGTACCCATGCACCTCTCTAGCTACCCTATTAAAAAGACCCATTCATCTGCCTATCCCTACTCAAGCTCAAATCGAGGAGCTTATTGAGTATATATATATGTCTTCCCGTAATTATTATTTGTCATTTCAGCAACTTGCTAGTGAGCTGGAGTTTGGAGTGAGTAAGGAGGCCATCTGTACAGCATTGATTAAGAAGTGGTTTCATCAATCCTTAGCTTTGAGAAAGCCTTCTATTATGGAATGGAATCGTGGGATAAGGTTGCAGTGGACTTTGGACCATATAACCTAGATAATGGAGCAGTGGTATGAGATCTTATAGACCAATGAATCCTGGATAACAGGTGGAAGACATACACGAACATGGATTACAAGGCATGTTGGTAAGGAGTGGAACCCAACATGTATTGTCAAAAAACATCTTAGAAAAAAGGAGTAGATGTTTTGGGACTGTTGCTATGGAGATATATAGGGTCCAGGGATCTTTTGGGAGAAGGACTGGGGGACAATAAATTCTGAAAGCTATGATGCACACACTGTTCCTGTAATTTATAGATACATGGAATTGTGTTGTCATGATAGGATTCTATTAAAGCTTATGCAAGATGGAGCTCCTGGATATTTGGCAGCAGACACAGCAACCAACCTTCAAGAGTGAGAAATTTAGGTTATTTACTGGCCACTATTCTCCCCAGATTTAAACCCAAATGAACAGGTATGGTATATAATGAAAAATTATCTTCAAGATAATTTTCCAGAGATTATGAGCTATGATCAGCTATGGGAGGCAGTGAAGCAAGCTTGAGATAGAGTTGAACAACATGAATTTAGGAAACTGATAGGAAGTATGCCTGTGAGATGTCAGGCAGTTATCGATGCAAATGGACTTTTTACACAATATTAGATATGTATTGTACTTAGTTTTGAATCTCAAAATCATTCATGGGCTCTGGGTCAGGTATCTCCAAGATATTGTTATATACCAAGACCGATCTCAACCTACTATACTCCATTTGACAACTTTACCCCCTGCTTGCTCAACCCCCCCTGCTAGCCAAATATACAAAACTTAGGGGCTCCACCTCCGTACTTTTCATAATAAAACCCTTGAATCTCAAACCCCGAATTTCATGTTTCTTGGCATTCTTCCCTGCACAGCCATGTAACAGTTTTTTTTCAGCCTGGTGCGCATTTTGGATGTCACGAACCATACGGTATGTTGTTTTTCCGATCAATAAGCGAACGAGAGCCCTTTGGATGATAAGTATAGCTTCTCCTCCGATAGTACCTCTCAGTGTATGCCTTTCTCCCGTCGTGTCCGTCTAGACGTCCGGAAATCGGTAGGATTCGTTTCTCGTCATTCTTGACCCACTCGCCCGTCTCTTCTGATTGTAGGCGTGGATTAGTTCATTCCTCTTGCCGTGCCGCCACGCAGTCTTCCTGCTCGGTGATGCCCTCCATCACGTTCCCGGATCATAGTAACACTCCTGTGAACTGTTTCCCCCTATGCCGAGCTAACGAAGATGCGCGTAGAAACCGGGATGACGAACAAAGGGAGGGGGGGCTAACTTATGGCGCAAGTGGAAAAGTATTTGCAAAGCCCAAGAAGGATCAAGCGCCCAGCAAGCAATAGTGATTCACGATACGAGGCTCCGTAAATTCCGGCTCCATAATAGATAGTATTTGTATCCCTCATCTTTCCTAAGAAGATCTTTGGAACGATCCGCCAGCGGTGGATACTTGGAGCAGAGTTTCCTGAAAGACAGTTGATAGTCGCGTCCGGAAACATGGGTTCCTTTATTAGGGGGCCGCCGTCGTGTTGGGACTGTGGAGATTTCGAGATTAGCGGATGGAGTTACTATACTCGAGCTTTACTCGACTGGTTTGGAGGGATGGGGTGGACTCTTGTCATGGATTAAGGTGTACTGGAAAATCGCATAGCACAGTATAATTTGAGGAGATTTGGGGGTTTCTTGTATTTCCATTGGGGCTGAACATATCCTGTATACCGTAGACAACATTTGACTTCCCGGAGGTACTCCTTTTCGTTTCCGTCACTATCAAAGACCCCCGCTGTGCTTCCGACAGCATCTACGGACTCTCACCATTGCTGATTATCTCCTCCTCTTTATTTAATATACTCCCCATTCTCTGAAAACACTATTGGCCTACTAAGCTGGCCTCCCATTGACACCGTCCGATCCCAGCTAGATCTCGACGGATATCTGTCAGCCTTTTCCTGAATTCCAGATCTAGGACCATACTCCCATTGCGGCAGGCGAGCGGCGCGGCGGTGGTGTGAGATGATTCATTCCAAATTTCGTCGTTACGTGAGAGATGTATCTCAGAAACCCCACTACCTCGTTCGGCTACTTTTCTAACCTAAGAGTAAAGATAGGAGTACAGTACATCTGAAACATAATAGAAACATCCTGATCCCTCCACCGATCGCCACATCTATTTCTGCGCCTCCTGCATGCCCCCATTCCTCCGTACACTCCTGTGATCGCAAAGGGGGGGACATGTCCGGAGGACCCTCTCAGTAAATCACTAAAGTTCCAAAACCATTCACCACATTCCCAAATAATCCGCCATACTCCCACAACTTCCGAAATCGTCGTCCCTACACGTCCTCTAGCACTCTCCACAAGGCTCAAAACTAAACGGAGTTGGAGACCCCGATAACAACGGAACCCCCCCGAACATACAAGCCAAAATACTCATTCATAATGCTTATGATTTAGGCGGTATGGGGTCTTCATGATTAGCAAGAGGAAAAGGATCCTAAGGATCCATGTTGTGAGAACTGGACTGGTCGAGGAGGAGATGATGCTAATCGATTGTCAGGAACCGAGGAAATAAGCTAGGGCCAGGGAAAGAGAGAAAATACCGTAATCTAAAGAAAGCGAACGGTGACCGTGGATCCCCGCACAAGGGATGCGGGTGCTTGCAGGAGTGTATGCGTGGTCAATAGCGCACGCATTCATACTACGGGTATCATATTATATGGTTCCGGACAACCAAAACCTGCCCTCATGGCCAACTTGATCAAAATTTCTAAATTGGGAATAACCTCTCCTTGAGAAGGTATATATTACAAATTCCTCTGGTAAAGTTGTTTAAATAATGAATTAGAATTAGTGTGTGGTTCTTGTTTTTACCTAAGGTCACCCAGGGAAGGTGTTGCGGCAGTTTGAAACAGAGTTGGGGGTGTTACACATCTTTAGTTAACCCCCTGCAATATGATTCCAGCCATTGATTTTCAATGCGCTGATAAGGTAAAGATAAGATAGCAATCGTTGGATGATTATAAGAGGGGTTCTTTACAAATTTGCCAGAGGAACTATTATTAAGGGTTTTTCTCAAATGTTAATAATTCGGTATGTCCGGATTTTCCAGGAACTTTGGGTGGAGGGCAGGTTTTGGTTGTCTAGCACTATTGGCGACCATCCGAGGACTGTCGGATGGCGGGTGGTGGGTGCTGGTGTGTGTCGGATACTCGCAATGGAGGAGGTAAGGAAAACTTGAAGACAGTGGTGGTGGGTTTGTGCTCGAGTACAGTACAGTACTCAGGGGGTGAGCATAAGTGAGGCGAAGTGGAAGTCAACTGGGGCTTAACCGGAGCTTAACCGGCCAAAGTTTGGTGAGTGTAATCATAGTATAATAACCTCTGGTCTTGACAGTTTTCTTGGCGGGGGGGAGTCAGGCGAACGCAAAAACTCAGAAACCTTAGAAACCCGCTCTCCCGTTGGTCGGGTATGATAACTCTAGAACCGACAAGAACAAGTTCGTCTCGCTTACCCTCATCGCCCAGTACTCGAGTACCGTACCGGTATCATACTCAAGTCGTCGGTTTGAAGTCGCATTTTTTTTGGTGGGTCACCGCCAAACAACGGCGCCTTCAATCCGGCGACTTGAGTACAGCACAGGCAGTACCCCTCCTGCTAAATGCGGTAGTGTGCCGGGACACGTGACCCATGAATAAATGTCAAATTTCTCCACCAGCGCCCCCCGCGAAGAAAAAAAAAAATCTGTTTGATAGCCTAAACGACGTTCTCCTAGCATCTAGATCGCTGGGTTAACCACTGCTCGGCAACCCCGGAGTTGGGGCGAAGTTTCCCGTCGGATGGAAGGCAAATATGTCGCTTGTTCCTGTTTTGCCTTAGCACAGAATTGCCATCCCAGATCTCAAGCGCCGATTCATGGCCTACCCGTATATACAAGCGGTATTCGAGCACACCGCAAAGTCGTTTAACCAGGTCCACGAGATCTCCTTACCAAGCCAATCAGCCATCGACTACAGGCGGGTCAAGGGCTGGGATATCGGTTTTTCATAGAGCTAACCCCCCTCCCTCCACCTCTCAATCTGTTGATCGTATCGATCCCCCATTTCTCCAGACCACATACTGTCCCGTACGACCTATGAAGCCCGCGGAACTCTCACGGAGAGAGTCCGGTAATGTAGGGCGTTGGAAGGAAAGCGCTTTGCAGGTCTTAGTGTCAATATAACAGGAGGAATTAGGTCCATAGAGAAGATTCAGATCTGTGAGGTAGGAATCAGAGAATAAGTGAATAGGAGAAGGAGGAAAACTGAAAAATTTGTGATTACTAATAGAAAAGATGTTGTATGATATGAGGAAGAAAGGAAGGACAAGGAAAAATACATCCTATATCATATTGAGCTGCATATGTCAAGACACAAAACTAGTTCTTCCCGCCCAGAGCCAACCCTAACGTGATGACCAACCATAGGGCAATTAACATGTAACATCCAAGTAGGTATGCTTTAGGTATTTAACCACAAAAGGACAAGAAAGACCTGTGAAAGAAACACCCAAAATCCACCGGGATACAAGAGCACTGCTACTTTCACGCTGACACCCAGCTACGCTAGGGGTAAACAAAGCTTCTCATTGCCAATGAATATTATGTCAACTTCTAGTATTGGGCTACTGCGGGGGCAAGGGAATATTCGTCTTATTCGTGTTTAGGTTAACTGGGGGCCGCTTTGAACAGTTTCTGGTTGCGATGGAGAGAATACGGGGAAGGAAAACTCACTTTCAGCAGTGCACGAAAAGGGAGGAATAGGTCTAAAGAGTTATGTATTTCCTTTGTCCATTCGAAAACTTATGCAATCAGGCACTTGCTTCTTCCGGTCTAGATATTCCTACTTTGCCCCATGGCCACAGTACCGCAACCTCATCTAAACCCCACTGTCAGGTCCGAGTGATACCTAATGAACTCGACGATTAGGCAGCAAAGGTTTTTCGCTTAGGTGAAGCCGGCTGTGTCAATCGCGACAGATATGCGTGGGTAGTAGAACTTGTAACTGGAACATGGAAGTTAGTGACTAGTCATGTCGACTGTACTGTGGGCACCGAAATGTGTATCTAACTTTTTTCTGTGCCATCACTTGCATGTCCTAGTTATGAGTAGTCTTCCATACGGTCAATCTGGAAGCGGTGGTTCTCGGGGAGGTTTGTGGGCCGGAGAGGTATTGAAGGGAATTTTCTGTTCTTCCGTTCCTTATAAACGAATGGAGCGGTATCCTCATCCGCGGGAAGGGCGACCACGAATGATCCCCAAGGGCGGGGCGGCGAAAGTTGTTGACCCGCTTTCATCGTTTCTTCGTTCCGTCCTTTTTTCCCGCGCTTGTGCGAACCGATTGTAGGCGTTTCATCGGGGACGTAAGAGTCAGAACCCGGCGACCCCCCCTTTTCCAGACGTCTGAAGACCTCGATCCGCTGCCTTTTGCAATTGATAACTGCTGGACGGTGAATATTGCCTCCCAATCGTGTTCCTTTCCCCGATCCGGTCTCGCCTTTTGAGTGCTCGCTTGTTTTAGCAGATATATAGGCATCTTCTAGGCAAGACGCCTCGGAACGTTCCACACCGCTGACATTAGGAAAAGCCTGAACGGTGCCGAGAGTTATCTACGGGATGGGAGTGGGATTATATCCTAGGGAGATTCAAACCTAAGATGTGCTAACGTCTCCCTAATTCCTACCCGTTTCGATAGACTGGGACAGATGTAAGTTGCAGAACTTTCCTATCAACGAGGCCGCAGAAGAAAGCAGCAACGAGATCCTACATCGCTCCCGGGTGCACGCCGACCCCAGTTCCCAAAGTCCTGCACTCATCTTATTAAACCGCAACCCTAATCGGGGAACTTCGCTAGGGTAAACAACTCTTGTGGTATAGATGATTTTGCAAAGAATTAATACGACACATGGGCAATGGGTGTCGGATGGTCTCAGTGGGGGAGAGAGAATGAGGAGCAACGTATATACAGCGATAACCATAACCAATAGTGGTGAAAATGGTTGGCAGAAAAACGGACAACTTGAGAGAAACTGATACAGAAGGGAGAACATTGCAGTACTGTACCACCACCGGCCACCCTCCCTTGTTCCCCTGATATGCCGGCGATAGTGGGGTGTGAAAAAACCTAAACCAAGGCCACCGAGGCCCTTGTTCCAACAGAAAATATACATAAAAATGGTATCATAGGAAAAAAATAGGGGATATATGCACTATAAAACAGGAGAAGAAGCACGTGTGGGCGGAGGGAGGGGCCTCTGGAGGCTAAGCAAAAAGGCTAAGCCGAAGAAGTTCCTAAAAGTGCGACGGGGCCATGTTCTACTGGTTTGGTGTGGGCCACCGTTCTCCTGTCAAATAGCCCCCTAACCAGAATGGTTTTGGGGAATTCTTGCCGCACAGTGCCGAAGGACCCCAGGGATGCTCCTCGGATTCTCAAAGGATTCTCGGCTTTGATCACACACAAACAGATAGGCGCCCCCGGCTAACAGATCCATTTTGTACCCGTTACGCCTACTAGCGCGGTTGAGAGCCACTTTTACCATAATGAAAACCCCCAGGAGAACCGGGATGGTAACTAAAACCGATATCCGTAGTGTCGCCGCCTGTGGTGTGGAAACTATGAAGAGGCCCACTCCATCCTGGGGCCGCCCGTCCAACTTGAGAGCCGCATTGGTGATGTTTTGCTGATTGCTGACCAGAAGCATGTTTCGGAACGCGTAGGCTGATGAAATCCATGTAGCTGCAAAAAGCCGGGTCATATCCCTCTCAATAGAGGAGTCCTCTGCACTAAACCGGCCACCAACAAACGCTATAGAGCTCGCCAAAGACGACGACCCAGCCAAATTAATCATGTCGATAATACGCGGGAGCCCAAAGTCCATCCGGAGCTTAGCGGCCCATGCATCTGGAAAATCGATGTTTGCCTTACTGGTCAACTCGTAAATGTTCTTGAACCGTGTTCCGTTATAGGACCAGACGTCTTTCTGCGTGCACGACAGCGCAGGCCTGCCGCCCTTGACTCGGTATTGGGCCGGGGCTAGGGTTTGCCTATCTGTGCCATTGTCGCGCCGGCCCAGCTTCTCCGTTTCGTACCATGGATCTGTTCCTGGGCGGTGATCACTCCAGTGAGATTTATAGCTCTATCAGGTGGTAGAGTGGGTGATTCTCTACACACCAATAGAGAGAAAATAAAAATATCTCAAGTCCCCATGGAAATATAAGGGTTCAAGATTAGGTAAACCTTGTAGGGAATGTCGGGCATGTTAATTACTGTTAGTACAGCAGTTAGCAGACCTTTGTCAAGTAATTAACCTGGATTAATGACAATTCTTGGCATATCAACATACTATTCCTAAGCTAGGATGAATGTCAGCATGCTCCGGCTACAGATTTCCCTCACCATACTTGTTGGAGCACATTAACGGTAGAGTTCCTCTGGAGTCGCAATAGTGGGTCCCGAGGGATCTAGCCCATACTACGGTTGGGCTAGTCTACACATGGTGTCGAGAGTTGAAGGTGTTTCTTACCGATATCCAAGCTCATCCGTAGCGATATCCCTGTTCCCTGAATTCTTCAGCCTGATTCAGCCTACTTGCAGATCGCGGTGCCACCTACCAAATGCGAGTGCACCCGCAGAACTGACCGGCCCCAACTCAGGTCGACACATCCAAATCTGGATGCAGCCAGCAGTCTGGACAGACTTCATTTTCAAAGACTTTCCTACCGTAGCCGGCGAGCAGCGAACCGGCCAATCATTGGACCTCCTATCATACTCTACTCGGGTACCACACTGTGCGATCCCAATTGTCGGCGCAAGATTCGGGCGAAAACACGCGGGGCATATTCCGTATTGGTGCTCGAGAGTAGCGCAAAAACTCAGGAAATCCACTCTCTCCCATCGGTTTCGGATCTCTCTAATCATAGATAGGGCGCCCCGGGGGGGAATAGTGTTTTACAGACGGATGTTGCACAAGCCCGAAAAGGCAAGGACTGCGCGAGTTAATCAATTTTCTCGTGTAACATGCAGTACTGGTGCAGCACTCGAGCTCCGGTATGGGGCTCAAGCGCGGCAGGGACCGACACAAAGACCAGTGAAAAAGCTTGAACGCACTTTCGACAGAAACTAGGCTTGCCTTGTAACACAGCAGGGGTCAGGAGCCTATCCGCTTCACGAGTATGCGTATGAACTAGCCGAACATTGGAGCTCGAAAGTTGCGAAGGAAGAAAACAACTTGCGACTTGAGTCCGAAATTTAGCACGCAGGCTCCGATGCGCGCGGATAGCCTTGCCCTACAGATTTCTGATCCTTGCGTCCGAATATTTCATGCCCCCCTCGTGTGATAGTGGTCTACGTGTTAGAACATATCTAGATTAACACCTTGCTATAGTATGTGCTAGAGGATGATATGAGAAAATAAGAGAGAGGCACCCGTGACCCTGCATCAGGGTACGGTAGTGCATATGCTCTCAGATTGGCATCCTATGGCGCAACGCTTCATAGCGTGGATTCTTTGTACATACATTCTTGGCGCGAGCTCGTCCAGTGTTCTGGATGACGTCGAGCGTTGGGTGCTGGCTGGTTGGATAAGTGATTAGGACTTGCTGCGCGACACTACCACATATGGTTCCGAGGGTATGATAAACAGCGACGGGGGACTAGACGGCTCTGTGGACGCTTCTATCGCGGAATTTGTCATCGAGGGCTGGGATGTTGGCACCTTATCCGTTCGCATCCTCGTTTCTATCCCAATCATCCTCATTTCTCTTCTCCTCGTGCGGTTGTTGTTGGCTAACCTCATAGAGTATAAAAACATGGTGAACCTACCCTCAATACACGAACTTTTGGATGGATCAATAAAATTTGGACCCGGTTATCGCACCAACGGCATAGCGGCAACGCCAAACGCGCAACCCAGTAAGAGCCGAGGCTATTAGAGGAGGGAGAAAAACGGAAATGGGGGGTCTTTGTGTTTTGCCTGTTGGATTGCCATTCGGGTATGTGGTTGGGATATGTTGTACGGCTTGTGGCTTTGAGATGCGCGGCGGTTAGACTCATGATATTAGCTTGCTGCCTTCACATCCTGTGTCGGCGCATAGGGTATGAATTTCCAATTTTTTTGGTTCCCGTTGCCATTAGGCATCAGGCATTTGGTGTTTAGCTTAGTTTGTTCTTTGCATTTTACGCAGATTAGCATAGGGTAGTCGGTTTTGTGTGGCTCACCCTTCATATCCGTCGGAGTCGGGAGTAGGGCGTTGGTTCCAGTGGTTTGGATTGTCCTGGATCGTTTAGAGTCGTGGAACACGGAGGGCCGTTGTGTTTTCCTGAGAGTGTATTTCCTTGGAATTCGTTGCGTTTTATTCAGTTTCCAGAAATCCTTTGCTGTATGGAGATGTTTATACCCCAGCTTAACCTTACCCACCACCTCTATCGATGGCCCAGTTCATCACCCTTCCACGCCCAGCTGACCTTAGATCCCATGTGAGTTATACCCTCTCCCAACGTCATCATTTAACTCTTGCATTAGGTTCCATCATCGCATGGGTTGTCTCTACACCATATTGTCAAGATTGGAGGCGTAAGCAGTGGATGATAGGAGGAATAAATATATATCATTAAGTCATAGTGGAATGGGAATGGGCCAGTTTCCGGATCCCGGGCGGGAGATCCGGTTCGGCAGATGGCGGAATATCCAGAATCCTTTCAGAACCAGAGCAACCCCGCGTTTTATGTCTTTCCCAGTCCGAATTTGCTTTCTATCCCGTTCTCTCGGCGTATTACCTTTTTATCCTACCCGTGACGGAATCAAACTCACACATTTATTCGAATTCCAGGGTCATTTCATATCACTCGATTGTGATTTCTCACCATACTGTCTCTCTCCCTATCACTATTTCCTGCATGCACTCTAATTAAGCGATCGAGGGTGGGATGTGGCATCCTCCTCGTTTCCTTTTCGTTTTTGCTCCTAAATCAGCACATCCTAGGACAGGATGTTGCAAGAGTGCCCCGATGTCTTTTTCCATGGGTTTCAAAAATTCGACAATCCGGGTGAGTTGAACTGTGTGCACTATGACTACCAATCAGCTAGTAAGGTCTCCTAAGCCCGCCTATCCGCCCGACAGTAATAGGTTCCAATAATACAGTGAGATCAAAGGGAACCTTTTCTTATTTTGTCTACAATAACCAACCGCTTATCCGGTGTGATACTATATATTTGAAGTTGCGCAACCAACCGGCCGACTCCAAGCCCTGCAGTTGCTGTGTCGGTAGGGTTCAATTCCATCTAGACCGGATGTGCACCGTGATAATAATATGAAGTCAAATATTTCCCCCCCTCGTCCTTCACCGCAAAGACACATCTGAGTCTATCCTTGTACTGCCCTCCGGCCATCACCTTCCGGGCGGACCATCGGTATCTCAAGGGTCGCCACTCAGATCCACATCACCCCACGGTGGGCTGCCGAGGGGAGGGCATCTAATATTGGCTCTCATCTGCCTTTTCGTATGGAACTCGTACGGGATTTCGGGTTACTTTCACGCCGGTTGAGACAACTGTTGGTAGGAACTCGAGTCTAAATTCTTTCACTCGTGCTCCTAGGGACTTGAGCGCAAAGTGATCTCCTGACTGATGAACAAACTCCATTTTTTTTTCTTTCGGTAAGGCAGCGCGGGAATTATCTCTTTCGAAATAAATGGCCACTTGCTCGGAACTTTGTGTAAGACCCTGTGTGGGAAGAAGCGATTTGGTAATAAAAGTTTTTGGTTTGCTACGTCATATCCCTTAGTCCGTGTCAGAGCGCCCAATAGGTCAGTGGAATAGGCCTCAGTCTGAGACTCCAGTAACCCATCCTCCCAATAAAGGGGTGCATACTTTCCTGACCTTTGTTATTTCCTTCGTGAGATTTCTCGGGTGTAGCACCCGACGGACTACGGGGTAAAATTGCCCGGTTCTTTCCTCCTTTGTTTATCCGTCGAAACAAATACATTATACGTAGAGACCTGCTTAGGGGTGCTCCGGGATTAGCCCAGAGTTCTCTAATCCAACCACCGTCACCTGGCCCCACAGATAAATAAACGAGAATCATTGGAATAATGTAATCAACCTACAGAATAATAAGAAAACTCATAAGTGATTAGCCTTGCATAGTCCCTTCAGTTCCTTGAGCCCATTCCGATACTCTTATTCAACCCAACTGGTGGAGGGAGCGCTCTCCGTTAATGGCATCATCCAGGATCACTCGTTGCGAAGCAGGGTGAGAATATTTGTATCTAAGTCACTTGCACTTGTGATAGTGGAGTAGACCTGGTGAACAAGATATATCTTTAAGACTCATAGATTAATCCAAGCTTGCATGCTCTTCTAACAGAAAGGAAAAATACACCCCTATTTATACCCTTCTATGGTTACGCGAACACTGACTCATACCAAGGAAATCTATATACCCTGCTAGAATCTTCTAGCATAACAACTGGTCATGTGACTGTGTTACATGACTGACACAGTCACACCACCGTACAGGAATGAGATACCGTATTTTGAACACAGGGTTAGAACGGTAAGTTTACATAATGTGCGATACCATCTAATACGATATAGTATAATACGCTAACCTACCGTAAACCTATCAGCCACTGTCACTCGAGAAAAGTGTGGAGAAGCACTTTAAATCTCAATGGAGATGTAGAACGGGGGGGGGGGGGCGGGGTTTGCCCGTGAGGTGCAGTAGTTGGTAAAAGATATCCCAACATTGGTTCCAAAGCCAAAGGGGAAACCCCGAAATTTCAGACAAGAATTTCGTGAATCCAACTCTGCTCTTCCTTGGTATGATATTGCTTCCCGCACGCGATCCTCCTCACATGCTATGATACTGAAGCTTCATCTTTGGATATTTTTTGTTGACTATCCCCTAATCTCTGCAAGTTGGTTTTTCTAAGATCCATACGCTATAAGAAGCTTAATTGATCAGCAGGCTCTACGACGTGGACTCCTATGGTGACGGACCTTACCGGGCATCGAACTCCACAGTGCCAGGTACCGTTTTCCATTGTAGCTTCCAAAGTAAACTCACGGCACTGCATGTTTGTGGTATATATGGCACCGTATTACGAGAACACTAGTTCCGAGTACTTTCCAGTACCAGACGCCTCAACAATTTTCCTTTTATTTTATCTTTTTAGGCGGGGTATATAAATCCAGACCCGCAATATAATATCCGATTGGCGCTATACCAAACGCCCAGTATCATCCGATTGTTTCAGTCGTTCAATAAGCCCGGCCACCGACTTCCGCCAAAAAGGTATCATAGAGTGTGATTTTTTTGACAGTGGCCCGGACCAGTTCAATCGCTATTTTCAACCCGAGCCCCTGGTTTGTTTTTGTGAAAAAGGGGGGGGGGAGGTTGTGCGAAAGAGTTTTGATCATTAGCCCATCCATAGCTGACTGCTTCACCGCTTCCGCACAGTGTGGAGGGTGGTGGTATGATATGCGGACGCTCGGCATGCACAGAGACTTAAACTTTCAACTTGCAAATTACAACCCGTGATAAATAGACCCGACCCTGCTTACGTCAGGCTTCACACCTTGACACGCCCGCTGGACCAAATCATAAACAGCACGTATCATATGTTCTATACGCTTTGCACCAAATCTTGCCGTGAAGCTAGCGGAAGATGTTTACCGGGCCAGTGCAAAGAAACGCTTTAGATCTTCAAGTGCACCATCAACCCCCAGAACTGTGGACGGACCCAAGAGTGTCCTGGGTCCAACTTGGCTCTTCCGTAGTAACGCCCTCCTTCCCCCGATCCTCCTTATGCTATAAAAGCCTCATGTTTTAGTCTTCTGTCTAACGGTCCTCTATTTTTTTTTTTTTTTGCGGGTTGGTGATCCAACATCTGCTTGTTGTAAGGAAATTTAATCCGTTAGCGCTTTCCGGGACATGAACTTCCAATGGCGAAAAGATAACGTAGAATTTCCGCTAAACCTACAAGACACCGCTTTCTGGTATTGTACAGTGCCTCCTTGTTTTATGTAGCCTACATATTGCCCCCTATTTGCGATAGGGTAACATACAGTATTATCCCAAGTACAATTTATCGAACCATTCGGGGTTTTGGAGAAGTACCCTCCGAGTTCCCCGTTATACTCGTTGGCTTGGCCAATATGAATTTTTTTTTGGGAGCTTGGGCAGGACGGGTGGGAGGTAATTTGAGGGAGTTTGATGGGTTTTCTGAGGTGCCGTCGCACACAGAGGGGGGGTACTGGAAATCGCGTTCGCGGAAAAGGGGTGTCAGGGGGGAGCCGGAGCGGGGGAGAAGAATCATGATCACGTGTGGAGTCTCAGACCACCGGGGGCACGGAAGGACATACGTTAAAAGTTGTCATCGGAGGGGGAGGATGTCGGTGTTGTGCAAGGGCACTAGCTCACCCACGGACTGTATGATAAGGGGAAGCGGCGAGGGGAAACATAGGGCTTAATTTAATCCGATTTCAATGCTCTACTTCAACACACACTGGTACAGTGCCACAACAGACTAAGGTAGAGAAAACCATACGGTGCTGTGCTCAAGCCACTGAGTATAATTCGAACTTCTTCACATAACCAAGCGAGACCGAATTATGCAATGATAATTGCAGTGAAACTCCAACCAACGCTTTTCTTCCTTTTGCTCTATTTTGAAGAACATTGGACGTCTTGAGGTTGCCGCTGAAATGTAGTGTGAGTCGTGGTCGATTGTGGAGCCTTCGGGAACGTTGCAAGTAGTTTCTCCTGTTACGGAGTTATCGTGATTTGCGGAGAAAGTTTCCCCAGACGTGTCCTTCATTTGTTATCACGAGTGTGTGCGTGGAGGAACCGAGAGACGAGTAGTGCTCCGTGGAAGGATCAGGATGCTCCAACCATTTCCCTACGTATACCTCTATCATTACCTTTAGTCTGGGGAAGACGGGGAACAAGAGAGAGATGTTTATGACCATACCTTTTCTCCATGGTTCCTCCATACCGGCCAAGGCCCATTCCCTTCCACTCCCGGCACCACCGCGCAATTTACCCTCTCGAAGGCCCTCTAAGGAGAATTGGAAGTAGAGATAGGATTGTGGGGAATGGCAGTAAAGAGTGGGTGGGGAAAAGAAAAAAACTAACCTGTGATCCGTCACCGGTAGATAAAACCAGCGTCGCGGACTGGGAGCACCAAAGTTGGAGAGGGCAAGGATACCATTAGAATCTCAAATACCGGTAGTTACAGTATACCTCGCGCTCGAGCACTGTACTCGAGCACTATACTGAAACTGTTCGGGTGTTCCGGATATAGAGCAGGAGCAGACATAGCAAGGATAAAATTGCTCATCCCCCGGAGGCGTGAGAAGGAAAAAGAAAAGAAAGAAAAAACCCCTCCCGACCTTACTGGAGGAGGCAACTCCCCTGGGGCAAGTTGGTTCTTGGTTCCATTACTCCTGTTTTTACGGTATGGCTCCGGGCGCTGGAAATCGGCCTCAAGTGTCGCTCGTGGGAATCGGAAAAGGACATCGACGGAGGGGTCGGCCACAACCAGTGACTCCTCCAATTGAACTTGAGCCCCTGTGAAGTGATTTGTGCTGTGGTTGTCCCCATGCTGTCAGATTGAACACTTGAAAGAATCAGGCTGCTGCTGAAGCTGGGGTAGCGGGCCAAACACAAGGAGAGTTTGTACATATGGGACGGCAAGCGCATGCTGTGATAATTGATGGAGAGATACATTGGTCTATAATATTTCTCGATTAAAATTCGAAACTTCTGCAGGAGGCGCGGGGGTTGGGGGCTGGGATTGGAGGGAAAACATAAATTATCTCCTATGTCAGAGAACTAAAGACGCACACTGGGTCGATTCCTAGGGTCGGGAAGCGTTTGTCGTTCGAGTCGCCTCCTCTGATTGGGTCCGGTATGATACAGTATCACACCTGTTTCTGTTTCCCCATATCTCACACCGGGGCTGAACAACTTGCATTTTTTTTTTTTTTTTTTTTTTTGTCGTGTTCATCGCCCCCTTTCCAGTCCAGAGGTTTTTGGGCTCCCCAATGCATGGTCTGATCGGTTGAGATTTTGCGATGGTGCGCTGGAGCATCGTACCCGCAGATATAAGTGCCCGAGCACCTTTACGCCAAGGCCCGCCCAATCACATATCCTCAGTCCCAAGATGCCCGGTTATCTTTGAAATCACGCGTAAGGCTCCGTTGCCCTGGGTGGGCATGATCGGAAGATCTCCCGCGTTCGGGGCTCGGCGTTGCACGAGCCCGAAAAAAGCAAGGACTGCGCGTGTTAATCAGTCTTCTCGTGTATGATAACTCGCAGTACTGGCACAGCACTCGAGTCCCGGTATGGGGCTCAAATGCGGCGGCGCCCGACACAGGACCAGTGAGAAAGGTTGAACGCACTTTCGACAAAAACTAGGCATGCCTTGTAGCACAGCAGGGGTCAGGAGCCTACCCACCCCACGAGTATGGGTATGAACTACCGTAGCCCAACATTGGAGCTCGAAAGTTGCGTAGGGAGAAAACAAACTTGCGACTTGAGCCCGAAGTCTGGCACGCACCCTCCGATGCGCACTGATAGTTTGCCCTACAAATTTCTGACCCTGTGTTTGAATATTTCAATCCTCCTCCTCCGCGCGATAGCGGTCTACCTGTTGGAACGTATCCGGGCCAAGACCATGCTGTAGGCTGTGCTAGAGGATGATATGATATGAGAGAATAAGAAAGAGGCACCCGTGACCCTGCATCAGAATGCGATAAGCAGTGGTTAGAGGCTGTGTGCTCTGGTAGGGGCAAGCTCGGTGTACCTTCCTTCCTCCGTTCCTATGACGGTGTCCGGTCCAAGTGCATCACTGTCATTCGATCATACTTTTGCCGACCAAACTCCCGGATTGGCAAGGTACTACTACACTACCGCTACCGGGGAGCAGGATCTCTTTCGACTACCGTAGCCATCTGGGGCAGGCGTCGAATCGCCTGATTCGGAAACAAAGGCTCCTTGGAAGGGTTCGCGAGCTTCACCTAGCAGGCGACCACACCGGGGAAGTGATCACACAAACCAACTGAAACCGAAACGGCCGTAGAACGAGACCCGCCATGTTGGATAACTTAAGGCTTTGCGGGCGTATGGGATATCGTCCTTACCAGACACCCGCCCCCCAGAAGCTTTCCCCCTTCTCGAGGTTTGAACTGGTGGGAAAACGGGAATCGTGGTAAAGGCATTGCCTTCGAGAAGATTGTAATTTCGGGCACTTGGGCTGGGTATATCATTGACGCGTCATTGCTCCAACTTGTTATAGAAAACTCTTTTCACAGTCCGTCCGACAAGTTTAAGGGTTGTACTGTACTCGTACTGTACTCGAGTACAGCCCGGGCTGCAGGTTCATCCTTCCGAACCACGAAAAGCGTCACTCCCAACAGGGGCAACTCGTTCTTCAAGGCTCGGAAGAATTAGAAAGATCTTGATTGTGGACTTTCGTCAACACGATACACGCTTCTGATTTGGGGCAACTGGGTTATAGGTGCACTCCGCGCAGCCGTAATTTGGCAAGCCTGATCATTTACCCAGCGTCATGGTTTGCCCAGTCGGGTGCGCTAGATGCTTTCCCCGGGCCCTTTGAACGTGCTGGATCTCGTAACTGGTGTGATGCTCGCAATTCCGTTAACATCCCGAGTGGGCATGCAGTGGGGTCACGCAGTGGTATCCCCCGGTAATCCGATAACGAATAGCAGGAGGTTCTACTACAGCTTAGCTTGTTGGGCAGATTACCCCAATTTCTGGCTTGGGTTACCGTCCATCACGGCTCCGCAATGCACAACTCTTTTGTAGCTTGATTAGTCTAAGTAGAAGGTGTTGTGGCCGCGGGAGACCTGCCGCCCTTGCTTCGGGACATGCACCATACTCGGCAGCTTGTAAAGTAGCGCCGAGCGTGCGTGCCCGGGATGTCTCACCATGGTACTGTACAGTACCATCCGGACTCAAGTGATGTTTAACTTAGCCTTCAAGACTCTCCCAAACCGAAAAACCGCACAACATGCATGGTAGAAGTAGGAAGCTCACTGTCCGTGGCGTGTCGGGTAAACATGGGGGTTTTTCCTATCCCGGTCTACAGCATCCGGAAAATAACATAAAGTGATTGTGGCCATTTTGCCTCTATTGATGCTCGCTGGGCGAGGGAGATTCGTCACGGGGGTAGGGTAACCATCTTTGGGTTGTAAGCCATGTACCGGTAGATAGCAGTGGCACTCTGGTTCAATGCCTAAATTTTCGATAAGGATCCCGATAGCTGCCGGGCTTCCTTGGTGATCCTCGGGTAGAATTTCAAATATATGCTACTCTTTTTTACCCCCCTCTACTTGACCGAGAAACCAGATTCAGCAAATTTCCTAGGCCGGAGGACGCCGTCCTCTGGTAATCAAAGTTTGCTCCTTGAGAGAGTCTGGTGAACGACATTACCCATAACTTGTATCTGCCAAGGTACCATATCCGATCCGCCAACTGCCTGTTAAGCTAATGAGACCAGATCCCACCCCATCAATACCGCATCTACTCACCCTGGATATCTTTAAACAAACCTCCGACAAACCTTATATCACGGGCATCACAAAGCCTTTCACGGTGCCATCAGACTCAGGCGGGACCTCCGGAGTCGCCCTTGGCATCCGAAGTGCCAATAATATTGTCTCCCGATATACACTCATGGCGGTGTCCATTTTTGAGGGTGTATGGGACCCAGCCGCATCCTTTATTGAAGAATTCCAGCGATGCGATGAGAACTGAAATCGATACCTCCCTTTGGCAGTCATCTAGAACTCTAGTGGGCCGTATAGCGTGAGGTGGATGGTGCAGCAATACTACCACAAATTGGCGGAAAAGAAGCCAGAGATGAGTAAGAATGAAGACCCCGAGCGCCAGAACCGTGAAGAATACTTAAGGAAATTTTACAGTACCTTCGAGTTGAGGAGTGGAAGCCAGGCAATAAAAGCCCTCTGGGGGGACCATCTTCTTATTCATCCGTATTTCCTATGGCATGTGGATTGGAAATCTCAATGCTGGTCTTTCATAACCCGCGAACCCTGGATAGGACATTCCGCCCCTGCTGATCCCAGAGACATCTTCTACGCCGACCTGGACGCTCCCAGTAAAGAGGATGCATCGGTAGCGCGCTCGAGATGTTGTTTTCACTGAGAGCTCCTTCGGCGCTCCGTGGACTGGAATATATTCGGGGCCCTGAGCTCACAGACCTACCGCGCGTGGGTGGATATACGGATGTTAGACTCCCCGGAGGGGAAAACCGGTATCCTTTGGGCGGGCCGAGGCTACGCCCATAACATCACCGGAGTGGGTATGGGGTTTCAGAGCGATCCCGAGTTGACGCTCATGGTTAAGGGTTCGTGTCATACTGATTATACGTGGCTAATGAACTCTACCAACGAGAAAGCTACCTCTAGAGTCCTGGGTGGCAATAATACCCCCCAAATCAAACGCGGTGGAGACTAAATCTTCCGCCAAGAGTTACTTTCTTTATCGCGGACGAACAACTACACGAGCGATCCCCCATCATGTCTTACCCTATGATTGTCAACACCTCCGGTTATTATTATAGCCACACCTCAAGTCGAGACCCATGATACTCCACCGCAAAGCCTTAGACCCCTGGGACGCACCCATACAAAACCCTCTCAAAGCAGCCCATTCGTAGTTGCTGGGGGGGCTAAGAGATAGCCCTTCGATGGCAAAGGCGTGGGGCGCACGCGGTTAAGGGAGTTTCCTGGCTTTAAACTCCACCGGTTCAGGATCGAGAAAGTCTTCCCACATGAATTTTGAGCACTGCGCGTGGCCCGCCAGGGTAGTGCACATGCTCTCAAATTGGCATCCTATGGCGCAACGCTTCATAGTGTGGATTCTTTCTACATACATCCTTGGCGCGAGCTCGTCCAGTGTTCTGGATGACATCGAGCGTTGGGTGCTGGCTGGTTGGATAAGTGATTAGGACTTGCTGCGTGACACTGCCACATATGCTTCCGAGGGTATGATAAACAGCGCCAGGGGACTAGACGGCTCTGCGGACGCTTCAATCGCGGAATTTGTCATCGAGGGCTGGGATGTTGGTACCATATCCGTTCGCATCCTCGTTTCTATCCCTATCGTCCTCATTTCCCTTCTCGTGCAGTTGCTGTTGGCCAACCTCATAGAGTATAAAAACTTGGTGAACCTGCCGTCAATACACGAACTTTTGGATGGATCAATAAAATTTGGACCCGGTTATCGCATCAATGGCATAGCGGCAACGCCAAACGCTCAACCTAGTAAGAACTGAGGCCATTAGAGGAAGAGAAAAATAAGAAGAGGGGGGGTCCTTGTGTTTTGCATGCTGGATCGCCTATCGGGTATGCGGTTGGGATATGTTATACGGCTTGTGGCTTTGAGATGCGCGGTGGTTGGGTTCATGATATTGGCTTGCTGCCTTCGCATCCTGTGCGGGCGCATAGGGTATGAATTTCCAGTTTTGTTGATTCCTGTTGCCATTGGGCATCGGGTATTTGGTATTTAGCTTAGTTTGTTCTTTGCATTTTACGCAGATTATCATAGGGTAGTCGGTTTTGTGTGGCTCACCCTTCATACCCACCAGAGTCAGGAGTAGGGCATCGGTTCCAGTGGTTCGGATTGTTCCGGATCGTTTAGGGTCATGGAGAGTCACGGAGGACTTTGGCGTTTTCCTGAGAGTGTGTTTCATTAGAACTCGTTGTATTTTATCCAGTTTCCAGAAGATGTTCGCTATACGGAGATATGCATATCCCCGCCTAACCTCACCCAACACCTCTATCGATCACCCGGTTCACCATCCTTCCACGCCCAGCTCACCTTAGATCCAATGGTGATTACACTCTCTCCCAACGTCATCATTTAACTCTTGCATTGGGTTCCATCATCGCACGGGTTGCCTCTACACCATATTTTCAAGATCGGAGGCATAAGGAGTGGAGGATTGGAGGAATAAATATATATCATTAAGTCATAGTGGAATGGGAATGGGCCAGTTTCCCGACGCCGAGCGGGGAATCCAATTCTGCAGATGGAAGAATATCCATAATGCTATCGGAACCAGAGCAACCCAGCTTTTATGTCTTTCCCAGTCCATATTCACTTTCCATCCCGTTCTCCCAGCGTATTACCTTTTTATCCTACCCATGGCAGAATCAAACTCACACATTTAATCGAGTTCCAGCGTCATGTCATATCACCCGATTGTGATTTCTCACCATACTGTCTCTCTCCCTATGACTATTTTCCTGCATGCACTCTAATTAAGTGATCGAGGGTGGGATGTGGCATCCTCGTTATTTCCTTCTTTGTTTTTGCTCCAAAATCAGCACATCCTACGACAGGATGTTGCAAGAGTGCCCCGATGTCTTTTTCCATGGTTTTTAAAAATTCGACAATCCGGGTGAGTTGAACTGTGTGCACTATGACTACCAATCAGCTAGTAAGGTCTCCTAAGCCCGCCTATCCGCCCGACAGTAATAGGTTCCAATAATTCTGCGGGATCAAAGGGAGATTTCTTATTTTGCCTACAATAACCAACCGCTTATCCGGTGTGATACTATATATTTGAAGTTGTGCGACCAGCCGGCCGACTCCAAGCCCTGCAGTTGCTGTGTCGGTAGGGTTCAATTCCATCTAGACCGGATGTGCATCGTGATATGATATGGAGCCAAATATTTCTCCCCCTCGTCCTTCACCGCAAAGACACATCCGAGTCTATCCTTGTACCGTCCTCCGGCCATCACTTTCCGGGCGGACCATCGGTATCTCAAGGGTCGCCACTCAGATCCACATCACCCCACGGTGGGTTGCCGAGGGGAGGGCATCTAATATTGGCTCTCATTTGCCTTTTCGTATGAAACTCATACCCGATTTCTGGTTACTTTCACGCCGGTTGAGACAACTGTTGGTGGGAACTCGAGTCTGAATTCTTTTACTCGTGCTTCTAGGGACTTGAGTGCAAAGTGATCTCCTGACTGATGAACAAACTCCATTTTTTTTCTTTCGGTAAGGCAGCGCGGGAATTATCTCTTTCGAAAATGGCCATTTGCTGGGAATTTTGAGTAAGATCCCGTGTTGGAAGAAGCGATCTGATTTGGCGCCTTGGCGCGTGGTAATAAAGATTTGGTTAGCTACGTCATATCCCTTAGTCCGTGTCAGAGGCGCCCAATAGGTCAGTGGAATGGGCCTCAGTCTGAGACTCCAGTAATTTATCCTCTCAATGAAGGATACGTACTTTTCCTAACCTTGTTATTTCCTTCGTGAGATTTCTCGGGTGTAGCACCCGACGGACTACGGGGTAACACTGCACAATTCTTTCCTCCTTTGTTTATCCGTCGGAGTAAATACATTTTTCGTGGAGCTCCGCTCAAGGGGGGGGGGTTCCGGGATTACAGGTAAATAAACGAGAATCATTAGAATAATCAACTTGCAGAATAATAAGAAAACTCATAAGTGATTAGCCTTGCACAGCCCCTTCGGTTCCTTGAGCCCATTCCGATACTCTTATTCAACCCAACCGGTGGAGGGAGCGCTCTCAGTCAATGGCATCATCAAGGATCACTCGTTGTGAAGAATGTTGGAAGTGTTGAAAACCAGAGATAGATATTGACAAGTAGAAGAGGAACTGCGGCAGAAGAATTGCTTGATTAACTATGATGCTCGGGGGCATAGCTATATACCCGAGTACCCCTATTATTGGTGTCCGTATCCGGAATACCACAGACCTCTTGACGCTAGTGAACTAGCTCAACCATCAAGCATCGTGAACCTCCACGATGCTAGTATCAATACAGTATGATATCCGCATATTTCAACAGGAAGTGTGGGTTCACGTGCTCGGGTGGTGTACGATACGATCCAACACGATATAGTACTCTAACCTACCGGAGAATTATCAGCCGGTGTTGTTCGGGAAAGCGCGGAAGAACACTTTGAATCTCAATGGGGATGCAAAAGGGGGGGGGGGGTTACCCATGAGG
>PYWC01000040.1:1612471-1648652 GCA_003182015.1 Tuber magnatum
GGGGGGGGGGGGTTACCCATGAGGTGCGGACTTGGTAAAAGATATCCTAACATGGGTTCTAAAGCCTATGGCGAAACCACAACGCAGGCAGGAATTCCGTGAGTCCAACCCGGCTTTTTCTTGGTATCGCCCTCCTGCACACGATCCTTCTCATATGCTGCTAAAGCCTCATCTTCCAGTATTTTGCCTAACTATCTCCCGATCTCTGCGAGCTGGCCTTCTAAGATCGGTACGCGATAAGAAAGCTAAACCGACCCGCACACTCTACGACGTGAACTCCTATGGCGACGGACCTCAACAGGCATCGAACTCCACAGTGCCAGGCACCGCCCCCCATCATAGTTTTCAAAGTACTTTACGGCTCTGCATCTGTGGTATATCTACTGTATTACTAGAACACTAGTCCAAGGATCAGTACGAGTACTTTCCGGCACCGGACGCCTCACAATTTCCCTTTTTTTTTTAAGGCAGAGTATATAATACAGGCCCGCAATTTTCACACTCACTGCGTGCTACCGTAAAAACTCGAATAATTGGACGTCACACAAAGAGGTTAAAATAAGGTGAGGAAACGTGGAAATTGCGTAAATCTGGAAAACATGTCCAAATCAGTAGATTTTGTGGATTATCAAACGACTCTATGGTCCAGCATTTTCCTTCTTTAGACTAGAGCATTGTTTGATAATCTGTGAAAGCTGCTGGTTTTGGCATGATTTCCAGCTTTGCGCAATTTTCGTGTTTCCTCACCTTATTTTAACCTCTTTTTGTGCCATCCAATTATTCGAGTTTTTACGGTATACCAAACGCCTAGCATCATCTCATTTCAGCCATTCAATAAGCCCAATCACTGGCTTCTGCTACAAAGGTAAAGTGTTGTCTTGTGACGGTGGCCCAGACCAGTTCAATCGTTATTCTTAAAGCCCTGGTTTGTTTTCGTGAGGGGGGGAGGTTGTGCGAAAGAATTTGGTCGTGTGCCCGTCCCCGGCCGGCTGCTTTACCGCTTCCGCACGGTGTCGGGGGTGATGGTGGCGCGGTCACTCGGCATGGTATTGGTGAAATAGGACTCCCGTTTCGGAGGGATTACGGCGGTGTAAAGTGGTTGGGTATTACCGGAGGTGCCTGTTTCACGAAGGCTTGTGTTGCGTGCCTGTATCATAGTAAGCATTGACTTGCGGTACTGGTATAGATTTTAGACACCCCCCCCCGGTAAGGTTGTTGGGGTTTCTCAGGGGACATTGTTCCTGAGCGAATACCAAGATGGATGCTTTTTTCTTTGTATGGTTCCTGACGTCTAAAGTGTGTACCAAATAATTTGTAACTGGGGACGGCTTGGCATACCAGATTATAGATTTAAGTTCAATTCACATTCATAGCATAGTTTTTATATTTAAGGTCAAGCCACAACTATCATAACTAATGTGGCTTGACAATTTTAAAATAAATATGAATCATAGGGGAATTGAACCTCAGCCTATTTTCAGAAATTGTGGCTGAATGCCAAGGCGTCCCCCGTTACAAATTATTTGGTACACACTTTAGACGTCAGGAACCATAGGGATTCGTTACGGCGGGGGGGTTCCCAAACCAGTAAATCGATATGGTGAATGACTGGTCTGTCACGTCGAACCTTCCATAGTAAGTGGGTTTGTTTGAACTTTTAAACGTGGATCGACGGCGAGGACGGAGGGGGTGAGACGGCGAAACGAAACGCCAAGCGTTCACACGCGAAAAACGATCGCACAACTCACGAGCGGGGGAGTTCTCTTCTTCGTCCAACTAACTAACGGTAATGACAGGAGTAGATATAACAGCAACAAATCAAGTCCTCCTACCCTTCTACACATGTCTAGGATATTGCTCGTATACCTCCCCTTCCGCTTGCTCTAACCCCCGTGCTAACTAAGGAAAGACAAACTCCCACTATCCATAGCCTTCGAACATCCAATACTCCAGACATCTGACTTTCCGTTTTCCTTACGGCCTTTCCGCTTTTCTTCCGGCGGATGCATTGATCCGGGACCTCCGTGCATTCCTGCAGCCGAAATGCTTTCCCGAAAGCCAAACCATGCCCGAAGCCAAAGGGCGTTCCCGGGGATATCTGAACAACAAACTATAGTGAGAGCATGCTGAGCAGCACCTCGCGATTTCCAACAAGAACTGGATGCGACTATAAATTTAGGGATGCTAAATATTGAGATCTCCGGTTGGTGGGGGGGGGGGGCACTAGATTTTTACTCCGGCTCTGCTTATTACTTTCTTGCTTATAATTTCTACGATTTTCTTCCGGGTTGAGTTGGGGCCAGCCATACTAGTTTTTAAGGAGGTAACTGCGGCTCTATAACACGGGAGGGCTATCCTTTGCTAAAATACTTGCAAAAATGTTTCGGAACTCGTGATACAGTTCAGGCATACATCATTAATCGCACATTCTTTAAATTTCAAAATCGTCTGCCGCCGGCACTGTCAGAGAGTGAGTAAACAGTCATTCGTTCGCTGCCGACTATCTGTGCTCGTCCCCTGCAACCCTATAATATGATACCCGGAACACCACATTAGTCATCCCGCCTGCTCGGTGTTGAAGCTCTGGAGTTAACGGCAAAGGGAAGTGGGCAGTCATTGGTTGTGAATGTTCGGGAATTCTGGAGGTTGTTTCTTTTGTTCCGGAGCTACGATAATCTGAAGAGAAGCCTCTCCATACATGTCTCTCCCTCCATTACCCCGGGTGCGTGCGGAGGATTGGGGACGTGCGTGTAGAAGAGGAGAGATGTGTGGTGATCTATGGAAGGATCGGGATGATTTCGTTTTGATTTATTTATATACCTATTATTACCATTAGTTAGGGGAGATGCAGAACGGGAGAACGGAGTTTCCAACCATACCTTTCCACTGTTCCTTCAGACCGGTCAAACCCCGGTCTAGCTCGCTCCTTATGCTGCCGCGCAGTTATTCCTCCCCACATATCCGTCAGTGCTCGAGCGCCCACCCATTCCCAAACATCCCCGCTTCCCCTAACAGAATGGATTACCCAATTACCCCATCACAACCCCTGTTTAAGTTAGAAAAGCAAATACTCGGAGGTGGGAAGTTCTGAGAATTCTGGGGCCGAGCGGTTCATATAACAACCTATATCGGCCCCCCGGACTGGATCTCCATAGTTGAAAATGGTCTTTTCGTTCCGAGGAATATTGACACCGTAGCACCAACTCGGCCATGCTTCGGGTCTTGATTGAGTCGGCAACCAATGTCTTAGGCTGGCCATTCGGCCATCTAACGAAGATTTGTCGGTAATGGGATGGAATATTCGGCAAGAGGATCCGCACCTATAAGGGGGCCGTCCCTGTGCTCCTCAAGCATTTCCAGACGCTCCTCGAGGCTCTTCGCAGGGGTCCCGTACAGTAACCGACATTATATCTTTTGACGCAGAACAAAAGAAAACCGTGCTATTGTGCCGCAGCTAATTAGTAAAACCTCTTGCTCTCCCGCTAATACGGGGATGGTCGTAAACCTGAAATGTGTAGCTGCGCTTAGAGCGAGAGAAGTGCGCGGGTATGCCCGGGGGCACACAGTCTTGTGCCTATTATATGTATGGCGCTACCCCTTTTCATGCAAATGTGAGGTTACCCAAGCGGAGTAGAGGATTGTATATGGTTGAATTGCGCTAAAATTGCTAGCGCGAAGAAGACTAATCGATTGGCTTTGGACTGGAGGTGTATTGATTCCTGTTTTAACAGGGCGCTGGTCGGGTAATATACGGTGCCGAATCGGTGTATTTTTGAACGATCGAATATAGCTGTTCGGAAATCGGACGCCTGAGGGTCCTATAGCCGGTAGGCCGGGAGTCCTAGGAGTTGAGGGCAAGTCTGCCGAACGCCGTTGCTAGTCTGAGGGGTGCAGTGGGCCGGTTCGGATGCCGAGCAGGGCCTCATCCTCTCGAACGATGGCTTCGCGAGCAATTTGAGTGCGAGACTAGCGTGGAGGAAAACGTGATAGTATTCTAGGGACGGTGGGGACTACCTTGAGGATTGAAGCGAGGGATGGAGGGGTTGGGTTTCTACGGAACCCGGGACGGGAATGTTTTTGGCGATGGAGGGTAAGGGTTGTGGGAGGGGTGTGAGAGGCTGAGGGATCCTTGTCATTTTGGAGGGATCTCATTTTGCTCCGTCCCGGTTCCGGTTTTAGGGACAGGGTTAGAATGGTTTTGCGGTAAGGCTGCCGCTGGGTTAGGGTTAGAGTTCGACAAGTGGAGGTTGATGCGCCACATTCGGTTGCTTTGTCAAGGCGTCCTTTGGGTGAGCTTATTAATCCAGACCCCCCCGGAAACATCGGTGCGTTGCTGCGTTGATTTGCGCTAAATCTTTGCGAAATTCTTATGATACCTTCGGGGGAGGTGGTTGTGGGCATAGAAAACTCAGGGAGGAGAAAGGAGAAAGGGTATTGCGGGCAACAAGGGCCTGTCGAACCGCCTCTCAATGGCTTAGCGGACTTATCAACCTCTCAGAGATCAGGATTTTGCTCTAGCTACTGTGGCGAGAGTTCTGTAAACCTTCCTGCTCTAAAAACTGGTATCGGGGAGCGTCCCCTACATATTCAACGTTATGATACGCACGTAAATTCAGCGAGCCAGAGCCAATACGATAGATGAAGGGACATTTATTTGCGGGGGCATGAATTCCGGAAGGTTGGGTTATGCGGAAAACACTTACGGGTGTTTATGGGGGCAAGTTGTTTGGATAGGTTTGAATGGTTTTTGGGATTTTTGGAAAGGCTTGGGAATTATGAGGGAAAGAGGCATTCATCCAGGATTAGACTGTGGCTGAAGGGCACCGATATCTTCTATCTACGACCGGCGGACGGGCATGGTAAAACAGCAAATAAATATAAGAAACATTCCCTATGTCACTTCCTAAATTTTGAGGGCACAACTGCTTGTAAGGTATGATGCAAAGCGTTTAGAAGGTGGGCCTGAGTAGGTGCACTATGAAATGCCTCGATTTGTAAGGGTAAAGGGCAAATCAAGGAAATAATTATTGTATGGTTCCGGAAGACTAAACCCCATACTAAGTTTCTCACAAAAAATGTGACAATTTTGGTGGATGTGCGGTTGGTTCCAGACCGGAGGGACTGTGGGATTGGGGTACATTAGACAGGGATGGATTTCTTGTTAAAAGGGGTTTTAGGCCATATCTCAGGGTACATGCCATGGGATTTCCTGTTAGCTAGTCTGCGAATAAACCGCGGATTTAATAAAAAAAATAAAAAAAAATACAAGTACTACTAGTACCGGCAAGCGAATCTTGCCAAATTTTGCCCTATATCGGCAATGAATACAATGGACATAATATACCCCCCTGTTTTCAGGCACTTCCTGCCTGCGACTAGCATTCTATCTAGCATAGTCAGCTCGGGTGCCGGTAAAGGCACGATGTCGGTTTCTTTTGTTTGTTTGGCTGTGGCCGCATCTCACCACATAGTTGACTTTTCTACCGTAAAGTTATGGAAAGCCTGGTGATAATGGGCGACAAACCCGAAACTCTTGGTATTTGGTACAGTGAGGTGCGTCTGGCACCCACTTAATTCTTTTTCGGATATCCTCCTTTTCTAAGATGAGCTACCACACAACTTCTTGATATTAGGAGCCACCTGAGTATTCTGTGTGGACGTTTTGGCCAGAGGGTGCCTGTAATTACGTGCGCTTCATTCATTCCACCAGGATCGAGGCTCTGGAAATGGAGGCTTTGGCCATTCTGAGGATCCAGTTTCGCCAGTCTTGGCCACCTTGCTTGTTATTAACAACTCAATGTGAAACGGAACGCTGTTGGAGAGGGGTTAGTGAAACTTGGAGCTGGAATAGCGAATTTGGGACCAATAATTGTGACAATTGAGATTGGTTCCCGGCTGGCAACACACGGGAAGTGCCGCCACAAGGGTTTCACAAGCAGCACAAACGGCAAAATACTTGCAGCACTTCAGCTCTCTCTTGATACTCCAAACAACTTGGGCAATTTTTTAAAGTTAGGGTCTCCAATTCCACTGGTTTCAGTAAATATGACCCCAAATGACACAGTGGATTCATAGTACTAGATAGGGTCCCATAAGACTAAGACCCTTATTTGGCATGTCAACATCCGGCAGGTAAAAGTTTCAACTTATAAAGCTCAGTCTATAAGGTTTCACGAACTGCGTTTTGTGAACTAAAACCTTACAAATATTGTTGTGCCAAATAGGGCTAGAATTTCAGGGCCCCCTCGTTATGATATGTCCCATTTGTACATGGCCACTTTGGTGGCATTGGGGGGTTTGCAAGTCTGACCTAATCGGGGGCTATCAATAATGTTGTAGGATGGTGTCACCCACATTAAGGGCACATCAAACCCCTGACAAATGTCGAGCTTCTTAAACTTGATCCATTCGAGAGGTCACCCAGTTGCCAATTTCTGAGCACCTTAAAACCACTCTGGTTGAGATAGTAATTAAGGAGGACGGCCACGAAATTATACCGTAATGCTGACATAAAGGAACAGTGGAAGTGGGCTTTTACGGCGCCCAATTCTAGATCGGATTTCGCAGTTTTTAAACAAGGGCAGGATGGGATTAAGGATCCTGGCCACCAGGTCTTGTAGTTAACCTATGTCGACACCGCTCAAGTTTATCTCCATAGAGCGGATGATCGAATAACGGGCTATGTCCTTGGAGTTGTTTCCTCCGGTAATGCCTTGCGTTTTCCCGTGTTTTTCGCCGCTATTCCAAAGTAGGGAATTCACAACCTCACAACACCTGGTTCGATTATTTGAGCCTTCACGGTGTTAGATAAACCTCGAAGTCCATCACTACCCATAATCGTTACCCCCCGCCCTCACCTCTCATAAGGCACACCTTATTCAAAGACAAATTTCTAGAATCCTTACTCTGTTACTGGCAATTCCTGCTCCTGCACAGTTCACTAGCAGGGAAGAATTATATAAGAGGGTGTATACTACAGATCCATCTGGCGCAGTAGAGGCAGTTGATTGCCAATAGGATTGGGATTCTACCGGATACTCCAGTTCGCTCAAAGCACCCATGCTCAACCTGTTGTGGTGCTGGCCTCAGCTCTGCTGCCTCTCGGAGATGACATAACTAGTTATTGATTTCCTTCCACTGAAATTTAACCCCATTGCTTTCGTTCATAATTTACAACCCATCTGTCTTCCAACACTGTGGTGATTGCCGGATTATGCATCAACAGTAATGCAGTCGGAGGTAGAACAGTTCTGACAATATAGGGCCCGTTCGGTTACAGCGCATGTTTGAGGTATCTTTAGTGGGTGGTGGGGGATTCCAATTTGGGAGGAGAGGAGGCAAATGAGATTTTTGAGTTCCCGGGCATTGTGTAAAAACCTTTTTTCTTCCTACTCTGCAGGCTTTTGGCAAACGAAAGAACTGGAATTCGTCAATATGAACGACAGCTCGCCTCTGAATCCTGTACTTGAGAACTCCTACCCTAGGCTATGACGCCCACAAGGTAAACCACCATTCTACTATTTAATTTGCCCCCTCTCCCTGCACAGTTCCCTTGTTCCCACATGACAGGTCCGTTGCCGTGCTTCCCCCTCCAGAATCCTTGTACTCGTCCCAGGGAACAAGTATTCGAAAATACGAGTTGTGATTTAGTATGGGCGCTCAGACACGCACGGACTTTTGCCATATATTTTGCGAATCCCTATTCTATCCTTGTTTTCGAATACTTCTTGCCTAGGACGAGTATCCACTTTTATCTCAACCCCCGCTCCACGGCTACTTTTATACTACGGGAATATCACGCAGCAGCTTCGGGTTTAAAAGTGGGGGATTAGGTAGAAACATATTCTGCATGACTTTGATGGCTGTGGTTGATGGGGATGATGATGTCTCTTGGCGATGGAACGCATCGTTTCGACAACCCCAAGATTCAAAAGTTCTACTACAACCTTTTCATATTCCATTTTTGAGTGTGAAATGGAGTATTAGAAAGAAAGGGTTTTGATCACGGAACGCAGACGCTATTTTTAAAAGGTAATTTCTAGAAAAGATGGAGTTTCTACTGTCAAAAACTCCACATCTCTTCATAACAGATCCGCCATTGTACATCGTAAAGTCTTGTCCATGCGGTTCACCCCTGTAGAGCAATGCCAGGACACCCCATCACTACAATAGCCCCATCCACCACGGCCACTCCGCGTCACCGGGGGGCCGGAGGAGGCCGGAACAAGGACATTTATACCCTATACAAGCACACACGTATTAGGTATCATAGGGCTGTCTATATTAGCTTATGTATTCGGGAATGTTTTTTGATTTCCTATGGTAGTTTTGTCGATTCCAGATGAAACCTTCGGCAAGTTAGGATCCCAGGTACTTTACTTCCCTACCGGGCTGCAAAAAAATGTGTCGTGCACGGGTATACGCAACATCGCACAATGGAATGGTCCTGATCATGCAACCCACGACTCGGACATGACCCCCGGTCAGTGGGCATCCTAGCCTCGTTTCTAATGCTTTCCAAAACCTTCCAGCAAGGGTGACCAGGGTGACCCACTCCCCCACGATTTTAGACTCCTGATAGGGTTCTGGCTTGGGCAGCGGATGCAGTGGAGCGACTACTGGGGGAAGGGGGTGGTATCAATGGTCCATCTCGGCAATAAGCAGGCACAGTCACCGTAGCCAGCAAAACAGATAAAGAGGAAATCCATCAGTGGTTGGCCTCCCAAAGCCTCTTCCTTTCCAGTAGCTCGTCCCCGTGGTTTTTGTATCCCCGTCCAGGGGAAGGGTGCTCTCGGTAATCAAAGAATCATGCCCAATCACTCGCTCTGTGGCAGTGAATGGTTTGAAGAGTGAGTTTTCGTGGCAGACATCGCAGCATGATACAACACGGTGTAGTGTGTTAGCTTACCGCAAACCTACCTACCTGAAACTGTCTGCAAGCGTAGCGTGAAGAAACACGGTATATTTTTAGGAAATGTAAACAGCGGGGGGCCACCAATGATTCACGGATGAGATAAGGGAAAAAAAAACCCTGTTTTAGGTTCCCAAGCCCACGGAAAACCCCGGACATTGCGTATGAGAATATTGTGGGTACAGTTTGGCATCTCGCTGGGAGCATCCTCCTGCACACAATCCCCTCGCATGCTGCAAACGTCTCATCTGTAAGTATTTTGTCTAACCATCCCTCGATCTCTGCAAGTGGGTATCTGGTATCCACAGGCTATATACAGAAGCATAGTGAATCCGTGCTTTCTGCAACGTGGGCTCCTGTGGCAAGAGACATTACCTGGCATCGAATTACATATTGCCAGATACCGTTTGCCCTCGTGCCTCGGAGATGTGGTTTACGGCACGGAACCCGTGGTTAATTTACTATACTGTAACGTACTGTATTACTGGAACACTAGTCTAAGGATCAATACAAGGACTCTCTAGACCCAGCCACCTCGTAGCTCCCTTGTTTTTTTAATGGGAGGAGGGCATACGATGCAGGAACGCCACCACACACCTGCATCTCGCTCTACCAAATTCTTGACATCAGTTCTTTATCTCGAGCCATTCAATCGCCGGGTTTTTCCGCAAGGGCCAAAGTGCCGTTTTGTAACGCTGACCCAGACCGGTTCAATCGTCATTCTCAACCCAAAGCGCTAATTTATTTTTGTACAGGGGGTTTTTGTGAAAGAATTTAATTTCTAGCCCATACCCGGCGGGTCGCTTCACTCCCGCATGGTTTCCGGGTTGGTACTGTGTGTAGACTTCACACACCCAAGGCTGTTGGGGTCTCCTAGGGCACTTTGTTCCTGAGAGAAAGCCAAGACCAAAATTTGCTACGATTTGCTTGACATTACCTGGCGGATGGATACTTGCTCTTTGTAGGGAATTCATTGGAGCTTTCATACGGGAAATTAATCAACTGAGCCATTGGTTCGCCGCATCGGACTTTCCACAGTGAATAAGCATGTTAGGACTAGGTGCGACTATAACTTTATGATGCTAAATATTGGGGTTTCTGAATGCGGCGGCGGTGGGGCACTGGATTTAGATTTTTGCCCTAGTTCTGCTTATTGCCTTCTCTGCTATGATTTCTATGATTTTCTTCCGGGCTGGGTTGGAGCCGATCGAATTGGCGTTTCTGGGGGGATAACTGGCTTTACCATTCAAGAGGCCAATCCTTTGCTATAATGCGTGCAAAAGTCTTTCCGCACTAGGATGTAGTTCAAGAGCATGCATCTCGAAAGCACACTCTTTAATTCTTAAAAGAGTATGCGGCCGGCACTATAAGGGAGACAATACACCATGGGGAAGATAGGAGGGAGGAAAGTTACGCGTTCATTGCCTAACAATCTACCATTGCGCCCCTATTACATGACAGCCGGAACACCGCTTTTCATACCTCAACCCGCTCGCGTTCCCGGCCATCCCCGAGCACCCCCGCTGCCCATGAATAGAACCAATAGAACCAATCACCCGATTACCCATGTTTAAGTTAAAAAAAAAGAAGTACTTGGAGGTGGGTAAGTTTAGTTGGAATCCTGAGGGCGGTTCGCTGAACAACTGGTAGCGGCCTAATTGACATGATGTGAAAGCTAGAGTGATCTCTCCTACAGGAGAATGTTCTCGTTCCAACACCTATCGAGCCATGCGTCTGGTATTGGGTGATTCGGCAGCCAATGTCTTAGGTCGGCCATCCAATGGCGATCTATCTGTAATCGGGTACTAACATTCAGAACGAGGATCCGCATCTCCGGCGGGGGTTGTCATCGTGCTCCTTAATCATTTCTAAACCCTCCTCAACTCTCTCCGTAAGGACCCAGTGCCCGGCATTAGGGGTTCTGGTGCTGGGGAAAAAAAGGACAATGCTACTATTGTGTTACAGCTCGTTAGTAAGTCTCTCGTTTCCTCTTGACCCACCATTTGGTGGGAGGGTGATTGCGAACCTGAAATGCGTAGCCGTGGCTCTGATGCAGAACGGTGGTTGAGTAGGCTTGGACAGACAAATTCTTGCACCAAAGTACGCTGCTCCTGCCCTTGACGCGAATGTGAGGCTACCCAAGGGTAGCATATGATTGGTTTACGCTACCATCGCTGGCGCGAAGAAGACTGATCGGTTAGCTTTGGGTAGGGAGGCGTGTTGATTGATTTGTTAATGGGGGATAACTGGGTAATGGAGCTAAGCTAGCGCGTATTCCAGCAATCATGGGTGGTACCATGGTTCGGAAATCGGATGTCCGAGGGGTCTGTAGCTGGTAAGCAGAGAGTAAAGGGCGTTTAAGGTAGCTCTGTCAAACGGCGTTACTAGCCAGAGTAGTATGATACAGTGGGCCCCTTTAGATACCGAGCGAGGTTCAATCCTCTGGTGGATGACTTGGCGAGCAGGTTGAGTGCGGGGGTAGCGGGGAGAGAAATACGTTTGCGTTCCGGGAACGGCGGGGAATATCTTGAGAATTGGGGCAGGGGGAAGTGCTGAGTTATTGAAGTTTGGGACGTGATTGTTGGTGTTGGGGGGTACGGGTTGTCGGAGGAATTGGGGGAGGGGTGGATGGTTCATGGTCGTTTCCCGCTGGATTTCTTTTGTGTGGTTTTGGTTTGGGGATGAGGGGGCCAAATGTTTTACAGTGGATGAGGGGTTTTATTCAGGCGAGTGGCGGTAGATGCGCCGCATGGGGCTGGTTTGTGGAAACATGGTGTCATACCTTAGGGGAAGACGCTGGTCAGCACTGAAGGCGCAAGAGGTAATGATATTGCGGAGGAAAAATGTGCTTCTCGTACTTAAATGGACCCACCAACCACTTGGTAAGTGGACTTCCCTTCGGCCGCGGAAACAAGAGCCCGCAGGCCTTCCCTCCCGTAGCCCCGGTTAATGAGAGCCATGCCTGGCAGAGCTCGCGTTGCACAGAGATCAATTCAAGGAACCACAGCCGAGTTTGGCAATACTTGTACGATGCTCGTACGCGAGTACATTGGGGGGGGGGGCATGTAACACAGGAGTGTGTATTCCAAGAAGGATGTTTTATCGAAGAAATATTTGCGGGCTATTGCGGGGCTAAGTTGGTTGTTATTGTTATTTTCGGAAAGGCTTCATTAATCCTGAATCAAGTAGTACCTCAAGAGCGCCCGTGGGCCCTTCATCTACTGTACAGGGCTGGATTTTATAACGCTTGGATAGATTGGAGTGGCATTACGGTATTGTGGAGGCAAAAGTCTTTTTCATTTTTTTGTTATGCCCTGAAGTAAATTTCCTGTATCTCTGTGCTGTGTTAGGGTTTTACATAGCAGTTGGGGTTATTGTGGTGAAAACCTTTTCCTGGACAGAAGGCACAGAAGTGTATACAAAGGGGCTCTTTCCCCACCTTTTCCTTAGAGGTGCTTTGGTGCTTTCGTGTGTGTGTTTGTGTGTACGCAACATGAGAGCGCAAAACAAGAGAACTGGACAACAACTATCGAAGTGCAGCCTGCGAACGTGATCAGCAGTTGGAAATATTTGTGTGAATTAGAAAGACTATGGTATTTGGAAGTGGAGGAATTGTGCGTCGAGAACAGCCAAAGGATTGTACTGTTATTCCATTTCTTCATCCATCTAGGTATGATATCTCCTGTCTTTTTTTCTTGAGTGTGATACGTGAACCTTCTTTTTTTGGTTTCTTTTTGTGGAATGAACCCAGCCTGGATCAGTCCTTTTCAGTATCCAACATGCTGTCATGATGGGTTGCTTGGGATTGTTTCATTTGTGGTCGGGTTGAGGGAGGGGTTTGCGCATTGGTAGCCATCTTGTTTGGCTTACTGTGTTGTACAGTACTGCCATTTAGGCTATACCTTTACCACAGACTAGACTGGCGGTGATTTAGCTTGGCTGAATATTAATTTTTCCCCCAAAACTCGAGTACCGGTACTCTTCCGTTCCGGGTAGTAATATCTAAGCAGCGTCTACTCGAGTACGAGTACGAGTAACCCTCATCCCACATCTATCTACTGGTAAACAGGTCCCATAACTATACGCACAACCCACGATCCCAACTTCTAAACCCCTCCCACTCTCACCTAAGTTGTCATCCCCCGTTACCTCTAGAAGTACGGTGGAAAGTGTCTAAAGGTGGGTCCCCCGGTGGAACAGCAATTCCGTGGCAACCGATCGGAATTGAGCCAAGAATGGCCAAGACCTGATGAGTAAGGTGAAATAATACACTTTGGGGAAATGAATGAAGTAGTGAATAGGCAGAATTAAATAGAATTATGTACTTAATATAAAATAACAGGGTATTTAAAGCAAGATCTAACAAGAACTCTGAGCTAAAGATACAATATGTTCATCAACTATCACCATGTCTTAGTAATCCACAGTATTTCTTAGCATGGTACTAAGTAGATTCTATCACTTGTTTCACNAACTATCACCATGTCTTAGTAATCCACAGTATTTCTTAGCATGGTACTAAGTAGATTCTATCACTTGTTTCACTCTCACCAAAATTTTCATTTTTTAATCTTTAACTACTTTTGCTGACAGCCTTTAATTTTAAAAAAAAAAACCGCTACCCTGTTCTCCATGGAATTGGCTTCATCCTAGTAGTTTTTTTTTGTAAAATTTCTTGTTGTGGTTGACTAGTTAGGAACCGCATTTGGCCTATTTGGAGGGCCCAGTTTAGGTCTATTTGCACTATCCCTTGCTCCATTGCTGGGTTTCACATTATTTTAGTATGCGGGCTAAGATTTTAGTGTGCAGGGTATGATCAGACTATGATTTTACTGAAAGTTTAGTGACCCACCAGAAGAGTAAACTATTCTCAATTGGTACAAATTCCCAGAAAATGAAAAGGCATAGAACTAGAGATTGTGAAAGTGTGAAAAACAAAACTCTTTGCAAAGAAACAATTGACAATAGAAGCATTGATAGGAGAATTGCCTTGTCTTGTTGTGCTGAGGGACCTGGGGATGACTGAGGAGAGTGCTGCAAAGTTCAGGGGAGAGAAGTGGAGGAGAAGATCTGAGGAAGTGGCAAAAGACGCAGAGTCTTTCTTTGCCAGCATGTTGTAGAATATGTTTCGCAGGCTGTTTTTGGCAGACAGGTAGTTCGTAGTACTTTGATATATATCCTTTTTGATGGCTGGCATGGGAGTTTTCAGTTGGAATACTACTGGGGCAATAAGATCCATTTTGTGGGGCATGAGGATTGGTTTCTCGTTGTCGTGCGTGCTTTGGATTTAACTCATAATACGCCTCTATAACCAACTTCCAGGCAAGATCCTCATGCCACTTCCAGTGTAAACATTTTTTAAAAGCTCGATAAGTAGGATATAGTTCATGAGCAATAATATAGGCATTTATTACCATTGTATCCAGGAGCTAAAAGAATAGTGGTATCCAGTTTCAAGCTACTCAGAGTTTAGTGGCATAATAAGTTCTGCGCTGATTAGTGATATCAACCCCTCCCATATTATTAGTATAATCTGCTGTTAAAGCTGGAACTGAAAGGCATCTATGGGCTTGTGACCCCCAAATTCCTTGCACAGTTGCCCAATTACGAGTTGTTTCTCTTGGGCAGTAATGGTATTGATCCTTTCTGTCATTTTCCTGACAACCATGGGCTATAGTCAAAAGCCTTACAAGGTTATTGTCTTGCCAGAGCACAGCAAGAACTTTGCGAACCTGTACAGCTGACAGAGTATCCCATGGTAGTGTAACTTTCTTCTTATCCACTTTGAGTACCTTAGGAAACTCAGCTGAATTAATATGTGCAGTTCCACAAGCACTAATTCCATAGGTACGTAGAACCTGAAAAAGAGGGATATTGGAGAAGTAGTTATCGCAGTATGGAGTAAAGCGATTTTCTTTAGAGCATAGCTGCAGACAGAGCTTCAAGACTGCAAGAGAGGTAGGGCTCAGTTTGGTTGGATTTTGGTAGTCCAGGATCATATTTTGGCCAGCAAAGGACTCTGCTCAAGAAGTAAAAATAAATTCTAAGGTATATTCTCTTGCAGCTAGGATGAGCACCTTATAGCCTAAGGGAATAGGCTTGCCTGGAATTGCAATTGTGTGAAATGACCTTGCCGCAAATTGGATCATCTTTTAATTGATTGTGACCACTAAGGCAGGTTGAAAATACTGCTGAAATCTCTGCTGTAACTCATCTGCCAATGGCAGCAGCTTATAGTACAACTGGCATCGTGGAAGAGATCTCACAGGCTCTGATATATGAAAAAACCTCTTGATTTGCTCCAACATTTCTAGGGTCATGAAGGTTGTTATACTATTCAATCAATTAATATTGTAACGTATGCGGGCCAGGCCCTAGTCACGTAGCGGTACGATAGGAGCAGGTGCCTTCTTGATCAACAAGAAGTGAGCGCTGCTTTCTAAAGGGGTCTTTGAATGGGGTGTAATAGGAGATCAAAGAAGTAACTGTTCAACTAAGTATATTAAGAATACTGTCTGTCGAAGTCTGCTGTTTCCACTGCAGGAATCAGTGGTCTTTAAATACAGCATATCACTTATCTCCAGTATGAGCGATATTCCAAAACATTGTGTGTATCAACTGATAGCACACGAAACAATACAAGTATCAAACGATACTGTGAAACCAAACATAAAACAATGTATATATCAACTGATAGCACATGAAACAATATGAGTATCAAACGATACTGTGAACCCAAACATAAACTAACCTAGTACCCGTACCGGTTACAAATATACATAGATTCTGCCTTCCTTTTCAAATTAGAAATATACTGGGCCCAGAGGATAAATAAAAACCCACAGCTAGTTTCTGCTAATCCTATACAATTTTCTATAGAGACAAGAGCTAACTTATACTTTGAAAATTTGAATAACCTCTCCAAATGCAGTAATAGGAATAAAAAAAGTTGTAGAATATCCTACCGGTGAATAGTACCATGATCATCATAGGGCCAAAAATTCTCCATACTACCACTTCTTGGACTATGAATTCCCATATATATCACAATTCCAATCCACATCTTTAGATGCAAGATCTGTATATCTCTCCAAGGCCTTTGTCCCTCTCCTCCAGCTCTCTTGTCTTAGGCATATAAATTGGTATTTCTTACTAGTAAGGAAAAAGTATCCTTAGTAAAAAGGAGCTTGGAAAAGCTCCCCGGAGATGGTATCGCAGTAGGTGTAACCGGTACGGGTACTAGGTTGTTTTATGTTTGGTTTCACAGTATCGTTTGATACCTGTATTGTTTCGTGTGCTATCGGTTGATACAAGCAATGTTTTATGTTTGGTTTCACGATATCGTTTGATACTTGTATTGTTACGTGTACTATCGGTTGATACACACCTTGTTTTGAAATATCACTCATACTGGAGATTAGTGATATGTTGTATTTAAAGACCACTGATTTCCCCAATGGAAACAGCAGACTTCGACAGACAGTATTCTTAATATACTTGGTTGAGAGGTTACTTCTTTGATCTCCTATTACACCCTGTTCGAAGAGTCCTTTAGTTAGCAGGGCTCGCTTCTTGTTGATCAAGAAGCCATCTGCTCCTATCGTACCGCTACATGACTAGGGCCTGGCCCGAACACGTTATATTTTTTCAACCTTAGCGAGGGGTTAAGAAACCTGCAGGGACCTGGTCTGATCAACATACGAAAGTCCAACAACGAAGCTAGCATCGGGGAGCGGCAGAACTACGGAAGGTTCAGCTCCACCAACACGACACCATTGAGTTACTGGAGACTCGAAGTGGGAAGCAGGTCCTACAAGAAGGCCTTACCAAGAAAAGGCAACCTAAGAAACCGAAAGGGCTAACAAGTGACTTCTCAATTGACGAAGCAGAAAGAGAACTAGCGCGAGACTTAGCCAAGCAGACCTTTAGCGAATCGACGGACGAATTAGCAAAGGCAGCCACCAGCTGTCCTGGGCTATTTCCCCCCAGCCCCATCAAAGGAAAAGTACCAGCACAACCATCAAAGAAAGACAGCTCACCTGTTGACACGCTTAAGAAGGAAGACAGCGACGAGGATACATCAGATCAATCGGCAGTAAGGAAACCATCAGACGAGTTCCCCAGTAACTCTCCAGAAAGTTCATCAGACGACGATAACAGCAACAAAAAATCCAAACACAGTATGTCAGAAGAAGGATCCACCGTGCTGCCCAGCCAAGGGGCCGGGTAAACAGGAGCAAAAATCAAACTTCCACTGCCACCCTCATTCTCGGGCGAAAAGGAGGACCTAAAACCTGAAGTATTTGACCGATGGGTAACAACCACTTCTCAATATCTAGCCCCGCATGGAGTAGACAAAACCAAGGAAGCAAGTGGAGCGTACTTTAGAAGCTTCTGTACCGGAAAAGCAGAAGAAGCATACCACCAAGCAATGAACCACTATGAGAGTGGGGAAAACATCTGAGGAATAACCTTGATGAGATACCTGAGAGAAAGATTCCAATCCTCGCAGAACATGGAAGAATTATACAAAAGGTTCAAGGAAATCTAGCAAGTACAAAATGGCAAAACAGAAAGAATAACCAGGGTCTCAACGGACCTCTTAATGTATCACGGACGACTGCCTACTGGGACGGTATCTCAGTACACGCTGTGACAAAGATTATATGAAGCGATGCATCCCAGACTACGCCAGGAGGTAGAAACCATGGAAGAAGAGGGAGATACCTTTGAAAAGATAGTCAAGCGGGCCGAACGAAAGGACACTATCCTGTATGAAACAGGAGTTTACCGAAACCCCATACCACAGCAAAAGAACAGCAAAGGATCATCATCGCGGGACATTACAAAGAAGGACAAACCATACCACAAGGATTCCGGAGACAAGAAAGACAAGAAGCAGAAACCACGCGATAAAGGCACATGTTTCGAATGTGGGAAAAAGGGGCACTATTCAAAGGACTGTTATGCCAAAAAGGGAAAAGGAAAATCAACTAAGCGAGAAACAAGTATGAACCACATGGAAGCAACCGAATACGTCGAAGTGGAAATTAACTCAGTGGAACTGGAAAGCCGCCGAACACAACCAACACTAGCAATCAGGCCCTGTGACGCTCTAGAAGGAATGATTCACATAGAAGGCCACTCAGCAAAGGTACTATTCGACACGGGGACAATTGGCTGCGACATAGTTAGTGCCACCTTTATCTCTACCCATGGCATTCCTACAGAACCCCTGCCCCAACCAACAACAGTCAACATGGCAATGAAAGGATCCCGCTCCTCAAGGCACAAGAAGTGTGGGCAGACCGTAGGAATTGGGAAAAAGAAAAAGACAAATCAGGAGATATTGGTAGGGAACTTGGTGAAATACGACGCCCTGATCGGAATGCCATTCCTGAAAAGACACAATGCCCTTATCAGGTGTGAGGATATAGCAGTGGAGTTTCCCGATAACAAATTGCGAGTGCTATGCAAACCAATAAGCGGGGAAGTCCGAGCCGCTGTTTCAGACGTTACATCAGCAACACTGTTGGACGAATACAGGAATGTATTCCCAGACAAGGTTCCTGAAACCCTACCACCCGTGCGAAAGATTAACCACCATATTCGGCTAAAAGATACAACCGACCTACGAAACCAGCCAACATACTCGATCCCAGAAGCATACAAGGAGAAACTCATGAAGTGGATAAACAAGAAATTACCGGCTGGGGTTATCATACAACGGGAAGTTCCCAGAGCGTTACCTATGTTTGTACAACCCAAGTTAGACGGAAGGTTCTGGCCCCTAGTAGACCTAAAAATCTGAAACGACAACACGATCATGGATAGTCCATCGATCCCAAACTAACAGCAGATCCTTAACTGACTAGGGCGAGTGAAATTCAGGAGCAAGATTGACCTGAGTGACACATACTTTCAGACACGAGTGGACAAAGACAGCGTTAAATTCAATTTGTTTAAAATCCTCTTGGGAGGATTTGTCAGCAAAGCAATGCTACAAGGAGATATGAACGCACCGGCAACCTTTATGCGGATAATGGAAGACCTCTTAAGCAAATTCCTATATCATTTTGTAAGGGTATATATTGATGATATTCTCATATTCTCAGATACGTCAGAGGAACACAAGAAACACATATGTCAGGTATGTGATTGACTCAGAAAGGCAAAGTTCTACGCAAGTAAGAAAAAGTCAGCACTATTCACAGATAGGCTGGAAGTACTAGGACACATAGTGGATAACAAGGGGATCCATGCATCTCCCCAGAAAATATCAAGCATTGCAGGGTAGGAAACTCCTCACAACAAAAAGGAATTGCAACATGTTCTAGAAATCGTGAACTATGTCGCTCAGTTCCTCCCACACCATGCTACCTTGACGGCACCACTAACAGATCTAACGGAAAATGCGGAATTCGTATGGAGAATCACCTATCAGACTGCATTCGAAATGGTAAAAAAACACATTGTCAATCACCAAGTCATGCGACCAATGGACATACGAAACGAGGAACCAATTTGCCTAGTAACGGACGCCTCAGAATTAGGAGTAGGAGCATGGATGGGATAAGGACCCACATATGAGACGGCTCGACCGGCCTCGTTACACAGCAGGAGGCTCACCAAAGCACAGATGAATTATGGACCTACCGATAAAGAGGCTATAGCGATAGTGGAAGCGCTTAACTGGTTCCACAATGTCCTAATGGGAAACACCTTCACGATAGTAACGGACCACCAACCCTTGACTCATCTACGGACTGCGAAGAATCCAAGCAGAAAGCAAGTCCGATGGCTCAGTGCCTTGGGAAAGTACGACACAAAAATAGTCTACATGCCAGGAAGCACGAACCATTTAGCTGATACCCTTTCCCGGATATACAAGGACGGATCAGACTTGAACCCACTCTATGTCTACGACTTCACAAAGGAAGCGGATGACATCTCGGATAATACAGTTTATGAGCAACAATCAAACACAATGGAGTCCGAGCAACAATTCTCCCCTACCTCCCCTCCTTCCTCCTATACGGAGTACCCTGATGAGGCACCTGTGCCTCTGGAGAGCCCCTGCTCGATTACTGCAGGAAATGATTGGGGTGACAAGTGCACCCTTCGGAGTACAACCCCCGAGGAGCTCCAACATAGCAAACTTCACTACTCGTACAGCTATGTGGACCATTGTCCATATCATCAAACCGAGATCAAATTCACAAACAATCATCCTAGACGGCCGAAAAACCAGACACCGTACCCGCCCAGTGAAGGACCAAGCCCTCCCAGTACAGGAATCGACCCAAGCCCTCTGGAGTCGCCCCCAGTTGATGACTGGGAGTGGCAACAAACTGTTGGGGGTAGACCAAGTAGCGCGGGAGAAGGGCCGCCCACCCTCAGTCAACCAGTGCCTCGGTCCTACACCATTCCCGCAATCCTGAACCTGGAAGCCCCGGCATTCCAAATGCTGGAACCAGAACCGATAGAGAACCCTACGAACGAGATAATAGCGGTGTTTCGAATGCCCGGACCGGACAGCCCGCCACCGTTTAGACGAGCAGAATGACTAGAAAGCCTTCGCAATGAGACAATAGTCTCAGTAATGCCCCCGACGATGACTGAATATCGGCGCGGGCTATACAAAGTTTTGGAAGACGATGAGGAGGACGACCAACCTGAAGGAACAAGAGGAAGTGAAATGGAAGATTAGTGGGATACCCTACAAACAATCAACGAAATGATTGGGACCTTCTGGGCACACATGATCACAGCATACCAAAAGGAACCAATTTGGAAAAAAAGTCAATGAGAGCATGGACTCTGCAGGAGACTTGTCCTCCTAAAAGGTTGCAAACGGAATGCTGTACGCATGAACCAGGTATGGGGAGGACTGTCTGTATATCCCAAAAGGCCTCGCATATGGAAATACGACATTGGGGGAGTACGTCCTTAGTCAAATGCACAACAAAGGCCACCGCAGTGCTGAACGAAACTTATAGTACGCTACCGAGTACCTATTCTGGCCTGAAATGCAGAAGGACTTTAGAGCATATGTGGCGCAATGTCACACCTGTCAGGCAAATAAAGAACCCACAAAGCGACCAGAAGGAAAGGCGCAGACGATTATCTTACCTTCCAAAATTTGCAAATTGATAGCCATCGACTTCGCAGGACCTTTCCACAACTCTTGGGGACACGATACAATCCTAGTTGCGCTGGACAGATTTTCGGGTTTCACATGGCTCATACCTACAACTAAGGAAGTAACAGCAATAACAACCTGGGAACTACTGCGCAACAAAATATTTACCCCCCATGGTTACCCAACATCAATGGTAAGCGACGCAGAGCCAGGATTTGAGTCACATGTGTGGAGACAGCAGTGTCAATCATTAGAAATCACGCACATCAAAGCGGTATCAGGCCACCCTGAAATGAATGGACAAGTTGAAAGAAAGATTCGAGAATTGAAAACAGCTCTTTGAAACCTAGTCAATGCAAGGCAAAACAATTGGTTCGATGCCATACCAGAGATGGCAGCATACCTGAATGCAGGGTGGTTGGGAACCCTCGGCATGTCACCGTACAAAGCGGTTTTTGGAAAAAATTACCCACTATTTCCCCTAGCGAATTTTAAGAACTCCACACTACCAGCTGCCGACAAATTGCTACACAGACACCAAGCAATCTGGAATATGGCATTTAGTGCTATCAAATTGGCACGATTTAGAAGGACGAGAACGGCAGCAAAATGACGCAGACACCATATCCCAATAGGACAGGGTAATCTGTTACTGGTATACTGAAATTTATTCGCAACGGAGTTGGGACACAGCAAGAAATTGCAGCCGCGCTGGTGCGGACCATTCAGGATAATCGAATACGATGAGCATAGGCAAAGTTACACGGTGGAAATGGATGGCAGAATGTACAGAAACCGAGAAGCAACATTCCACACATCAACTGTGAAAAGATGCCTCCCGAACGACGATATTTCCCTCCCTGGAAGGAGTCACGTGAAACCACCCCCGATTGTGGTTAACGAGAAACTGGAATGGGAAGTAGAAGTGATATGAGACCATAGAAGGCGCTATGACCGCGATCAATTCCTAGTGAAATGGGTGGGGTACCCGGAAACAGAGGACAGCTGGGAACCCCTTGAGGGATTGGAAAATGCGATGGAATTGGTTAATCAATGGTGGGAAGACAACAAACTGGAGGACGAGTTACCCCCTATGATAAACCATGTAACAGTGGCGTGGAGCCCAACCCTGACAGAAATTCAACACCTGCGCCCAGACACAGACCAGGGAATACAGAATGGATTTTGGTCAGCCCATTTTGAAAGTGACTTTGAAAGCAGTGAAGATAAAAATAAGGTCATGGAAGACAAAGCGGCGTACCTAGAATGACTGGCCAAAACTGAGTACTGGCAATAGTGAAAGGAAAAACACACCATCCAACAGCCTTACGATGTCAAACTATGAGCAAGTTCCGTGGAGACTGCGCCATCAGCTAATGGGACTGTTGGTGAACCATGAAATTATCGCTAGACGATACCTTACACACCGATTATTCTTAGATATTTGCAACAAATGCCTAGAAATAACAACGGAATCGACGGGAAGGATGTGGGGAGAAACAATATCTGACATATTCCGCTTTGGAAGTGGTAGCTATCTGAGCATGAAAAAATCTGATATATGTGTGGAGACGGAAGAACCCAAAATCAAGTATTACCCACCTTCCCCTAACACCTAAGCGAGGCCAATACCAAGACATAAATACCACCCACCATTCCCCAGATTCCTACGAAAAAAAAACCCACTACAAGACATATTACCCTACAAACCTTTTACAAAACTACCTTATCCTTACACAAAAGAAACAAAATTGTCGAACTATGAAGAAGTCAGCATAAAGGGACGAGACCTCATTTTGGGGTGTGTACCATACTGGGAAATCATCCCACTAAGCGCATACTGAAAAATATTCTATATCTATCACTGCGCGGATTGCGGACGAATCGATGTTGAAAGGGAGAAATGGGAGGACTGGATAGTATGAAACTTCTTGGACCTACAACACTGCTGGGAGTCAGGTTGCTTCGTGCGCGGAGCGCCATGTGTCGAGTGTTTGGAAAGATAGTTGGAGGAAGCGGAATGGATATTGCGGGACGACATGAGATTATTGCAGGATAGCGATAATGATGAGGATGGATCCTATGTGGACGCCTAAGAGAATAGCGGGTTTACCGACCATTAGGATTTCATTAGGTTATTTTATTTGGTGAAATTGTTATTTTATTTTGGGAGTGTAACTGGTATGGGTACTAGGTTGTTTTATGTTTGGTTTCACGGTATCGTTTGATACATGTATTGTTTCGTGTGCTATCAGTTGATACACACAATGTTTTATATTTGGTTTCACAGTATTGTTTCATACTTGCATTGTTTCGTGTCCTATCAGTTGATACACAAAATGTTTTATGTTTGGTTTCACAGTATTGTTTGATACTTGTATTGTTTCGTATGCTATCGGTTGATATGCAAAATGTTTTATGTTTGGTTTCACAGTATTGTTTGATACTTGTATTGTTTCGTGTGCTATCAGTTGATACACACCTTGTTTTGAAATATCACTCATACTGGAGATTAGTGATATGTTGTATTTAAAGACTGCTGATTTTCACAATGGAAACAGCAGCCTTCGACAGACAGTATTCTTAATATACTTGGTTGAACGGTTACTTCTCTGATCTCCTATTACACCCCGTTCGAAGACTCCTTTAGTTAGCAGCACTCGTGTCTTGTTGATCCAGAAGTCATCTGCTCCTATCATACCGCTATGTGACTAGGGCCCGGCCCGAACACGTTACAGTAGGACTAGAATTGTACTCTCTCCTAAACGAATTGGATTCTGATATAGTTGGAAACTCGGGAGGCAGAAATACTCTTCTGGAATGCTTGGGACAAAAATGTTGATATGGGACAAATGGAGGCACTGGCAGTAGTGGGTATGAATTGCCCGGTTGGATTGTACTGCTTGATATGTCTTGGTCAACAGTGTTAGACTCCCTCCCTTCCAGATTTTGTCTCCCCCATCCTCCTTCTTTGCTTTCTCCTTTTTCATGGTCTGCTGGTTCGCAATTCTCCTCGTTTTCTTGACCCTCCACACTCTGTCCTATGACCCAAACAGCCTCTTCCTTAACGCTATCATATGAATCCATTATTTCAATAGAGTATCAGCTCACTATCCTGGAGGGATTGGGTAGAGGGAAATTGGAAACCATAGAGGGAAATCTGATAGGGTAGAGTGCGACTGTACAGTGTAGGCTGGTTCCTATCATCATCAAATTTGTTCTCCACTATTCTTATTCTTACTAATATTTACATAGTTTCTCCGCTATGCTGCTATCAGTATAATGGAAGAAGTCCACTATTGGCCTTACCCTATCAGTCTTGGCCCACCCCCCAAGTCGATAATTCGAAAACGAGGCAAGGGATATTTAATTGCAATAGGTATTACCTCCAGTTCTCCTCCCTCCTCAACTTCACCCACCTGACTCTCTCTCTCTCTCTTGGACTCTCCCAAATATCGCTCTTCTCTCGACATTCATCTCCGCCAGCCAACCTCCACCCGCCCCCTGCCCTCGGCCCTATCTCCTGTCCGCTTCCCTTTACCACCCCCCCCTCCCTAAACCCCACACCTTATCCATCAGGCTCTCCTCACCAGCCCCTTCACCGAAGCAACATAGTCCCCCTATGGACAGAACTCCTGGATTTATTCTATGGACTATTGCGTACACCCGGGCATCCACACTACAAGCTGGAGAAGGCGTATCCCGTAACACCAAGCAACTCTTATCCCTTGCATCCTATAGCCAGCGGTGGTAGGGTTTAAGTGAATTGGGCTCGTCCGGATCTAAAACTATCTCCTAGATGGCTAAGGGAGCCTAGCAGGGCGGAGAAGTCTAGCTGTTCGTACGGTGGAGATATACGGTGCCCACAAGTCAGTTGGGGGGTTAACTGTGGTAGGTGATGATATGGCATTAGTGGTTGAGTAGTGTGGGCAGCTGTGCTGCAGGCCTCCACGCCCGCTATTTTGCTCTCCTGGGTACAGCGATCTCTTGATCCCTAGGACTCCGACCGCTCTTCCTCGCCCCGCCAGGTATTATGTTTGGGAGTGTCGGAGTGCGCGGCCGATCCCCGTCGACAAAACGCAACTTGTTGCAATTTCAGAATCAATTGGTAAGAGTGGCAAGACATTATCAGACTCCTTGGCGTTAGTGGAGGGACGGCTACGTGAGGAGGTAGATTGTAGATTAATTTTCTGGCGTTCGTGAATGCGGCTACTACTGCGTAGCGGTAAAAAATCTTGAGGTTCCCACCGGTTTTCTACCCCCATGCTATACCAGCTGTGTTCACAAACATCAGAAAATTGCGGGTTGGATAGGGCCCCTAGCAAATTTCATTGACAGTTTTTCTTGTTCGCAATGTGTAAGAATTTCTTATCGCGAGGGTGACTGGAAATCTGGGGTGTGCACTTACACTTTCAGCTCTGAAATTTCAATCATGTATATTTTCATGATAATGTGACGATGATAAAAGCTCCGCTCAAAGGCATCTGGCTTTACTATATCACACCAAGTGGGCCAGGAATTTAAGGCAAGGTGGGGGGGAAAAAAACGGGCACCGCCCATAAAACCATCACAATTTCAAACCCACCCGGGAGTCCCATGGGTGCTCGTCCAACGGCACGCGATTGCTGGCTAACAAGTCTTCCTGGCAGCGTCAACAACACTGTTTTTTCTTCAGCTGGCCCAAGAAATTTGCCCCCATATTCTACGTCTTTCGCCTCATGTGCCCCTCCCCACCATTCTTTCCTCTCCGTCTCCATGACATCGCATTGGCGGTATGAGGCTTCTGTTGTAGTTGAGATTGAAATATAACGAGGGTGTATCACCTGAAGGCTGAATTGTGCGCCGGTCTCTTCTCGGGACGGAGGAGTCTCGATAAAACAACTTATAAAACTTACTGACAGCCTGATCCCCACACCTCAGGGCTCAGCATAAAACCATGGAGGTTGGCAGCCTTGCGGGAAACTGAGGGATTGACGGCAGGATATTAGTGTGAACGCGCCATTACGCTTCATTTAGTTTTTCTACTAATAAATTTGTGCTGGATTAAGTGTTTATCCATCCGCATTATAGACTAGTCTCTTTTTGTCTAGTTTCCTCTTTTACTAGTTCTTCCTCACTACTCTCTTCATCGTTAGATTTCGTTTGATCTTTTCCATCTCCTTGTTCGTCTCACAACCTCACAAATATACCGTTTTCAACTACGGTACGACCCCTTTTCTTTCACTTGTTATTTTCTTCCGAGGCGCTTATATGTTTTTTCTCTTCACCCGAGGCTCTCATATGTTGTATATTTCCTTCCGAGGTTTCCTCAAGTTCTCCTTCCTTTCTCCGAGGGTGTCATAATGCCAATCTTGGCTTTCTCATATGTTTCCTTCTTTTGCTTTCTTTTAGCTTATGATGTAAACCCACACTGGCATGCGATAGCAAACAATCAAGCTTCATTCCCGCTTTCTCGGCCATACAAGTTCACAAGTCGAGCGGGCGAGTGACGGTGACTTTCAATACACATGCCGGAGTCAAACTAATCCTCTTGATGCCGAAGCATTCCACGTCCTTTAGCACCGCCATCGCTACGTTTTGCGTACGGACCAATTCATTCTCTATCAACCCACACACCTCTCTGGATCTTCGATTGGTGGCGATTACTCCCACATCGCTTCCGATAGCCGCCGCTTCCGGAAATATCGTTTTAACTAAAACTAGGGTACCGGTATGCTAACTGCACCTTGTCCCTCAGACCGGACAGCCGCTCCCTCTCGCAGAGTACGGTATCGTCCTTTGCGGGACGGAACGGGTCCAACTTTTTTGCCCCCACATTACCCTTCGCTCTAGTGTCGGTGTGTGCGCGTCTTCGTGCTAGTTTGAGGATACCCATGCGCAGTACATGGTTGAATTGTACTACCTTTGTTGCGGGGTCGAGTGCGAACTGATTAAATGTTGCATTGCTGATACAATGGTTCTGTGACTGCTGATGCACGTCCTCATACCACGATGCGCTCGGAGCTCGTCAAACTCGCTCTCTGGCCAAAACGGGGAAAGGGCGCGTAAGCATGTACTGTACATGCACGCGCAGGAAGACATGAACGACTAATCGCAAATACCAGTATTAGTTTCTGTACTGTACAGTATGTGGAGGGGATGAAAGGAGTTTCTCTTTATCGCTATTCGTAGGGCCTACGGGGGAGTCTTGGCCTGCCTCTCGCCGGTACGGGTATTCGTAGTATCAAAGCGTTCTTGCGAAGAACTGTTATTGCATTCCACTTGGATCCGACCAAAAGAATTGAATTATGGCGATATCTAATAGGGGGCCTTGAAAAAAAAGAAACTTCAACATTACACGTAGTGCGATGAGTCTCCGGAATCTGCTCTGCCTCTTCGGTTTCCGGTGACCGGTTCCGCTGCAGGGAATCCCTAACCTTCATAGCTCCATTATAATAGTGCTAGAGCCCGAGTACATGTATAAGTTGTGACGGGTCGGTGATTTATTTTACTAAGCTGGTTGCACGGATCCATCCCCTGGATCCATTCTACCCCTTATGTTCCCTTGGTTGCAAAGCGCCTTGGCCAGTGGATCTAGTTCCGGATGGCGGTAATGAATGAATTTTTCGCAATTATGATAGTTTAGAAATGGTAGATTGGAAGTGTGTACTGCAATTAACCAGATATTGCTCGACTACGAACTGGGAGGAAAGCGTAGGTGAAGCGAACCTACTCTTCTTAGTGTGTGAGATGTTAAGTCAATCGACGAGTCTAATACTGCGAACCTAGCTAGCCTAAGGTGGATCCAATGAAATTTATGAACTAACCGAAGAGGCACTGCTGGTGCGGCGTCGACCTTGTCGGTATTACGGCGGGGTAAGCTATCAGTCACCCATCCCGCTCTATTTGACTGCTCCCGGGGCGGAGGATTTGCCCGATTTTTTTACAGTATAGTAGATTATTATACCTTGAAAAAACGAGCCGAGATCAATAACAGATAATCCGTCCTTACTGTTCCACGCTCTGCATTGTATCCGGTGGGAACTGGGGCTCGCCTGACATATAGTGCGGTCCTAAGTCCTGTGGATATTTGATAGTTTTTTTTTAATTCTTCCACCGCCTATCCGACATACTGCTAGATTGGCTTCTCTAACCTTGAATGAGTGAGATTGTGAATGTGGCTGCTATTGCATACCATCGAAATCTAACTTTTGTGTCTAAATCTTGATATTACACTATCTCCTGGGCCGCCGAGATGGGGAAAAAGTTTCTGCTGCCCTAGTCTGTGCCTAAGACAGAGATGGTTGAGGTATCGCCTCCGTATTTACGCTTCTACAGATGATTAACGTAACAGGCCCTCTAGAGCTAACGTTAGCTATAGTATTAGGTTTGCGCTTCTGCAGGTTTGTGGTGCTTAAAGAAAGTTGCTTATTCACCCCTTGTCTGGGACAAAGGCACGGGCGACCCAAAGCTTTCCACCGCTTGCGGTGTCTAGGAGGTCCCGCGCCCACAGCCGTTAGTCATTTACCGGCACTCAGTACGGGCAGTGGCCATGGGTACAGCCAGGTTTGTGAAATTCCAGTGCCTTTCTTAGTACCTCAAGGGCAGCGCCTATTAACAACAGCAGAACAGAGAGAGCCGGTATACCACCGTTTGGGGGCTAGTAGTACAGTACTGTACTTACGAGGTATGAGAATTTTGCGGGCGAGGCTGCACGGGCAATCGATTATCAACGTGGTAGGACATGACTTGCCGCGGCACTCTGGAAGAGTTGTGCCGGAAAGTACCGTGATTAATTCGGTCTGATTATTTAGGCTTGTTAGCGATCCTGCTGCAAAATGTGATCACCGGGTTCAGCGCTGCTGAAATTTACGGAGTACAACTACGTTACTCGTGGAGGCTAGAAAAAGAGTATCCTGTAACGCCAAGAAACTCTGAACCCCTCATCCTGCGACCCACGGCGGTGGTCTTGGAGCAAATTGAGTTATGATACTTCGGATTGGAAATTATCTCCTGCATGGACACCGGGTCGGGGTAGGGTAGGAAAGCAGAGACGGTAGTCACCGACTTGATGAAATTTTATGGTTCCGGCCGTCTATACTGAGCACCTCAGATTTTGCAACAGGGGACGCCTTGGCATTCAGCCACAAATTAAAAATGTGGAGCTTAGTTCAATTCCCCATGGATTCAGAGTTATTTTTGATATATTCATGCCACACTAGTTTTATTGAGAGATAATAATAGAGTATTGAATAATACTAGAATACATTAAGTGTCTGAGACTCGTCTATGGGATTTATATCTATAATCATTTATTGCTTTCAAAAATTACTGTGGCTGAAGAAATGCTCTAAAAACTAAGAACTTGAGAGGAGTTGAACCTATGTACATAATCCTTAGTGCCAAGCCGTCCCCTGTTGCAAAATCTGAGGTGCTCAGTATAGACGGCCGGAACCATAGCTCTTGCAGGTGCTGATACAGCATTAGGGGTAGTGTGATGCGGGGTAACCTAGAGGCAGTGGGGTGTCCCACGCAAACCATATTACACCCTCCAAGAAGGGTAGTCTCTGGACTCCCCAGCCATCCAGTCTCCCATATTTCCTCACCTTGTTGTGATTCCCTTCACAACTATCCACAATTCCTACGTTCAAAAAACGCAGCTTCTCTCAATTCAAGAATCGTTCGCCAAGATGGGCAACCAACTATCAAGCACTCCTTCAGAGGGCCTGCCCTCATCCCAACTGTATGCTCCGAGATTGTTCCTTGTATCTATTGGCCGTTTGAAGCATCTACCTTATTCGCTGGCTTATACCTCTAGCTCTGTGCCTTGCGGCGGTACGACCGGCTTCGCTAACATCGAACCTAATCGTTGTGACAATCACCGGGACACGGGCTCGTCCCAGAACGGTGACGAAATCTTGGAATACCTGTCCACCTCCAAATACCACGAGCACAGAAACCGTATCCCTACTCCAGTCGAGGGAAAGTGCACGTGGGTTACCAAACACTCAAGCTATACTCATTGGTTGGAGGAAAAAACATCAGGTCTCCTCTGGCTATCGGCGGAACCGGGTCGCGGAAAATCCGTCATCGCTTCATTCCTCGTATCGCATCTGAGTCGCCGACCCGACACCATTGTTTGCTATTTCTTTTGAGGACGACAACAAGGAACAGAAGAGCTCAACATTTGCCCTTCGCGCCATACTGCATCAGCTCTTTACCCACCGAGAATCCCTCCGCAGATATGCCGAACCAGCGTTTAATGCTAAGGGAAAGAAATTTGCGGATGAGGTGGACACACTATGGGAAATTTTGGTACAGGCGGTGGCTGAGGGGGGTTGCGGGGATGTAATTTGTGTGGTAGATGCCCTAGACGAGTGCGAAGAAGGGACACTAGCCTCCCTTGTCCATCCCGTAAATCGCCTCCTTGGGTCACCAACCTCCGATATACCTTTGAAATTCATCGCCACAAGTCGTCCATACGACAGGATCAGGACTGCACTTGGCTCACTTACAACGGCAATTCATTTGGAAGGGGAGAACGAAGCTAGCGCTATTCGAGATGACATTAATCGTGTCATCGATCAGGGCATTAAGAACCTAGAGTCGTCCATGGGACAACCTCGGGGCTTGGAGTATTTGCGAAGCCTCCTCGTAAGGTCCCCTGATCGCACATTCCTTTGGGTTTCGCTTGTTCTCGAGATTTTGGACAGTAATCTAAAGGGTTCGCCGGAGGAGTTAACAAAAATTGGCTCCACTGATCCGCACAATCTACCGGAATTATACACTAAGATTCTTGGTAAAATCACTGACCGCAAGAAAGCACTACGAGTCCTGAAGATAGTGGTAGTAGCTAAAAGGCCGCTTACACTTTGGGAAATAAACGCTGCATTTAGAATCAGGGAGCAAATGTCAATCATGGGACTTGGCGATCCTCCTTCTGAATTCGAAAGGACGGTGAAAAGGTTGTGCGGGCTTTTTGTGCGGGTTATTAATTCGAAGATCTACCTCGTTCACAAAACCGCGAAGGATTTCCTGATTGAAACATCTTTGCCTGGTGGGGGAGACTGGCAGTATACCCTTTGTCCCATTGATTCTAACTTCACTATGGCTGATATATGTATCACTTATCTTGCACGCGAGGACTTCGGGAAAAACCCCGTAGCAATTGATGATGCGGGCAGCGCGGGCCCCACGAAATACGCCCTTCTCAATTACGCGGCTAGCCATTGGGTAGACCACTTCCGAGATTCAGAGCACCGGCATATGGAATTATTTGACCGTTCTCGAGAGATTTTCGAACCTGGATCCGCTAGATTTCTGACATGGCTTGGGGTGTACTGGGAAAGCAGCGGCCAGTCCCGCCCCTTCCCCGAAGATTTTACTCATTTGATGTTAGCATTGTGGCTACGGCAGGGGACCGTAGTTGATCGACTCTTGGAGGATGGAAGAGATGTCGGGGCTCGATCCAAACAATACGGGACGGCATTGAACATAGCAGCTCTGCGGAATGACAAGCCTGTGGTCAGCGTGCTGCTGGAGAGGAATGTCGGGGTGTATATAGGTGGGAGGAAGTATTATATCTCAAATGTGATAAAGACCCCTGGGCTGAAACGGCCTGCTGATAACTGATGATATGTCACCCTGTGCTGCAGATGGTATATGAATTTCCTACCAGCGATGGGAGCCAGGGCTGATTCGGTGTTTCTTTCGTGCCGCAGACAGTGAGTAGAACGCCTGGATAACGCCTCTTTTGCGGTTTGGTGTCACTGACTTAAGAGGGTTCGGAACTATAGATGGTAAGTGAACAGCATTGTGTATATTGGGAAACCGTAATGACAAACACCTGCTTGACCATGAGTTTAGAATGTAAGTGAGCCACATGATACTAGTGGATAGCGAGATATGGTACGCTAAGCAACTGGGAGGTGCAGGAGGCAGGCAGCACGGTTAATTGATCTGATGATGCAAGTCATAGCTGACAGCCAACGCATTTTGGGGTGCAGTTCGTATGTAAACAGATCAAGCCCCTTTCTGTAACGGGGAAATCGCTGACCCTAGCTCGTTGTTTTATAGGTTGTAAGTGAACAAGACCAAAAGCGGTTCTAGTATGGGATTAGTTTACGGCTGACTTCTGCCTCGCGGTGCGGGTAGCGAGTAAGTAAATGGATCAGCAATAGTTCAGGAGTGGGGCAGGTGCTGACCTGTGGTGCTTGGTGTGTTGCAGCAGGTGGGTGAACGGGATCAGTTATTGCTTTGGGAGTAGATAATCGCTAAATTCAAGCTGGCTATACTTTTAGGTTGTAAGTTAATAGGCTGGCGTGAGTTTTGGAGAGAGAAAACAGTGCTGACATCTGCCTTACTGGGCGTGGTAGGAAGTAAGTGAGCAGGCATATTCAAGGTTATCGCACATCGGGATCACTGACCGCGGGCTCGGAGTGTTATAGCTGGTACGTGAAGAGGATCAAACAAGGTTTTGGGATAACAAAATTGCTGACCTCTGACGGGCGCTGCGGTGTAGTGGGTAAGTGCGCGAGAAGGGATGCGTTCCAGGAGTAGGGCAGTTGCTGATTTGGGACACATTTTGGGTTGAAGCGTGTGAGTAAACAAGGATAATAAGGGTTCGGGAACAAAAGAAAAAAAGCTGACCCTCACCTCACCATGGCTTGAAGCAAGTAAGTGAAGAGGATTGATCACAGATCTGGTAGATGGCGATTACTGACCTCTGGCTCATTGTGAATTGTAGGTTGTTAGTGAATAAGGTCAACCACCGTTCTGGTGCGGGACAATTGCTGATTTTTGGCACGTTCTGTTGTAGGAAGTAAGTGGGCGGGGTCGGGTACTGTGTTGAGTCAAGAGAATCGCTTACCTTTGGGTGCCTACGGGTTGCAGGAGGTAAGTTAATAGGGTCAAGCTGCGTTCTGGGATAAGGCGAATGTTGACCTGACTGGGTTTGCGTTGAGGGAAGTAGGTCAATGCGATTGGGCAAGGCTGTACCGGGAGGAAATCGCTGACCTCCGGCCCAATGTGTGTTGTAGACTGTAAGAGCACAAGGTCAAGTGGGATTATTAGAAGAAATGACTTCTGACATCTTGTTCCCTGTGTGCAATAGCTCGTGAGTGAACTGTCTCAATCGCGGTTATGGTGTAATAATTGCTGACCTGGGACTCGCCTTGTGTTTAGAAAGTAGGTAGAAATTATCAACTGCAGTCCGGTGGCGAGACAAGGGTTCAAATCTGGCTCACCCTATGTTGCAGCGAGTAAGTGAGCAGGATCAGCCTCGGCTATGGAGGGGCGAATGCCTAACCCATTCCTCGCCGTGAGTTGTAGTTTGTAAGTGAACGGAATCAACCGTGCTCCTGGAATGGGACCTCTCCTGACTCCTGACTCCGTGTAGGTTATAGTTAGTAAGTGAACAGGATTAACTCGCCCTTGGGATAAGGCAATTGCTGACATCTGGCTCGTTGTGTGTTATAGGACGTAATGAACCGGACCCACCAGGACCCACCATGGTTACAGGACAAGACAGTTACTGACTTGGGGTTCACTGCGTGATACAGTTTGTAAGTGGACATTATATTATGGATCTGGGAAGGGGCAACTGCTGACTGCAGAATACCTGTGCATTGTAGGATGTAGCGAACCAGATCCACCCGCTTGGTTGGTGAGGCGATATTGCTAACCTCTGTCCTTGTCTTGGTGGTAGATGGTACGTTAATCAGGATCAAGCAGGGCCAGACATTTGCTGACCTCTGGCTCTTTGATAGTTGTAGACTGTAAGTGAACAGGGTCTGTCTCGGTTCCGGGATGACAGGATTGCTGACCACTGCCTCCTGCCTCTTGTAGCCAGTATGTGGGCCGCATTTATTATGGCTTTGGGACCATGTAATTGTTAACCTCCGGTTCGGTTCTCACTGTAGGAGGTGGGTGAACAGAGTCCACTACGCTTCCCAGATAGTGCCATCGCTGACCTCTGGCTTGCGGTGGGCTGTAGTTCGTAAGTGGACAGGGCCTATGAGAGTTGTATGATTAGGCGATTGCTGACCTCTGGCTCTCACTGTGCTGTAGAAGGTGCGTGAAGGGGATCGAGGGGGGATTCGTATATGAGACAGCTGCTGACATCTGACTCACCATGTATTGCAGCGAGTAAGTGAACAAGACCAACCAGGTCACTGTGGTCAGGGGATTGCTGAGCTCGCGCTGGCGGAATGTTGCAGGTGGTATGGATAGGGTCACCCAATGCTCCAGGACGAGACATTTGCTGACCCTCGGCTTTCTGAGTGCTGCAGTCGGTACCGTAAAAATTTCTACAATCGGCCCGTGTGCTATGTCGTTGAAATAAAGTGAGGCGGGAAGAAAAGGGGCAAGCTTTTGTCTCAGTTATATTTTTGTAACTAAAAACGACATTATTGTGACTTACTGGTATCCTTTTTGACTCATTAGCCACCAATTTGAACATCAACTCGTAAACTTCATGTAAATAATATAAACAAAGAATAAATAAATAAATAATAATAAAGACAATTTTCAAGCTTTAGTACATTACTCAAACACACCAGCTTCTTTACTTTTGTTGAACAATATATATACTTTTTAAGATTTAAAATGCCAGCAAAGGACGAGAAAAAGATTTCTGGATGTGTACGCGTGAAGCCTATACTTTCAGAGCTCCCTGCTGGGAAATTCTATGCAGGAATTACGAAAAAAAGAGGCCAAAAACGGATACCTCTAGCAGAGCAACTTTGGACCAGCTATAGGCTACCAAGCAGAAATCTATATCGATCCTATACCATCAGCTACAAATTCTGAGTATTGTCTTACTGGTTTGGAAAAAACATACCCTGTGGTGCTCCCAAGAAGCGAGAACTGGCACATCTTGAAGTATCGAAATACTTCAAGATTCCTGAGAACAATCTCATTCACTGGAAGAAGACTGAGAGGGAGGGAAAGTTTGCAAGTCAAACAGCAGAGCAATGGAGAATGGTATGTGGTGGCCAGCAGTGGAGGTGGTGGGAGATGGAGAAGAAGTTGTACGAAGAGTTTCATCAGCGAAAAGCAATAGGAAGATTGGTTCGCCGGGGTTGGTTTCAGAGGGTCAGTGATGAGCTATATCAAAAGGTATATCCTGGAAAGGATACTCACCTTTTCAAATTCAGCAATGGCTAGTTTTGTGGATTCCTGCAGTATCATTATATTAGTTTACACTTTGTTACCAATACTGCCAGTAAATTGCCCTCTGACTTTTCATCAGTAATATCCAACTGGATGCAGTTTAATCGCCGGAATTCACATTTGCGAAGAGAGGGTGAGAGGGGGCTAGAAGACATACTAGCTACCATTGGAAGATACCGGTTGCAGAATATATGCAATATGGACCAGATGCCACTGCCCTTTGAATATCTGGAGAGGCAGACCTATAATCCCATTGGAGATAAGACAATTTGGGTACAGTCAAGTACGTCAAGCAGGTGGGACAAGCGGCAGGGGACAATACAACTTACTATATTTGGACATGGGATTCCAGGAGTAAAGCGACTCGTCTTCTTTCAAGGAAAAGGAATTGGAGCTACAGTCGTACCAGAAAAGGCCTTATACGACAGTTGGGTGGTTGTAAAATTCAACCTGACCGCATATGCCAACTCAAACAATATGGTTGAGTACCTCGAAGATCAACTAATGCCTGTACTCAAGGATCGGCTAACCCTTCTTGGCATGGATTTGTTCACTGCCCACAGAACGGAAGAGGTTCTTGACACTCTTCTGACAAACGATATTACTGTGAGCGTACTTCCAGGAGGTTGTACTGGGCTTGTACAACCTCTTGATATCTCGATCAATTGCCCATTCAAGGATATTCTGAAGGTAGGAATGCTTACCTGAACTGATAAAAAAAAACCCCTCCATACATACAATATCCAATATTATTGTTGTAACGTGTTCGGGCCAGGCCCCAGTCATGTAGCGGTACGATAGGAGCAGATGGCTTCGTGATCAACACGAAGCGAGCGCTGCTGGCTAAAGGAGGCTTCGAACGGGACGTAGTAGGAGATCAAAGAAGTAACCATTCAACCAGGTATATTTAAGAATACTGTCTGTCGAAGTCTGCTGTTTCCATCGCGGGAATCAGCGGTCTTTAAATACAGCATATC
>PYWC01000040.1:1654399-1683388 GCA_003182015.1 Tuber magnatum
GTACAATTACTCCACTTCGTAATTTCTCGTTTATCCCGTTCCTGAGTTTTTCCTTGTAGGCTTCTGGGATCGAGTATGTTGGTTGGTTTCGTAGGTCAGTTGGATCCTTTAGTCGAATGTGGTGGTTAATCTTACGCACTGGGGGTAGCGTTTCAGGGACTTTGTCTGGGAACACATCCTTGTATTCTTCCAACAATGTTTTTGAGGTGGCGTCTGACACAGCGGCTCGGATCTCCCCACTTGTTGGTTTGCATAGCACTCGTAACCTGTCATAAGGGAATTCCACTGCTGTATCCCCACACCTGATAATAGCATTATCTCTTTTCAGGAAGGGCATTCCAATCAGGGCATCGCATTTCGCCAAGTTCCCCACTAACATCTGCTGATTTGTCCATTTCTTTTTCCCGATTCCTACGGTCAGTCCACAGTTCTTGTGGCTTGAGGAGCGGGATCCTTTCATAGTCATATTGACTGTTGTTGGCTGGGGCAGTAGTTCCGTTGGGATTCCATGGGTGGAGATAAAGGTGGCGCTAATTATGTTGCAGCCGATCGTTCCTGTGTCAAATAGTACCTTTGCTGGGTGGCCTTCTATGTAAATTGTTCCTTCAAGAGCGTCACGGGGTTTGATTGCCAGCGTCGGTTGTGTCCGTAGGCTTTCCATTTCAACTGAGTTAATTTCCACTTCGTCGCATTCAGTTGCTTCCATGTGATTCGTACTTGTTTCTCGCTTTGCGGCCTTTCCTCTTCCCTTTTTCGAACAGCAATCCTTTGCGTAGTGCCCCTTTTTCCAGCATTCGTAACACATGGCTTCCTCGCGTCGCTTCTGTTTCTTGTCTTTCTTGTCCTTGCGGTATGGTTTATCCTTCTTTGTATTGTCCCGCGATGATGCTTCCCGTGATGATGATACTTTGCTATGCCTTTGCTGTGGCACATGGGTTCGGTAAACTCCTGTTTCATACAGGATAGCATCATTCCGTTTGGCCCGCTTTACTATCTTTTCAAAGGAATCATCTTCCTCCTCCATGGGTTCTACCTCCTGACGTAGTCTGGGATGCATTGCTTCATACAATCTATGTTACAGCATATACTGAGAAACAGTTCCAGTAGGCAATCGTCCATGATACATCAAGAGATCCGTCGCGACCAGCGTTATTCGTTCTGTCTTGTCATTTCATACTTGCTGGATATTCTTCAACCTTTTGTATAGTTCCTCCATGTTCTGTGAGGATTGGAACCTTTCTCTTAAGTACTTTATCAGGGTTGTTCCTCAGATTTTTTCCCCACTCTGATAGTGGTTCATTGCTTGGTGGTATGCCTCCTCTGCCTTTCCGGTACAGAAGCTTCCAAAGTACGCTCCACTTCCTTCCGTTGTTTTGTCTACTCCATGTTGGGTAAGGTATTGCGAAGTTGTTTTGACCCACCGGTCAAATACTTCAGGTTTTAGGTCGTCCTTTTCGCCCGAGAACGTCGGTGGCAGTGGGAGTTTGATTTTAGGTCCCCCTTGCCCGGCCCCTGGGCCGGACAGTCTGGCGGATTCACCTTCGGACATTTCGTAGTCAGACTCTTCGTTCCTCGAGCTGTCATCTGAGCAGCTTTCTGGAGAATCACTAGGGTTATCGTCTGGTGGCTGTTCCGCTACCGAGTAATCTGATTCTTATTCTTCGCTTTCTTCCTTCTTAGATATCCTGATAGGTATGTTGTCCTTCTTTGGTGGTTGCGCCAGTCCCTTTCCTTTACTGGGGCTGGTGGGAAATAGTCCAGGAAGGGTGGTTGCTGCCTTTACTAATTCGTCAGTCGACTCACTGAGAGTCTGCTTGGCCAAGTCTCGCGCAAGTTGTCGTTCCGCTCCGTCGATCGCAAAATCGCTCTTTGGCCCTGACGGTTTCTTAGGTTGCCTTCTCTTGGTAAGGCCTTCTCGTGGGACCTGCTTCCCACTTAGAGTCTCCAATGACTCAATCGTGTCGTCTCGGCGGAGCCGAACTTCTCGTGGTTCTGCCGCTCCCTGATGCTAGCTTTGCTTATCGGACTTTTCGTAGGTTGATCAGACCAGGTCCCTGCAGGTTTCTTAACCACTTGCCGTGGTTCAAAAAATGTAACGTGTTCAGGCCAGGCCCTAGTCACGTAGCGGTACGATAGGAGCAGATGGCTTCGTGATCAACACGAAGCGCGCGCTGCTGGCTAAAGGAGGCTTCGAACGGGGCGTAGTAGGAGATCAAAGAAGTAACCGTTCAACCAAGTATATTTAAGAATACTGTCTGTCGAAGTCTGCGGTTTCCATCGCGGGAATCAGCGGTCTTTAAATACAGCATATCGCTTATCTCCAGCATGAGCGATATTGCCAAACATTGTGTGTTTCAACCGATAGCACACGAAACAATACAAGTATCAAACGATACTGTGAAACCAAACATAAAACATTGTTTGGATCAACCGATAGCACACGAAACACTACGAGTATCAAACGATACTGTAAAGCCAAACATGAAACCCTAGTCACCCGTACCGGTTACAATTGTGCAATTAGGAGAGCTAGACATAAGACTAGATATAATAGATAAGGAGGAGGAGGAGATCTTGCTTGGGGGGGGGAAGCTTATGGGAAGCATGGTTGGCAGATGTCAAGTGGCTCCAACTTGGGCAATTGGGGCAGCATGGGAAAGGTTTTCCCGGACAAAGGAAGCAGTTGTTTGGCAGTCATTTCGGGTGGTGGGTTTGGCACTTCCGATTGACAGAAGTGCTGATAATGAGATATCTATCAAGGGGATAGAGACCAGTTTCCTATCAAACGGGTTACCAAACTGTCAAAATAGTGAGGAGGGCACAGTGGTTGAGGGAAGTTTTGTGAATAATGGCGATGATGAGATTGTAGATAATGAGGTGGAGGAGGAAGTTGTGATGCATGAGATAGATATTTGCTCTGAATAGAAAATTATATCAACAGTTAGTGGACTGAGATTGTGTGATAGGTGCTAGACATTCTTGGCATGACTCACCTTATTTCCACTTCATAGCACATGGGCCGATTGTTGAAGTTTCTGCGGTAGGTGAACGGGATCAACCCCTGGTTCTAGGACATGACAATTGCTGACATATGGCTTACTGTGGGCTCCAGTTTGTAAGTGGTAGTGGCCTAGCAGAGAAATTGGGCAAGGCAATTGCTGACCGTTCACTCGCGATGCCCTACAGAATGTACGTGGGCGGAATTGGACAGAGTCCCGCGAAGCAAAAATTACTGACCTCCGGCTCTCCGGGCTTTGCAGCGGGTAAGCGAACCAGATAAATCGGTGTTCCAGAGCCACTAACGTTTTTTTTTGCAGATTGTGAGTGAGCAGTATTAATCAGGGTTCTGCGTCGGGTCAATTGCTGACCTCTGGACCACCCTGTGTTCTAGCGAGTAAGCGAACTAGATCAGCCACAATTCTCAAACGAGACTAATTCTGACCTTTGGCTCACTTTGTATCATAGATGGTAAGTGAATGGGATTGAGAAGGGTTCGGGGGCGAACCAACTGCTGACCTGTGGGGCTCTGTATATTGCAGGAAGTAAGTCAATAAGATCACCAATTGCTCCCGGACGAAGCGTTGCTTATGGCTGATACTCTGTGTATTGTAGCATGTAAGTTCTCAGGACTCACCGCGGTTCCGGGACGAGCCAAATGCTGACCCCAGGTTTGCTGTGTATCACAGGAAGTATGTCCGTGGGATCAATAATTGCTCCGAGCTGAAGCGATCGCTTATCACTGACGCGCTGTGTGCTATAGAGTGTAAGCGAACAGGACCTACTCCGGTTCTAGGATACGACAAGTGCTAATCTCGCTTCTGTTTTTTTTGTAGCGTGTAAGTCAGAATGATTAGCCATAGTTCTGGGACATGGCAGAAAATTCTGACCGGTGGCTCCCGGTTTTTCGTGTAGTGGGTAAGTGAATAGTATCAACCGCAGTCCTGCGATGGCGCGATCGCTGACGTCTTGCTCGCTTGGTGTCCTAGGACGTAAGTAAACTGGATCACCCTCGACCTTGGAATGTTGCAACCACTGACCTCCGGCTCGCTATGAGTTCCAGGAAGTAAGTGCATAGGATTAACTGCAACTCTAGGACGGGAGGATTATTTACCCCTGACTCTGATCGTGTTGTAGGATGTAAGTGGACGGGGTCGGGTAGTGTTCCGGGATGGTAAGATGTTGCTGACATATGCCTTTCCGTGTGTTAGATTGTAAGCGAACAGGGTGCGCCTGGTTTTGGCATGAGAATATCGCTCATACCCCACCCTTTGCCACATTAGGTAGTATGTAGATTCGCTATTTCTCCAGTGACTTTGTCACCCCAGTTTATTGATATGCCACACCCGCTATTACAGATAGTATGTGATCGGGAGCAATCAAATCCTTCGGTAGCGCCGGTGATGCATACCTAACTTGATGCTTGTATCCTGAATAGAAGGTAATAATTGTGAATTCCCCCTTTGTGCCTGATCAAAGGGCTAACCACTTTCTCATATCTCAGTTTGTTAGCAAACCTCCATCCATCTCTGCAAATTGTAGCCGATACTTACTAGGCCTTGTGTTATAGCTCGTTAGTGAATCTGTTCTTCCAGCTTCCCCCTTCTCCCACTAACACATAGCACGCGACATAACCATTTCGGAATCATAGTTTGTGAGTAATATAAAAGACTATAAACGACTCCAATTAATTGCTGACTGCACTCGATACCTGCTAATCTTTCTTATAGCCCGTGAGTCACTTGAGTTTACCACCCTCACCGCCTCTTCAGACCGTAATTGACCATGCTGTAGTATTGCAAGCCCGAGACGCCGGATGAGCACGCGATACAGGGCCAGGGCGGGGCCTTTGGGTCCATATGTGCCGATCCTAGGACCGGTGAGTGTTATATCGGCTAGAATGTTTAAAATATGCGCAAATCTTTTGCTAACTCCCGAGCTGATTAGACGCCTAGAGGGAATAAATGGATGGAAGCTAGGTCTTTACTCCGATACATGCAGCGTCTAGAGACTATACTGATTCGTTCTTAATTCCGCTAGGCTGCTTTTTGTTAGGGGTTGGTTGTATGAAGGATACGATATCTGTAGGAGGGCATAGGAATCAGTGGAGGATTTCGGTTGAGAAAATTGTGGTGTTTATTTTTAAGGATGGCTACGCATATTAGGAATTCTACTACTTCGCGATGAGATGACGGGCAGCAGCCGTAAAGAAGGTGCCAATATCTGACCTGTAAAGTGTACAGAATAGTTGAACACGTTCACTAATAAGACGACTCAAAAATTAGGATATAGTATGCTGGTCGCTAATGTGGCTATGGAGAAGGATCACTTTGGTCTGTAAAATGGCGCACGAGGTTGGGTTACGGGTCCGAAGGAAAATACACCAAAGGTACTGGTTTAGGGGGTGTTACTGCTTCGCAGTTGCACTCAAAATCAGTTTGAAACAAATTGTTGAGGTAGCCCAATATCCAGAATCTATGGCCTGAGTACTTTATGAATTTTACCAGGGGTATCAAGGGGGCGGCAGGTATCTGGAAAATGGAATTACGGTGCCGATGTAGTATATTATTTATATATCAAAACCGGTGCCCAGATACGCGGGGTTAGATCTTAGAATGAGATTTTGACAACAGCGCAACATGAGCGAGAAAGGTGCTTTATCCTTGGGGTCCCGAAGGCAAACTATCCAGAAAGGTTTTGGATAACAACTGCAGAGTTCGAAATTTATTGCCTAAAAATTCTGATCTTTGGTCGTGTTTCTGCCTCTGCGAATTGACCTAGTAAAGGGCATCTATCTTGGTATCAAAGAGGTCATTTGAGAACGCAATTGAGGGTAAAATAGGCGGAAAAAAAAGGGCGGTTTTCGAGCTATGATTACCTAACAACCACGGTCTATAGGAGAGAAGCAGAAATACTATATAGTGCGATGTGCTTAAAAATCTGGGCCAGGGTGGGTGCATATTTGTAATGTTAGAATTGAGGTAGGATAAAGGGTTATATACTAGGAAAAACTCTTTACTTGCACCCTGAACCTGGATTTGCATTGACTGCACCCTGTGCACCTGGTACCTACTAAAGATATCTAAATGTGTATTTCATATAAAGAAATTCTGTAAGTTAGAATCTGGTAAAACTTATTACCCGGGTGATATTTTTATATAAAATGGTAGTTAGGTTTCAATTTTTAGCCAAAATAGATATTATCTTCTTGTCTGGATATCTGTTTATAGTTTCAATAATTGTAAAAAATCACTGCAAAACTTTGGATTCCTGCATAGACACAAAATAGGAATCTGATTTTGATGGAATTTGGTACAAATTGTAACATATAGCTAGTGGTTAGAAGTGTTTATGATTTGAGACATATTCTAATAGCGATTGTGCCATTCCATGCTATAGTAGGATACCGGTAGTGGGGTTCAAGTTGTAGTGTCAACCATGAATGCACCATTGCATAGGTAGGTGAATGGGCAAGCGAGCAATCAACCATAATATAATGATAATAAATTAATTAAATAGAAATAGAAATAATACTAGCTAGTACTTTGTATAACCTTCCCTTACTTCCAAAACTGCAGCTACACTATCAGGCATTGATTTTCACAACTTCTCAAAAAACTCCTCAGAAATTGTCTTCCAAACTAATGGTAATACATGTGCAAACCTCTTCTTAATAGCTTCCTTTCCTCCTGGGGTATCTCCAATCCTTGGATACTCCTGGTGCAAGTGCTTTTTAAGCTTAGCTCATGCATGCTTAATAGGATTTAAATCAGGGGAATAAGAAGAGTGTTCTTCAAGTTCAATACAGTTACTCTCCAAGTAGTCTATTACACTATAAGCCTTGTAAATAGGTGAATTATCTTGCTGAAATAGAATATTTTATATACCAAAAGAAATCATTTGATGAATAGCAGGAAAAAGATGTCTTTTTAAGAGCCTAATATACTTGATCTTATTGACATTTTGAGTAATAGGAACCAACAGGCCTCTTTTCTTCTCCCAAAAGTACCCCCAAACCATCAGAGAAATTCTCTTATCTTTCTCCTTTGGATAAATGCAATTAGCTAACCACTTCTCTCCAGGTTCTCTGAAAACCTATTGTTGTCTTTAATCTTTAGATTTCTCTACACTATACTTATTACTGCAAATAATCCCTGGAAAATCCTCAATAGTCCAATTCTTATTAGCTGTAGCCCAGGCTTTAGTTTAGGTTTTGATCTTGCCAGCCATTTCAGGATATTGGACTCTCTGAGTACTTTATCTACTATTTTTGTCAATATTACTTAGTTAATCATATTCTATCACACATGATAGTAGGAGCTCTTATAAGTGAAAAGTGAAACTCCTGCTGTATATTTATCCCTGAAAGCAGCTGTTGTTATTTTCTAGTTGGATTTGGTAGGCTGGACAATTGTGCAATACTGCTAATGAGTGAGAAGTGCGGTACAACTGGGATGAGGAATATTTTCCAGAAATTAGAGCTCACATACATGGGCAAGAAAGCTTTTAATTGTAGTTCATGGTAGTCCAATAACTTGAGCAACAAGAGCAATATTCTGGAGGTAGTAGAAAAAGGCAATTATCATTCCTTTTTCAACATAGGTTGTCTCTTTTTACTAGGTTTTAGGGATTCACTTTTTTCTTAGTACAGAGGTGTTTGTATATCTAGATCAGTAAATCATAATTAAAGAAGAACATTAAGGAAATTGGGGAGTATATCACATGGGAGTTTGTGATGTTGCTATTGACTTTCTATATTGCTTTTACAGTTAGGGTCATAGTGATCCGCCATTTTTGATAATGTCGCTTATAAATGTGAGACATATTTTATGAACACTTCTAACCATTAGCTATATATATTTTCACCTTTAGTGATAATCATACTATACTATTGATAGCAATAGTTGACTCGCTTGATTATTAATAGGTAATATCTATTGAACTAAAAAAAACTTTAAGAGTGTATAATAGGAGATTGAAGAAATAACTATTTAAACAAGTATATTAGAGGTATTATTAGTCAAAGTCTACCATTTCTATCATGGAAATCAGTGGTATTCAAATATATAATCTGTTTATATCTTATATGAAACTAATTCAAATACTGACATATCAAATAATATTTAATATTTAATAGAAAATATCTCAACTATCAAATAATACTTAAAACAAAATAGAAAATAATATAATTATTGAATGATACTTAAAACAAAATATATAAAACAATATAAGTATCAAATAATACTTAAAACAAAATACAAAATAGAACTAACTGGAAGTATCTTTATGGATTTTATTTTCTGAAACAAAATAATTGTGTAAAAAAAACCAAAAGTGATAATCTAAAGAACCAATATCCATGTAGAAATACTCCTTAGCATAACTTTCTGTCTCACAAAACCAATCACCTAATATGTAAGTTGGTAGTATATAGGAAGAAGAATACTCAATTATTACAAGAAACCTACTTCCCTAAATGGGTATGTTACAGGTGTTCTGTATTCTAACATTGTTCTAATAGAATACTAGAATAGTGCTATATTTCTTACAATAGAGGTAAAAGATAATAGTAAAATATTTGATTGTTACAATAGTAGCATAGTTTACTAATAATAGCTAGTTTCTCTCCTATTTCACTATTGCTTGTAGTTGGGCAAACCAAGTGTGATGCCAAAGCAAGTGTGATGCTGTAAATTAAGGTCTTTTCTTTTCTATTTTGACCCCTGTACTTTCATAGTATTGTCTTCAATTGTATAGATTTTATTGTATATTTAAATAGAAAGTAGAAATAATAATTGTTAAGAAGACTCCATTCATATATTCCTGTCTCCTCTCAATCACCTATTTGGAAATCAGTTTACAGAATTTCATTGCCCTTGACTAGCACAAGATCCAATTAAATTGAATCAAGAGAGAAGAAAAACAGTTAGATCATGTAATAGAATAACTAGATGAGGAGCCAAATGAGAAGCCTGATACTATAGCACAGATCTTGAGTATGAAAGTATCATCAATCTGAATGTGTCAATTATGCAAGCATTATCACACAAAAAATTCACATGGTATCCTGAATTGATATGGCAAAAGAAAGGTTATTTTAATAGAAGCCAAAGGGAAGGCAGTTTTGAGATACTGCTTGGTACAGAGTAGAATAGGATTTGCATCTATACCCTTGATTATTTACATAGCCATCTGCTATCTTCAACAAGAAGAACAATAAAATTCTCCATCTCATGAATGGTTTTGAATATGGCTTAAGAGCAATTCAAATCTGCATCTAATTAAGACTAAGTTTATTGCTCATGCTGGAAGCGCCACATATAGTCAAGATAATTTTAAGGACTTTTTTGTTGAGTATCAAGATTTACTTAGCAAATATAGGATCAAGTAAGCAAAATATATCTTCAACATACATGAGAGAGGAGCAGAGGTTGGATGTCTAACTGGAGAAGATATTATTGTTCCAAATAAAGTTAAGGAACTGTATACCGCTACTAGTTTTGAGAACTGGAAGTTAGTTGTAATTTTTGTAATAGTATATGCAGATAGAAGCTGACCACTATCTTCTGTTATCATCTGGCCAAGAGACAAAATCATGGGGAATTGGATACATGATAGTTTGACAGGTACTGAAGTAATTGCACTTTCACAAGCAGAATATACAGCTAAGAATATGCCTCTCACTTGACTTGATCACTTCCTTAAGCATACCGATACAGGTCCTGACAAACATTGGTGCATTCTTCTACTTGATAGACACATTTCTTATCCCATAAATGAATTTACAATCAAGTGCTACAAGAACCACATTCTTCGCTTCTAGTTTCCCTCTCATCTGACCCATGTTTTACAGATACTGGATATTTGTGTATTTCAGCTATTGAAGTACTACCTTAATAAGGCAATTCAATATATGCTTCACTCCCTTAATATTGATTATACAATTCTCTTATTCTTTTATGACTTTAGTTCTATTTGAGAACAAATCTTCAAATCACATACCCTTCAAAATTCCTGCAATGATCCTGCAATGTATCCTATATCTATTAAGAATGTATTGAAGAAGATGCACCAATATGATAGCAAAAGAAAACAATAAGCCAATCTAGTTGCTAGCTCTGATGGGAGTGGTCAACAGATGGGAGGTCAAATTGTAAGTGAGTCCATAGAAGATATTGGAGAGTTGGAGCTTTCTATACTTTCTAGCACATACTTTGAATACCTGCAGAGCATAAAAGAATGAATTGATCAAGTGGAAAGTTTCAGTCTAATATCTAAAAAGCATTTTCAGCAATGGGCCAAGAGTACTAAGATTGTTTTTGCTCAGGCCTAACTGCAGCAGGAACAATACTACACTATTCAAATATCAGTTCTTATAAACAAAAGAAGAAAGTGAGTTCCCAGTAGGTAGTTCAGGAAGGAGGTGTTATTACTGTAGAGAGTACAAGACTTCAAAAGAAGAAGATGGTAGAAAAGAAGAAGGCTACTGCAATTAAGGGAGTAAAAAAGAATATACAAGTTGGTGTAAATAAAGCAATAGCAGTACTCAACTGTTGTAGTATTAATACTTGGATGGTGGAAAGAAAATACAAGAAAAGGCTTAAGTGACTGTGAGTCAGAATGGGATTGTTCCAGCTGAGTTGCTCCTTCCGATATCTGACCCTGAGAAGAATCTAAGTCCTGTGTACCTTGAGTCACTTCAGGCACTACCTGATTTATTGCAAGCCCTAATGTTGCTAGAACCAGGATCAGGTGTTGGAAATAATGTAATTGATCTACAATTACGAGAGATTGTAGATAGCACTAAAGTGATAGAGATTGATAGAACTAGAAAGCTTTTTGGTATGATAGGTTATAATAGTACTAGTATAGGAGGTCCTGATAAGGATTTGAGTGATGAATCAGATTTAGATAATTCCTTATATGTATCAACTGATTCAATTATAAAAAATGATAATTTTCTTGCTTTGAATTGAAATCTTGTAACCTTAAAACAAAACACATATGTTGTCCATAGTAGTATAGTTGTAAAGACCTCTTGCAGGAAAAAAAGAAGAAAAAAGTAAAAAAACTTAAAACTTGAGGTATCACACTTGGTTTGTCCAACTATTAGTTCTATAAACTTATAGCACTACTTTATATTAGGTTCTATATAGTATGATGTTATTATAGTATTATATAGAGGTTTATATAATTCTAATAGCAGGTATTAGCTGCTACTTCTATAATTTTATTCTTCTTACTTGTAGAATTGAACTTGCTATCTAGATAAGATACCTAGAGACCTTCTTCTACTTTCGCTTTACTATTCTCTATACAAATATGAGAAATATCTAGTATAGTATGAGATTAGTGTTACTCCCTTGGTACCTGAAGAAGCATTCCTATTATAATTTATTGTAGCCTTATTAGGAGTACAGCCTTGTTTGTCTCTCACTATTTATTGACCTATTGTATCTCATTTTCTAAGTATGCTAGGGGTTCTAAACTATTTGTACTCCTTACCAGTGGGTCTTGCTTCTATTTTACCAGGAGCTTATTATGTATCTATTTCTTTCTGTAGTATAGAATCTCCTTTACCATGTACTGGCACTTTACCTTTACTACCTATATATCACAAATGGTTATGCAGGTAGCTGGTTGGTTATGCTTTAGAAGGCTCCAAACATCAGACTATAGAGTATTGAAAGATTCCACACCAGAACCCATGTCTGAGTCATCAGACTCTGGACAACTCAAAGGGGCAAGGTAATGATATGTTTTGATTGATTGATATACTGGAGTGACTTACAGCGGGGTGTTATACAATATTATGAGTTCTGCATATGGCTCAGGTTGTGAGTCATTGGTTATACCTATAGAACAGAGTTAGTACATATGACTATATTATCAGCCCAGTAAGAGACTTATATGTAAGACTCACAAGGTTAGTATTTTACAAGGGGTGAGTATAAAGGGGATTGAAGGGAGATGAGAGGATCAGCTCTGGAGTCTGTCATCTCTATATTCTTTTACCTATAACTTTACAGTTCTATCTAATTATCTAAGTAGCTATACCTTGGAAATATTCTTGTGAGTTTATCAAAGAAAAGAAGACTTGAGTACTTGACTATAGCTACTACAAATAAGATAAAAAGAACACTTGAGATCAAGGTCAAAGTACTGTTACCTATATTCAAGAGTACTGACTGGTAGTATCAACTTCAAACAGGGGTAATAATATAAAACAACCGTGGTTAGCACCAGGTACTCCAGGGTAAGAGAGAATGAATAACCACAAGAGGAACAAGATGGATGACTACCATGAACTATACGAAGTCAGGGTAGATGTCAGTTAAACCAGATTATCACAATGGGAATGTTGAAATGAAAGTCCCATGATGTAGGAAGAATAATCCTGGGAAAAAATCTTACTATTGGTCAAAGAAGAAGTCTTGAGATTATTTGGAATAGCAACCAGAGCACCAGTGCCATCTACTGGGAGAATGATGGTTACACAAGCAACAGCCCTGATGGATACCATACAAGATAGTGGAGTTAGTAAACAAAGTGGACTAAGCGGAAAAGAACTTAATATCTGCACAGGAGACAGGAAGGAACTTTGTGAATCCCTCTTACAGCTCACATAGTACTTTTGAGTCAAAGACTACAGGGAAGGTTATGATCAAATCAGGTTCAACTATGCTGCATCCTGGCTCTATAATATGCCAAGCAAATAGATAAATGCCTATATTGAAGGAGTCAGAAAAAGTAAAGTAGCAAGGTGGGAAAGTTTCAAGAAAGTATTACAAGAGCAGTTCAGAAATATCAATGCAAAGCACGCAGAGTAACTCAAACTAGAAGTTATACAACAAGCCAAAAAGAATATAATACATGTTTGGAGTGAGTTCTCTTATATAGAAATCAATATAGTGTAACAGAAGTACCCTAGGAAAGATAGACCCAATAGTTATTAACATACTAAGTAACTTCAAACTTAACCCCAAAGGTTGACACACAAATATAAGAGTAAAGTAAACAGGAAAACTTAATATCATTAAACCAAATTCATCACTCAATCAAGGTCCCTAGGGGATATTGATTGTATGAGAGTAGGAGGGTTCTCACATAGATTTAAGTAGTCAGAGTTTAAGTCCGAAACTATGCCATTAGTTTAATCAAATTCTGCAAGCATACACTTCTCTGCTGAGGGTTGTTTAGCACTTGCTCAGCAGCCCTATGGGTATAGATATGTTGAAACACTCAGATTGGCAACCTCCTTATACAGTTCTGTTTCTGTAGTGTATTACAAATACAGCTGCTGGAGTAAAACCTGATTAACATTAGTGTCTTGCTAGTGGCTAACTGTTAGATTACCTAGGACAGGTTAGGAGTAATTTGCGAACACCTTGCTATATGCTTCTTATCTATATGAGTTCCCATTGTCTCCTGTATTCTATGCATTCTATATACTTCTATCAAGCTAAGAGTATATGGTAACTCCTATGGTAAGGTGTTGTCATGGCCACCTGACCAGGATATAACCATATTGGGTTATTGGTTGTACATATGACAGTGCAGATTTGGATGATTGTCTCATAATAGAAGGGGGTTGCTTAGCCAAGGTTTTGCATAATGGTATCATATGAAAACTGATAGAGGATTGTAGCTGTATGTAAGGAAGCTGTTAAGAATGTTGGGATTTGTCAGTAGGGGGTTTTTCTTTATTATATAAAGGGGTGTACCCCTTTGTATTTTACTTTTCTTATGCAATCTGGTAATTTCCTGCCTACATTTGTACCTAAGATTTACAACTTTCTTTCTTCTTTGCATCACTAGACCTGTAAGCCCTGACCTTGATCCCTGGGATCCTGTTCCTGACTTCCTCAAGCCTGGATGCAAATATGTCTTGTTAGTACACCTGTTCCTATCTCTTATCCCACCTACTATGATGTGCCTTGAACTATCCGCCCTTGACCCTACATAGACCCTGCCTATAACAGAGATGCAGAAGAAGTACTGAATAATCCTTACCCGAGAAGGGTGTACTCAAAGTGTTGAAGTGAAGTGATAGGCAAGTTTCTGGCTTAAATTCTGACCACTCAAATCTATACAAGAACTCCCATATTCCAGCACAATTGACATCCTCTAGAGACCTTAATTCTGTAAAGCATTGGGCTTAATAATATCAAGTTTTACTCTTTACTTTATGCTTATACTATATATAGACTTTAGACAATATGGTTGAAGTTGTTCACTATGCTCATAACCTTTGGATCTATTATTCTTGAACTGCTCATATTATACCAATACTAATGTTGTAATATGCAGGATTAGAAAAACATCAAAATTCCAATATTTTAACCATTTCCAGACTTTTCTTAGCACAGAATTCTTAGTCAGCTTTACAATGGTAAATCATTAGCTATAATAATGCTAGAGGTCTTGTTTTTGTTATTTGTCATAATCTGGTTCAACTGTATGCAATTATTCTTATATCCTCAAACTTGCAATAAATAGAACTGTAATGCAATCAATATAGAAAGTTATTTTGCAAGTTTTTTTGCCATGAGATCATAATTTATATAAAGAATTATAATTTGCAGTAAATTTATGGTAGTTTATAGTAATTTACAAAATGGTTATTTATATTGTTCTAATGCTAGCTGCAAAGTATAATGGATTATGATTTGTCAGGATAGTGTTATTTCTGCAGTGTTTCTGGTATTGCTTTCAGTTTCAGGTATTGTTATAAGTTTAGAGATCTATCTCTCCAGATCGGTTATTAGTAAGAGAATAGATAATGCTTAGTTATATATCCATACCCCTATACTTAGTTCTCTTATTGTATCTATAATTGAATTATCTTCGGTGTCTTTTCATTTATCCCACGTGATTCTCATGTTTCGTCAACTATTAGATTGAGTCTTACAAACAGTTGTCAGATATGTTTATAAAATATGCTTAGCTGGCTACCTCACCACAAAAGCCAGATCTTTAACTGTACCATTATAGCAATCATGACCATGATCATAATGGCAACTATAAACAACCCAATTTACACAACCTGCTCCTTGATTCATATTTCCCCTTCACTATTATTGACAGATCGGAATATATAAACCTCACAGCTCTAAAACAAAAAGAAACTTCTATAACTATATGAAGAGAGATGACCAATATTGAAAAAGGCATAATTATTGTCTTTTTCTACTGCCTCCGAAATATTACCCTTGTTGCTCGAACTATTGGGCGGTCATGGACCATAGTTAAAAGCTTTCTTACTCAAGTATGTGAGCGTCAATCACTAGAAAACATTCCTCCCCCTGTAGTCCTCCAGTGCTTAGCTGTCACCTGCATCATACAATTGTCTCGGCAGCCAAATCTAACTGGAAAATAACTAGATCTTATTTCAGGGATAAATATATGCCAGGTGTTTTCCTTTCTACACGTACCATCGCTGTCCTAGTACTACCATGAGTGATAGGATATGATTGACCAATAAATAAAATAGTGAATGAAGTACTTAGAGAGGTCAATATCAAGTAGTGGCTAGCTATATCAAGAACCAAGCTGAAGTCTGAGCATGCAGCAAAGAGACCAAAGTGGGCTACTGTTCATAAAGGCCGAACAGGAGAGGATTTTAAAAAAGTTATTCGGAGTTGTAAGTATACAGTAGAGAAATCTAAGGATACAAGAGAACAATGGGTTTTCAGGGAACCAGGAGAGAAGTGGCTGGCTGATTTTATTCACCCAAAGGATAAGGATAAGGGGATTTCTCTTATGGTTTGGGTGCTTTTAGGGTAAGAGAAAAGGTTCTTTGATCCCTGTTACTCAAAATATCAATAAAACCAGGTATGTTATACTCTTGAAAAGACACCTTTTTACTATTATTTATTACGTGATCTCTTCAGGTATAAAAGATATTCTTTTTCAGCAAGATAATTCTCCAGTTTATAAGGCTTATAGTATGATGGATTGGTTGGAGAGAATCTGTATAGAGGTTGAGAAAATATCCCCCATATTCTCCTAATTTGAATCCTATTGAGCATTCACAGGTTGAGCTTGCACAGTAATTGCACCAGCAGTATCCAAAGACTAGAGATACTCCAGAAGGAATGGAAGCTATTTAGAAGAGGTTTGCACATATACTACCACTAGTACAGGAGAGAATTCCTGAGGAGTTTTTTGAGAAGTTGTGGAAATCAATACCTGATCTCGTAGCTGCAGTCTTGGAAGCAAAGAGAGGTTATACAAGGTATTAACTATTTTTTTTATTTAATTGATTTCACTATCCTCATGGTTGATTATAGTTGATCAGGGTTAATTATTTGTATCCATTAATAGTGGTTAATTGTTTACGCCGCCCATTAATAACTCCACTACTACTACCCAGAACCAATAGCGCAACTACAATTAAACATGTATCAAATCCCAAAGACTTCTGATGACTGGGTATATAACTTTGCCTATACTTTTCTAATATGTACTGTGTAGCTATCTAAAAATAATACAATCTGATAATCTTTCATTTACATGGCAACCGTTGTCACAACAAACACCCTTCGTACATGGCAACCATTGCCACCCACCTTTAGCCGATCTCATGTCCCCCCCCCCTCTGACTCTATACGAAGATCCCTTTCTCTTTCCCTTCATCCCCTCCACTTCTGAATACCATGAGAAACAAAACAAATGAAATATATGTCAACAGAAACAAATAAAAGAACAGAAAAGTAAAAATACAATAAAATAAAAATAAAATAAAATAAAGATAAATATAAAAATAAAATAAATATCATGGTAAGGGTAATAAAAATAATAAATAAAGATAAAGAATAACAGAAAATAAATAACAAAGAACAGATAAGGATAAGCAAGAAATAATTATCAAAAACACATGATAAGAGATAATAATCAAAAACAAACAATAAAAATTATCAACAAACTACAAACAATAATCAATAATAACAGAGAACAATTAATGACGAACAATGAAAAATAACAAACAATAACAAGTAATAAAAGATACTATACAATAAGTAATTAACAACTTGAAGGGGGGGAAATGAAAATGGAAATGGCAGAACGATTAAAAGAAATAAGTGGAAGAAACCAAACTATAACCAAAGAAATCTTATGAGAATATCAAGAACAACAGAAGTATTAAAGCTAAGAATGGAAGCCGGTAAATTCAATTTTATTACAAAGTGGATTAGAAGAACAAATTGACTTACTATTACTATAGATTTTAGTACACTTTATAGCTAAAATGCTCTATTATAATTTTCCATTCAATTTATATACACCACCTGTAGTGTTTGAAAAAAGTATAAACGATCCCAATATATGCAGAATCTATCATGTTAAAAATAGAAGACAGAACAGAAATAAAAGGTAAAAGTGAGAAAAATCAGCTTGCCATATACCCTAATCTAAACATGGAATTACAAATATTGTATATAGGGCTTTATAGGTACCCTTTCTAGGAAATAAGCTTAATAGACTTTCTTCTCTTAATTTAATCCATCCTTTTTTCTTTCTTTTTTCCTCCTCGACAATTTCTACCATACTCCTACTCCTTTTCATTCTTATACAAACCTGACTTTTACCTCACACCATAGTCTATACCATCATCTAATTCTCTTTCCTTACTTTCTTTCAGACTCTTCATCTCCCCCAGCCCATTCTGCCCTCCCTGTACCTCCTCCTTCCCCTGCTCCCCCTGCTCCCACCATTCCAGTTTCACCACCTGCCTTACCTGTTTCTCCTGTTCTCCCTGCTCCCTCTATTTCCTGTATTTCCTCTGTTTCTTCTATCCCCCTACTCCTCCTCCTGCTTCCCTGCCTCATCTTTACCTGTTTTCTACTTTCTCTTTTGCACCACCAATTCCCTTCCCTCATCCTCCCCCACATGCTACCTCACCATATGTATCTCCCCCATCCTCTACCCTCCCCACACTCTCTATACCCCTACAGGGACAAGATATTGCGGTCCTATGCAAATGTGGTCAGTGTCGCTATGAGCAACCTCTGGTGAACTTTAATTGTGCTGCCAGAGGAAAGCTTCGCAAGGGCTGCAGGAATTTCTTAGTACACTTCATATTTCAATTCCCTATGAGAAATTATCATAAAAGAAAGTGGCTAACTAGCAACAGAATTTCAGGCATCAAGAAGAAATTCAAGACGTTGAACATCAGCTCAAGGGAATCTGCAACCAGATCCACAAGTCCCGCAGCCTGATCCAGGCCTTGCGGAATAGCTACTTCCACCTGTAGTCGAGCCAAGGCCCTCAGTAAATATTGGCTTTATTGAGTGGCGAGCTCAGTGGACTACACATAATCGGGTCCAAATGGATCTTGCCTGTAGTGCTTGCGAGTCACTACACAGGTCCTCTGAGAGGACCCGACAACAAACCCGCAGTATTGGAGGTACATTTGAATCGTGCTGCAAGCGTGGAGATGCAGTGGTAGAAAGGATGAGGCCCTTGCCTGAACCGCTGAATACCTTAATAACTAGCCAAGATAGTCAATCAAGGTTGTTCCAACAGGATATCCGTCACTGGAATACCCTGTTTGCATTTATATACATTCGGTATAATTATGATGACTGCACGTCAGTGATTGGGGAGGGGTTTCAACTCTTTCCCATACACTGTGCTGTTTATCACTACCTAGAACCCCTTGTCCCAAGTAGTAGTCGCGATATATCATACTCACAGATCTACTTGTGTGATCGAGCCCTTGTGGCCCAAGCACGATCTGCAAGAGCACCAGAGGTAGATCCTCCATTGATAGCGTCATTCACGCAAATAGTACATGAGACATGCCCCTATATTCAGCTCCATCTAACCGCCAGGGAGAGGTTTGTAGAGCTCTCAGCGGAGGAACCAAACCTGCAAATCATTCTCAATCCTCAGTCGAGTCTGATTGTGGAGTCAGGAGCAGATATGAGACGGGAAAATCTCCCTACAGCAGATCACGGTTCCCTGATTCTACCTGAGGAGTATACAAGAGCGGGATTCTGGAATATACTATTGGCACAGCGGGTCAATGGTGAGGTCCCAAATGAGGGGTTCTCTATCATCAATCCCAATTATGCATTCTACCTCCTATTGCACTATGTCCTTCTCTTCCGCTATGGTGAATCAGGTTGGCATTGGGGAAGAAGTCTGCAAAATCGGACAGGTAACCTCCAGCAAGAAGGTATGCCATAGCGGGCATTTTACAGATTCCGACTGCATACAAGAGCCAATAAGCCATCTGCTATCCTCTGCTCTCAAAGACATTTCCTGCAATTTGTGGTAGATGCTTGGCCTGTCTGTGACCAAAACAAGGTGGCATGGCTTCTATCTAATCAGTCTCATATCAGAGGAGAGTTTTACAATGGGTTGTCAGATGTTCTGCGAGAAGGTGATATCAACCTAGAGGAGGTCGGAAGAAGAATTATCTTGCCATCAGGGTATGTTGGTAGAGACAGATTCATGCAGTAGTCATACCAGGACAGTATGGCACTAGTACGCCACTTTGGCAAGGCATCTCTGTTTATTACATTTATGGCTAACGCAAAATGGGCGGAGATTCAGGAGGATCTTCTTCTAGGGTGAATAGGTGCACACCGCCCAGATCAGGTAGCATGAGTATTCCATCTCAAGCTGCGTGACTTACTTGATCAGATCAGGTACAAGCACATCTTTGGTCCATAGTGTGGTTGGGTTTGGACGATTGAATATCAGAAGGGTGGACTTCCACACCTTTATCTTCTTTTGTTCTTAAAGACAGACCCAGAGTTCCTAACAGCAGGATATATAGACCGATTTATTTCTGCTGAGCTCCCAACGGAAGATGATGATTGTGGTTGACAGTTGCGGAGCATTATCCTGAACACAATGGTGCATACACAATGTGCTGGGGGAAACAGTAATGCTCTATACATGAAGGATATAAACCCACTTTTTGCATCTATGTTCCATAAAGGGTGTCCAAAAGAATTTCAAGAAGAGACAGTAGTAGGAGAAAATGGATATTCCTTATATCGATGTAGGAATACTGGTCAGTCCTTTACTATTCCAGTTCCTCGATCAGCAGGTATAGTTACTGCCGTGATAGACAATCGTAGGGTTATACCATGCAGCCACTACCTGTCCCTGCAGTATAATGCCTATATAGATGTAGAGGTTTGCAGTTCCGTGCAAGCAGTGAAGTATATTCACAAATATATCTACAATAGTGGTAATCGGGCTACAGTTAGCATTGACTTTGACCATGATGAGATCCAGCGATACCTGCATGGAAGGTACATTGGACCAACTGAGGCAGTGTAGAACTTGTTTGAATTTAGCAGGTATGAAGAGCTACCATCAGTTACTGGGCTTGCCTTGCATCTTCCAGGTCAACAGCCAGTTTATTTCAGAGGTCATACAAATCCTGATGATCTACGTGAGCATATTGAAGCAGCTATGACGACACTCATGGCATTTTTCACCTACAATATGTGAAATGAAGATGGCAGACAGTACCTGTATCATCAGTTTCCGGAACACTTTGTTTATCAATCAAACATAAGATGGAAGTTGCAGCAACAGGGATTTGCTATTGAACGGATGTATGCCGCGAGTCCATTCATGGGTGAGAGGTATTACCTACATCTTCTTCGAACTGTTCTCCGGGGAGCTACAAGCTTCAAAAATCTACAGACAGTGGATAGGATTATACACCCAGTACTTAAAAAAACCTGTATAGCCTTATGGTTGCTAGAGGATGATGGCAAATGGATAGCCATGTTTCAAGAAGGTGTAGAATTTATGACTGGCAGGGTACTGCAAAACCTTTTCGCTTTGGCACTTTAGCATACTACTATTAACAATCCTCAACCTATTTGGCAACAGTTTGTGGTCCAGTTTTGTGATGATTTGCCACATGTTCTGGAATCAGGTATTGTACCATTACCTACCAATATTACTGATTATGAAGGAATGGCAGATGTTCATTTGGACTATGGTCTATACCTAATTCACCAGGATTTGAGTGAATATGGAAAATCTCTGTCTGATTAGGGTTTACCTGAACTAGTCCTATATTGGGTCTCCCAAAACCCTAGATTAGAAAATAGTCTGATAGAGGAAGAGTTGAGCTATGATTTGCATATGGAACAGGAAGCTTGTGAGATAATGAGAGCCCAGCTGAACTCAGAGTAAGAAGAGTGCTTTAAGATAATAGTAAATGCTGTGGAGAAAGATGAGCAGAATCCTCGTAGATACCGCAGATCTCGCTTCTTTCTCCAAGTGCCGGCTGGAACAGGAAAGATGTTCCTCTATAACCGCTTATGCAGCTACTTCCATGCCAGAGAGAAGATAGTTCTTTGTGTTGCATCCTCAGTGATTGCAGCACAATTGCTGCCTGGAGGTCATACAGCTTACTCAAGATTCAAGATCCCTTTAACTAATGTATCTGTTACTGAATGCAATATTACAAGCAACACCCCTCTAGCCAGGTTGATCAGGAAGACATCATTGATCATTTGGGATGAGGTACCCATGCAACACAAGTCCTGCTTTGAGGCAGTGAACTGGACTCTAAATGACATTTATTATGTTGATGATAGTTCGCTGTTCGGTGGAGTTCCTATAGTGCTGGGTAGGGACTTTGCTCAAATCCTGCCAGTTGTATGGCGAGGTTCAAGGCAGGCAACAGTACAAGCCTGCCTCCATCATAGCTCTATTTCGGACTGCCTGCAGGTATTGAGACTTAAGACCAGTATGAGGATTGTTGAGAGTGGTAACAATCAGATCTTTATCAACTTTCTTAAGAGTTTGGTAACTGATTATTCCATGATTGGTCAAGTTACTCTTCCTATATATATCCGTAAAGTTTGAACAGTAGATCAACTCTGTGATCAACTGTATCTACAGGTACTATTAGATGAAGCTGTTACCACTCACCACAGTCTAATTGGAAGAGCCATTTTAGCCTTCAAAAATGATATGGTGAATGATTTCAAGGACTTACTTCTAAACCGGATACCTGGTATAGGAGACCGCTTTGAGGCTGCAAACAGGGTCGAACTCAGCCCAGATGCTGCAGCTGCTGATACACCAGCGAAAGAATATTTACAAAGTATTAACTTGCCATTAATTTCTCCATCATGTCTTCGTCTTAAGATGGGAGTTCTTCTAATTCTTATCTGCAATTTAAGTCCGAAGCAGGGGATGTGTAATGGTACAAGAGTTAGATTGTTGGTGATGAGCCGAAACTTTGTGCAGGTTGCCATTCTTGGTGGCAAGTGGGATGGTGAAAATTTAGCTGCTACCATGAATCAAGCTGACTACAAGGGATGAAGACCTGCCCCTCCTTTTAGAGCGTAAACATTTTTCAGTCCGTGTCTGCTTTGTAATGACAGTAAATAAATCACGGGGTCACTCATTAGAGTATGTTGGTATTGATTTGCGTTCTAATGCTTTTACACATGGACAACTCTATGTTGCCCTGTCAAGAGTAACCTTACTGGATGGCCTTACACTCTTGCTATGTAGCAGTACTCCTGCTGTAACAGAAACCATAGTATATCCTGAAGTACTACAGAACTTGTACTAATGCTGGTGTACTAGCTATTAGCACTTCAGGCTGGGTTGACTATCATATTATAGTAATGTGATTTATAGTCAACCCAGGAACTGGATTTGAAACAGCTTGCTGTTAATAATACATTTATAGTTAAAAGCTTTTACTTATGATATTTTAAGTCTTTTATCAAAATCCTTTTTATATTATACTCTCAAGATTCTATAGCAGGCCACTTTACTATTTTCTGAAAATACTATAAACTTCTCTGAACAGTCTTCACCTAACCAATACATTTACCTAATACTTCTAAACTAACTGTGTTCCTGCTAAGAAAGTTTCTATACTCCTCTTATAAGTGTTAGATTCTAATTTCTTTCCTTCTGAGCTGACTAACTATCTACTATGTGAATTCGCCTTTAGTTTTTCCACAGACTTTTCTTATAAATACAATTCTCATGCCCTATCCTATAGAAGGTCTATTACTTAAATCTAACTATTTCTTCTGCTATAAGTCTACCATGCCAAATTCTCTTACATAACTTTACTTCCTAAACTTCAATGGAATAATGTTGAGTCTATATGAAATTATAAAGATAGATACTAGATATTTGGGTTTAATAGTTTTCCTGGCCACTATAATGACATAGGAAAAGGAGAACCCTAAATGTAGTAAGTAGAATCAGGTTGTATATCTTGAGAAAACTAATCTTACTATATGAAATATAAAGACAAACTAACAGTTAAAAAAACAAACAATCTCAGTAGTACCTCTTATTATACAAGATAGTCTATATCATTCATATTTAGTCAAACAAGGCAATGTAATTTTTGACCTATAATATCTCAATATAAGAGAACTCTCAATTCTCAAGGGAGGGCCACTATCTTATGTGTACTGGAATATATATATATATATAAAGACTGCTCTTATTAAGTGACATACTATTAATTAATTCTACCCTCAAAGAATACTATATCTCAATAATCGACCATATTACAACATCTCACTCCACCTACATATTGCTACCACAATATCTGAATTATATACTACCCAAATAATATGAGTGAACCCGTAGGGATCACAGGGCTGCTAGTATTTTATGTCTCTACTGTGAAAATGAAAATAAACAAAAAATGTCCTATAAGGTTTAGTTAAAGTACATGACACAAAAAAAGACAGAAATTAGTGTCTTAGATGTAGTTTTTTGCAACTTTCTTGGCATGATATCAGCCATATCACATTATTACAATGTAGACCATCTAAACTCATGTTACATAAATTGATACTCAATCTCAATTATTGAATCAATTCTACTTTACAATTAGCAATGTCTTTAAAACAATCAAAAATCTGTGGCTCAACCAAACAGCTGTCAGTCCTATCTTCTTTAATTGCTGATAAGTTCTACATGGGTGTCAGAAAATGAAGAGGACATGAATGAACCCCATTAGTGAAGTCTCTGTTCAGTCAGCAAAAGAAATCGGACAATCAGTATCACTTCTACACTATAGATTCTAAGCTTCTGGTACTATTTTACTGGTATAGGAAAAATGTCAAATGTAGTTCAACAAGATTCTACATGCCAACAGGACAAGAAGTAGAAGAGCATCATAATCTACTAATAGGGAATCTGAGCTGAGAGGGAAATGATGAGAGCAAAGGACAGTTTGCTTAGATGAAACAGCAACAGTGACAGATTGAAAGAGTGAGTGGCCAACGCCAATGGAAAGAAATAGTGAGGGAACTCTATAAGGAGTTCCAACAAAGAAGTGGTATTGGAAGACCTATTCAGCAAAGTGGGTTCAGAGGAGTCAGTAAGGAGTAGTTTAAAATAGTGCATCCAGAAAGGGATACTCTGCTATTTATGTTTTGAAATTGCTGATTTTAGTGGTTTCTACATGCTTACCAAATCAGGTTACATATAATAACAAATACAGTAAGACAACTACTAGCAGATTTCTTAGCTATGATTCTCAATTGAATGAAGTTCAAGTCATTCAATTCTCACCTCTATTCAGATAGTCACATGGAACTAAGGGGTATATCTAAACCTAGTAGAACATATATGTTAGCAGATACATTCAATTTAGAACAAATCTCTTTATACTTTGAGTATCTTGAGCGGAAAACATATACTAAAGATGGGGGAAAACACAATGTGCACAGTTAAGCCGCATCTTAGAATAGGATAAATGATAAGGAACAATTAAACGCACAATATTTGCAAATAGTATTTCACGGGTTAAATCATTGGTTTTCTTTTGCCCCAAAGGTATCGGGTTGACAATGGTCACGGAGCGACAACCCTATGACAGTCGGGTAGTTGTAAAGTTCAACCCGATAGAATACACCAACTCTACCAATATAGTAGAGTAGGTCAATGAAAAGCTAGTTCCTGCACTTGATAATCGATCTTCATTACTTGCAAAAAATCTTTTTGTTGTGCGCAAGGAGAAGGAGGTTCTTGATATGCCATAAGCTAATGACATTACTGTTAGTGTCATTCCAGCGGTTCCACAGGCCTAGTGCAACTACTTGGTGTATCAGTAAATTGGCTATTCAAGGATATTTTGAAGGTAAGATCAGAACATTTGGTATTATTTACCTACTAGTTAAGAATATTAATTGTCTATTTTATAGGAAAAGTTAGATATACAATTAAATACTATTGATAATAAAGAGGAAGAGATCAGTAAAGCAGGAGGAAATCTTACTGAGTGATGATCTCCTAGCAGAAAGTGGCTACAACATGGGCTGTTAGGAAAACTTGTAAAGGTTTTTCCTAAGAGAAAACAGATATTGTTTAACATTCCTTCTAATGTGTTGATCTATCACTTGCAATCAATAGAAGTGATGATAACGAGATCCTAATTCAAAGAATCGAGACCCATTACCTAGCGGAAGGGTTAGCATGCTGCACTAGTGGAGGGGGACTTACCATTGAGGTGGAACTGAAGAGCTTGGTGGAACCAGAAAAAGTTGTTCTAACTGCTCTAGTTGGACTGGCTGTGGGTGAGGTGGAAGATAATAAAAATGTAAGTTGTTAGGGTTTCCCACTACTGGTATTACTTGCAACAGGTAACGACCTATGTTAAACTTCGGAACTGCACTGTGCTGTGTCTTAGAGCTCCGCGAGTCTCTAGGCCCTATCTTAGTGTTGTTATGTAAGAATCAGTTTCTCACCACCACCGGGAGTATTGGTCTTTATTCTGTTCACCTGATCTGAATAGCGGATAGGGTATTGACTCTGTGGTTGATCCGTCAAGCGGATCGGTTTGGAGCGTAAGATATTTGTATTAGTGAAGAGCATAAAGTAGTAGAAAGAAAATAGTAATAAATGGTTGCGTGAAGAGCTAATCCATCTGTGATAACCCGGCCTTTATATAGGCCTCTTCCCGCAACCCTTACCCAGCCCTATTCCTCAAGCGAGGTCAGGTGCAAAATCCATCACCTGACTCAAACAAGTCATGTGCGCAAACATAAAACATCCCATGACCTCTAAACAATGTCATGTGCGAAAATATAAATCAAACACAACAAGCCCCATGAACTGCTCACGAGGTCATGTGCGTGAAAGAATAACTTAACTGCAGGATGTCTAAACAACATCCTGTACGAAACCTGTTCCTTGCCACTGTCACCTGGCTAGCACTCCTCTAGCCAGATCATGACATTAGGTCCTCTTTCCCTTATCCTCAGTCCCAGAGGACAGGTCTATCTCCTTCTCTTTCTACCCTCCTCGATTGATGCTGCCTACTTGCAGGTTTACAGCTAGTGGTATTTTGCCAGGTTGCATTCCGCAAGGAGCCAGTCTTCCACCTCCCAACAGATCTGTCTTTCCTGACCCTGTCTCTCTCCTTGTTCCTGTACTATCTTCTTTACTTCTTGTAGACCTGCAACTGTGCGTCGGAGTCATTCGATCATTCCCTGCAGCTCGTTTATCATGTCGTTTTGCTACGTTATCCTCTCGCTCTTGGTGCGCGTGGTGTCTCTCATGATGTCCTCGGAGGGAAAAGAAACTTTGTGCCACCTGCTCTCTCTTGGCCCCATCTGCGGAGCCCATTTGTTCGCCTTCTGCTCTTTCTGTCCATGGTAGGGGCAGAACCTGGGCATGCAGTTCTGCCACTCCATTCTGTGGTGTCTTGGCTCCTCTGGGGTTGCTGGAGCCTCTCCCTCCCAGGTTTGTTGCTGCCAGGAGTTTGCCCATTCCTCACATTCATCTGTGTTTCTCGTTTTGGTGGCCCCTATTGGCCACCACGGTTGTTGTTCTTTCGCGTCGTGGTGCGCTGTGCACTTGTTATTGGCACATACTGTTCACGTCTTCTTTGCGTGCTCCTTCCTCTCTGCCCCTCCTTCTGTTGCCTCTTTTTGTGCTTGCAGCACATTTCGCTGCGATGCTTCGCTGTCTTCAACCACCACCCCATTATTTTGTTCAACCTCGGTGCGGGTCTTGGTTGCTGGTTTGCATGGGTAGCGCTGGTGGAAGAGGTGGAGGACATCCTTAGCACTGGTAAAGTTTGTGACTGGATACCACTCTTGATCGTATTCGGGGGAATAACTGGTCCTCTTGCTATTATATTGCAGTTTACAGTAGTGCAACCGAGAATCGATCATTTCAGAGAGTTCGTATTCGTCTTCTCCATTTATGTGAATAGATGGAGGGGAAGCTTTTTCTTTGTGGGAAAAGAGTTTTCTTGGTAGTGTTCAAGGAGGCTGGTGTGGAATGTTGGATGGGTCAGTTTCATCAGGACGGGGAGCGCAACTTTATATGCTCGCAGTCCGACCCACTTGATTATTTTGAATAGTCCAAGTTTTTGTAGTTCTGCTGCTTCGATGGTCTCGTGGTCTAGACCTTGCGTGGTATCAACCATCCCTTGTCTCCGACCGCGAGCTTTGGGTCCAGTTCCTAGTGCTTATCGCTCTTTTCCTTCCGCCTGATTTGTGCTAGAGTCATTTCATCTCGTAATGCGTTGTGTACCCTTATCATATCTTCGGCTTGTGTTATTTTTCGCGGCAATTGATATTGTGCCAGGTCGTATGAGAGGTCATATCTGTAGTTCGCAAAGAAGGGTGTGGTCTTTCTCGTCTCTTGTTGCCCGTTGTTATATGCGAATTCTGTCCTGGATAGGAACTCTATCCAATTATTCTGTTGGTAGTTGACGTAGGCTCACAGGTATGGTTGTAATATCGCATTCGTTCGTACGGTCTGACCATCTATTCGTGGATGTAGGGACCTGCTTAATTGTCGGCCCACACTTAATTGCCGTGTGATCTCTTTCCATACATCTGACGTGCAGAGGGATCCTCCATCGCAGGTAATACCTTTTGGTAAGCCGTGAAGTCTAAAGGCCTGGTCTTTAAACAGGTTGGAGAACTGTAGTGTTGTCATATCCATTCTGCACGGTATTAAGTGTGCCACTTTCATAAGTCAGTTGATAGCGACCACTATGGCATCGTAACCGTTTAATTCGGGTAGTCCTGTGATAAAATCCAGAGCAATATATTGCCATGGTCTTTGACCAGTTTCGCGCGGTTTGAGTATCCCATAGGGTGCGTGTTCGACCGTTTTCGTTCCTTGACATGTGTCCCAGTTCTTCACATATCTTTTGATATCATTGCGCATCCATAGCCAGTAGTAGGATCGTTGAATCAATGCAGTTGTTTTAGCCATTCCGCCCGGTCCCACCTCTGGGATGTGGCGATTTCTTCTTATCGTTGCTCTTTGTAAGGCTTCTTCCTCCGGGAGCCTTGTTTAGTCGTTATACCATAGGTATCCATCTTCTTACCAGTGTAAGCAGAGGGCGACACCGTTCCTTAGGGTTAGGGTTAGGCACCGAGCGAAGCGAGGGGCAAAGGGTCAACTGTGTTGACGAAGAAGAGAGACGTGAAGAGGAAGAATGTTTGGTGAATAGTGTAGACAGAGTACAGCAAAAGGTGATAGTGCGTGTACAGTTCGTTTCGTCAGCGTGTTCTGGAGACTCTTCAGTACGCTTCCACGGGGGGATACTGATAGACTTTAAGTCAAAAATCCCAGAGGATATTGGTGTGGGTGCGGCCGTCGGGAAGTTCTCCAGAACGGGCAACGTTGCTAACACTAAGGCGAGGAACAAAAGGTGTGGGTGGGAGTCCTAATTGCGTGAGGGTGTCGCAATTAATTTCATGCGTCGGCGACCTCGTATTCTTAGCGAGGAGTGGGCGCACGGCATCAATCCCTAGATAAGCCGGTGGAAGCGGGCGGCATGCCTAAAGAGGAAAACTAAACTCCTCATACGCGATGAAAAATTCTTCACTGTTCGTACATATGCGCTAAGCGAGGTGTGGGTGACACTATAAGCTCGCTTAGCTGCATATGCAGGGGTGTGACCCCTGTCATACCAGCGCTTGCTATACCGGATATGTGAGCTATCACAACTACCGAAAAGAGCACTTACCTAAAGCGGAAATTTTCCTA
>PYWC01000005.1:0-12269 GCA_003182015.1 Tuber magnatum
GGGACCCCTACGGTTAACTCCCGTTAACTCCGTCAGTTTTGGTCCGTTTTACTTCAAACAACTTGCAGGAGGTACTCCACCTTCCACGCCATGCCCCCTTATATATCCTGCGAACAGCCTACGGTCGACCGGACAGCAGCAACGTATACGGTGTTGCCAGCAGGTCTCCAAAGGTCCTCCTTTGCTAGACCGCACACAACTACGCAACCGTTTCCCCATGACGTCCGGGCCTCGAGGCGGGGCCGGAGGGGCATGATAGGAATAATGTCTTCAATTTACAGCTTCTTCGTAGCTGCGTAGCTCGCCCAATAGCATCTCCCGGAACTCCAGATTCTAGTATTCTGCATGGCTTCGTATGACAAACATTCCAGTCATTTTTCCCAAACTCCCTGAGGGACTTAGTATTGAAAGGTAGGGTAACTCAGATCCTTGAACAGGGCAACCCAGTCCTGAGGGTAGGGTAATCTTGTCCCGTGGACAAGTGGACTTCCTACTGTTACCCTATTCTATCCCACTGCCGGAGATAGACACACTGGGCCTTTCTCCAGTTACCCAGCCTAGCTGTGTCTTGCCCCCTCATAGGTCCCTAAGTATGCCGACACCAATCTCGGGTGTAGCCATGTACCTAAATACTTGTGCCCACTAATTCTACTCATCTCGCAGCCTGGGCCATCGGGTCTCCGTAGGTCAAGTACTCACTTGCCTGCCGCTTCCTACCAGTTCGCCTCCGCGCTACCTGTATGAGTGTAGGTTCCGGCTCCCATAGCTCATGTATGCTGGGTCGTTACAGTTGCGTTCCCCCGAGTTTAGCTTTCGGGAGTGAAATGCTATGGGCTACAGCCTTTTTTCAATGCATTGTTATAGGATGCACCCTAGCGCGAACTCTCTAGCATCCGTTTCCACCACTGTGTTCCTGTCTGGGTGGAAGTGTGGCAGGACTGGCGCCATCACGAACTCTTACTTTAGGAATTCGAAAGCCTCCTCCTGCTATTTTCCCTAGGCGAAGCCCTTCAGGTCACGTTTCAATAGTTCTGTTATAGGTTTACAAGTCCCGGCGAAGTTCTTAATGAATCTTCGGTACAAATTTGCAAATCCCATAAAAATTTGTATGTCCTTTACGGACTCAGGTCTCTTCTATTCCCTTATGGCTTTGACCTTTCGATCACTCATGGTGATCCCATCTTTCTTTACTATGTATCCCAGAAACTGCACCGGCTTGCTGTGGAACACTGATTTAGTAATAGACACTGCTAAGTGGTATTTCCGTAGCTCGGTTAATACCTCCTTTGCTAACTTGATGTGGTCCTCTGCAGTCTTGGAGTAAATTAGTATCTCGTCTATGTATACGACTACTCCCGAGTCTAGGAATCTCCTCAAGACCTGATGTATCATGTCTTAGAACATGGCGGGCGTGTTTACTAGACCCAACAGGATTACCCGATATTCGTAATGACCGTAGCGAGTGCGGAAGGCCCTCTACCACTCCTCCCCCTTTTTTATGCGTATCAGGTGGTACCCGTCCTTTAGATCCAACTTGTAGAACATACACGACCTGACTACTCAGTCTCTGAGTTCACTCATGAGTGGTAGGTGGTACTTGTTGGCGATGGTAACCTTGTTCAGCCCATGGTAGTCCACACATAGTCTCAACTATCCATCAGGTTTTGGCACAAATAATATTAGTGCACCTGTGGGTGACTGGCTTGGGGTTATCTTTCCCTCGCGCAGCATTTTGTCCAGGTATTCTCGCAATGCCTGTAGTTCCTTTTCGGACAAGGGGTATGTTGGTCCCCATGGGGGCTTCTCGCCTTTAACCGCCTTGATCTCATGGATGAAGGTATTGTGATTTGGGAGCTGTTCCGCTGTCTGAGGGAGGAAGATATCTGCGTACTCCCGGTAGGGCTTTGGCAGAGTCTCCACCACTACTGGCTCAGGGTCCTCGGGGCCTGCGATTCAGCCCACCTATCTGGCTGCACGGTCCGCGGCTACTGGCTTGTCCCACTCAATGCAGATTCCTTCGTCTACGGGTTCCAGGTGTGCCTTGCACTGTTCTGCCTGGAACTCCCACCTGCTCGCGTCTTCAATGAAGGATAGGGGATGTTGGCTATGCCACCAAACAAAAGGTATTATCGAGTGATAGATCCCCTGGCTCATGACTTCACAGGTAATTTCCGTACAATGTCGGTTAGCCGCTATTGCAAGCATGATAGGGGTCGTATAGCACATTCCCAGGTTTTGGGACTGTGTGCTGTCAAACCCTGTTATAGTTACGAGCATCACTCGCCGTATAGTTGCTAGCCCCAGTTTTTGGACTAGCGCATCCAGTATCAGAAAGATCTGCGAGCCCGAGTCTAATAACATGCGAATCGGTACTAGTTCTCCTTGTATTCGCGGGTATGCTGTACCTTGGGGGCACTCGTAATGTGCAGGTATTGGGGCTTGAGTTTTCTGTCTTTTTGGCTCCCGTGTAGGGTTACCCTGTCTTCATTTGATGGACATTTTCGGCGCATTTACTAATCTTGGCTGTTTGTTATTGTGCCCGCACAATTTCGGCCATTCAGGCCTCCTCCGACAAACTCGGTCCCTTTGGTGTGCGGCTCCTTTCTTACCTTCTTTCCACACAATAACGATGTCTAATCATACCGGTCTATGCCACCAGTGCATAAATGAGGGAGCGACCCTTCTAACCCCGCCTTGGGTGTTTGACTCCTGCTGTTGCGTACAATTTCAGGCGAGCACGCGGTCCTCTGTCTCACCAAGGAACCTGCATCCTACCCACCCGCTGTCGCCTGTGGTGCCATCCTGGGACTGGGGAAGCGCCTTCAGGTTGTCCTGTGCTATCCTGACTGATTTCCTATGCATGACCTTTGGAGGACAGACTTAGCATGCCCTGAGTTGCCCCCTTCAACTGTCCCCTCTTCATGCATGCCGGGTTTGAACCTTCTCTGCCCAGGGAGGAGTATAAAGTCTTGCTGTCCCGTGTCCAGGTCGGGGGTCATTCTTGATTTCATACCCCTGAGATGGGTTAACTTTCTCCGGTATAAACGCTTTTCACGCCTTTCACAGTTCTGTCCCTGCCCAAGCTCGGAACCCAGTCAGTGCGGTCCGCCGATATTCGTGACTAAGCCGTTGCTGTAGCTCGGAACGTAGGTCGTGGTTTTCATACAAGGCTCCTGGGTGTCCGATCTATCCCCTTTCTTGATCTGACAACTCCCAAAGCCTCGGTGCTGGTGGAACGTGGGTTTGGTTCACCACGGGTCTCAGGGCGGTATTCCGAATCTCCATGTTTTGGGGCCTAAACTTCGCTGCTTTCCATTGTCCTATCGTTGCGACAACAGCTCTTTTCCTACAATCCCCCCAGTTGTGGTTGGTGAGTCCCCACCGGGTGCAGCTTTTATTTTCCCAGCGTTGGTCGCCCAAGTTCTGGGGCATTCCGTCGTGAGCCTTCTGCCAGTCGGTGTGCTCTACCCCCGGAGTCTGGATCGGTTTATTGGTTTGGGCAAACCTTGTAGTGTTGAAGTTTCCAGGTGCCGTCTTCCTCTGGAACTTGCTAGGTCACCCTTCTTCTTTTCCTGGCTTCGGCTCCTTTTCTCTGTCCTCCTGACGTCGTCTTAGTGGTCCGGAAGAACTCGGCGAGATGGATAGGTTGTCTCGTGCTTGCCGTTTGCTGTGGAGTAAAGCCTCTTCCTGGTTTCCCATAGCTCGTGGGTGCTCCAGCTATTCGGCGTCGGTGTTGCATCGCTTCTGAGAAAACTGCCTCAGTATTGCCTCTGGTTGTCGGTCCTCGACTATCTTCCTCCATGGTGTTCCTTGAAGCTTGGCTTTGATTTTCAAGTTCTCCATCTGGACAAGGTACTTGTTGATGTCCGTCTCATACTTGATCTTTCCCATCTGTGCCTAAGCTTTCTGGTCCTCATTGATCGGTGAGAATTGTGTGATGATCTCGTGCTTAAAACTGTTCCCACTTCAGCAATTCAGGACCAGCGGCATACAGTTCGTGCCCTGCCATGCGCTTCCTATACCAATTGCTAAAGGGTGTCACGTCGGCACTCTTCGTCCTTCCCAAGCGTAGATAATCCTATCGTTATCCTCCATCCACAGCATGGGATTTCAGCTAAAGTAGTCCTGTCACGCGTGCAGTGAGGTCTTTATATCAAGGTAGGACTTTGCTTCATATAGAAATAGAGGCTCGGCAGGCCACTTCTGATGCAGCGCAGTTTCTCGAGCCAACCCCTTAGCCAATTGCAATGTCATCTGTTGTTCCTCCTCTTCCTTATCCGTCCGCGTCCTTCCTAGGGGTCGTACCCTTGGCCGGCAGCTTGGTCTTTCTCCTCTGTTATCCGACCCGTCGTTCCCTGGGTCTGGGTCCCCCGCTCCTTGGGCCACATTGGGCAGTGCCACCCTTCGTTCTCGGCCACCCCGTATGGTCTCGGGCCGGGGGTCCCACTCCACGGATGGCTTTCCCTTTTCTTGTTGGGAAGGCACTGATCATGCGGGCCCGGTTTCGCCATCCTGGGTTGATCCCCCCTAATGCGAGCCTAAGACGTTCTGTACCAGCGCCATCATTTCCCTCCTTGATTGGGCAAACATCTGGGTCATGGTTCCCCGCATGTCCCTGCGCCCAGTTGTCACTTTTTTGTTGACGGTTGGTAGTTCGGTCACGAACTGCAGCTCCCAGGTTCCCCCACGTCGTCATTCCTCCTCTAAGTACTTCCGCAGTCTGTCCAGGCCAGTGTGGAGTTCTTGGTCTCTACTCATCGATTCCTGGATGGTGCGTCCCAGGTCCTGGTGTAGCTGTCCGCTGACCGCTGCCTGCTGTTCTGATCGCTCGTGTATGCAAGCGAGTGCTGCTTCGATCCCGCGCTGGAATCTGGTGATCTCGGCCACTAACGTAATGGGGGCCCCCATAGGAAGATGGATCCCAAGGTTGCGACTGCACCGAACAACTTCAAATTTATCGCCAAAAGTTCACACAAATGTAATAGTAAAGTACACAGTAAAACTTAATAGCGTTAAGCCTGACGCTTTACTCAATTAAGGTCCTGAGAGGATTGATTGTTGGAGTAGGAGACTTCTCGCATAGACCTTCAGGTAGTTTTATCTTATGCTAGCAACTGCCCCATCCAGTTACTCCAACTATTCGTGTACACCCTTCTCTGCTAAGGGTGGTCCGACACGGCTCCTGGCACACCCTTCGGGCATGCATGTGTCCACACACTCTAGGTGGTGTTCACCTTATACGGTTATCGTTTCTGCGCTGCATTTCTATTTCGCCTACTGGAGTGAAAACCTCTGCGCATCGGTGTCTTGCCAGTGGCTAACCGTCAGAGCACCTCATGAACTAGACTATCTATAACACCCCTCCCTTGTGCATTGATCTCTACTTGACTCCCGAGGTTACCGTGAGCGGTTTATCTATTTACTATATACCGGTCGCAGGCCTCCGGGCTCTTCCGCAGGGCGCGATAGTCCGCGAGTGATTCAAGGGGCACTACCCATGACGACTACCCCGGATCTATCTTGCCTGTGGTAGGAATCATGCTGTTAGTGTCTCTGCACTTCCCTTTCAGGACCTATAGCATTGGGAGCACGTTGGGGCTTGGTAGGTGTAAAACTCTCCCAGTCACCCCGGCACCACTCGGGACTACCTTCAGGACCCGCACTGTTAACACCAGTTAACTCCGCCAGTTTTGGTCCGTTTTACTCTGAACAACTTGGAGGAGGTACTCCACCTGCCACCCTATGCCTCCTGATATACCCTGCGAACAGCTTACGGTCGACTGGACAGCAGCGATGTATATGGTGTTGCAAGCATGTCAGCAAAGGTTCCTCTTTGCCAGACTGCACACAACTACACAACCGTTTCCCCATGACGTCTGGGCCTCAAGGCGGGGCCGGAGGGGTATGATAGGAATGGTGTCTTCGATTTCCAGGTTCATCGAAGCTACGTAGCTCGCCCAATAGCATCTCCCGAAACCCCAGATTCCAGCATCCCGCATGTCTTCGCATGACAAATATTCCGCTAATTTTTCCCGAATTCCCCGTGGGACTTCGTATTGAAAGGCAGGGTAACTCAGGCCCTTGGGCAGGGTAACCCAAGCTCCAAGGCAGGGGACCGTGATCCTGAGGGTAGGGTAACCTGTCCAGTAGACAAGATAACTTTTCCCTGTTACCCTGTCTATCCCGTTGCTGGAGATAGACGCTTCTGACCTTTCTCCAGTTACCTGGCCCAGCTGAGCAACTGCCCCTTCAGACATCCCTAAGTACACTGATACCACTCCCAGGTGTATCGAGGTACCTAAGTCCCTGACCAGCCAATTGTGTTCATTCTTGAAGCCCGGGCCAGCACGTCTGCGTAGGTCAAGTACTTACTTGCTTGCCGGTTCCTACCAGTTCTCCTCCTGCCTCCCTGTATGGGTATAGGTTCTGTCTGCCATAGCTCATATATGCTGGGTCCTTACATCACTACCCTCTTCTTTACAGTTCGTCCCGGACCGCTAGCGTCGCCTCTTATTTCCATGAGTTGATTCCCCCAAGACCCTATAGTCCCCCTGGGCTTGGACAGATATCTTTGGTGGAAATCCCGAATGGCCTGTAAGCCGGTCCCTTCTAGCATCTCATAATGCTCCCATGAGTTCTCCTCAGCCCCGTAGCCTTCCCATGAAACCAGGGACTGGACGAAGCACGACGGACACTTGACCTGCGCTCCTCCATACCATCGGCTGTCTACAACAGCTTCGATAACATAACTGGGCTCCTTGTCTACAAGTTCCGGGATAGGGGCTTCCTTTACCCTACATGCTTCCTGATCCACACGATAGGGTTCCACCAACGTGACACTAAAAACCGGGTAGGTGCCCCATCTAGTGGCCGGTTGGCGTTCATAGCCGTGGTTACCCACCCGACGTTTGACCACGAATGGCCCAAACATCCGGTGGTCCAGCTTCTCCATTGGATGCTTCGTGCAGATGCTTTTTCGGTTCAACATCACCTGGTCCGCTTTTCTTTGCCCCCCCAGCACTGACATCCTCCAGGGTAACGTAGTCCCGTGATGGCAACCTTTTCTGGTCATGCAATTTCCGTTGCTGCTCCTGTGCCCGTTGGATCATTTCCCGAATTGCTGTCCAGGTTCCTTCCCCTTCCTTGAACAAGGGCTCACTACTAGGGTGTATTCCTTGGTTATCAGACACGATACCAGACTAGTTTGTCCTTGGGTTAAACCCATAGTTGATCTTAAAAGGTGACAACATGGTGGATTCTGATCTCAAGGTGTTGTACGCATACTCTGCCAGGGGTAAGAGCGAAACCCAATCATCTTGTTGGTAGGAACAGTAACTACGCAAGTAATGCTCCAGTGTCTGATTAACCCTCGCGGTCTGCCCATCGGTCTCTGGGTGGAATGCAGTCGAAACGTTTAGTTTCACTTGCAACATGTGCATTAGACTCATACCGAACTTGGATGTGAATCGGCTATCTCGGTCGGAGATGATTGACTCGCGGAGTCCATGAAGGTGCCAGACTTCCTTCAGGAATATCAAGGCACGCTGCTTGATAGGTACCTCCGTGGTCAGGGGTATGAAATGGGCCATTTTCGAGAATCTGTCCACTATGACCCAGATCTTGGTATACACTTCGGACTCTGGCAGCGCTACAATGAAATACATTGGAATCGCTGTCCATGGCCGCATAGGAACATCAATAGGTTCAAGCCACCCCAACTCCTTGTGCCTGATGGATTTATTTCTTTGGCATGTATCACATGTCCGTACATAGTCAGTGATGTGCTCATCCATCTTAGACCAATAGAAGTTAGCCCTAACCCTGCCAATGGTCTTGTAAGTCCCAAAGTGTCCTGCGATTCGGGAGTCATGTTCATCCTCCATGATTGTCTGCTTCAGATTCTGACCCTTGGGAACATACCACGTGTTGTTGTACAGGAGTAAGCCCTTTTCCGTTGTGAAGTGTGGGTCGACCTCTTTGTCACCAGTAACTGTTGCCTTCAGGATTCTTAAGTACTTCTAGTCTTCGGTTATTACTACCCGCAGTTGATCCAAAAAGGAAGACTGGAGCCAAAATCCTTGACACACCTGCAACACTTGTGGCTGCAAGATGTCCCATTCCTGTCTCCCAACCCACATTCTGGGGCGAAAAAATGACTGTGGTGGAAAAGCACTCCCCCCTTCAGGGCGATTGTCCCTACGCCGGGACAAAGCATCTTACTTGTCATTCAACCATACTTCACGGTAAACCACCTTGAAGTTAACCGGTTGCAGGAACACATCCCAGCGGTGCTGCCTTCGGTTAAGGACCTTGGTACTATTAGAGTACTACAAATTCTTATGATCCGTATAGATCACCAACTGGTCTGTTACTTTGCATAGCAAATGATCACATTCTTTGAACGCCGCCACGATGGCCATCATTTCCTTGTCATCGACATCGTAATTAATCTCCGCCGGGTGAAACTTCCTACTATGATAGGCCACTGGATGCCATCTCTCATCTTCATACAACTGGGAGAAAACAGCTTGTAATGCAAAGTCACTAGCGTCGGTTTCCAGCCTGGTTGGCCATTCAGGGTCAGAATGTACTAGGATAGGTTTGGATGTGAACACTTCCTTCAAATGGTTGAAGGCCTGCTCACACGCAGGTGTCCATTCTCATTGGACATCCTTCTTTGTCAAGTCCGCCAGAGGTTTCGCTATCTTGCTGAACCCTTCTATGAACCGATGATAGAAGTTGGCAAAGCCCATAAAGCTTTGAACGTTGACGACGCGTGTCGGAGGTGCCCAATCCCTGATTGTCTGCACCTTCTCCGACGACATAGAGATCCCCATATCGGAGATCTTGTATCCGCGGAATTCAACCCCCTGTTGATGGAAACTGGACTTCTTCATGCTTACAGATAGTCTAGCTTTCCGCAGTTTCTCCATCACATGCCTCACCATTGCGATGTGCTCTTCTATGGTTTCGGAGTAGGTCAGGATGTCATCCATGTACTCGTCGACTCCTTCGTCCATGAGATCCCGCAAGACCTCGTTGATCATGCTTTGGAAAGTTGCACGGGCATTACACAACCCAGGCGGCATGACCGGGTATTCATACAGTCCATATCTGCACCGGAAGGCCGTGTTCCATTCCTCACCTTCTGCCCTCCTCAGAAGGTAGTAGCCGTTCCTTAAGTCCAACTTGGTGAACACAGCGGCTTTTCCTAATCTAGCTTGCAGTTCGTTTATCAACGGTAGAGGATACTTGCTCTTCACGGCGATTTTGTTCCATCCTCGGTAATCTATTACCAGTCTTAATGTACCATCTGGTTTTGGCATGAAGAGGATAGGGGCTGCTGCTGAGGAACTGGATCGCCGTAGCTTCCCCGCTCACAGCATGTCATTAACATATTCCCGCAGTGCCTTAAGCTTCTTTTCTAATAACGGATAGGTAGGCCCAAACGGAGGTTGAGTTCCGGGTTGCAACTCACTCATATGGTCATTCTTGGACTGCTCCAGTAAGGCCTCAATCCGTTCTTGACTGAAGATATCCCCATAGTCCTTATACTCGGGGAGTAGCTTAACCATAATGTCGGCACCTTCCTCATTGGAGAATTGCACAATTCCCAACAGGTACACACTACTAGGGTCTTCAGCTAGTAACTCTTCCTCGGTTATGAACGCTAACCGCCCCTGCTCTGCTAGGCAGTTAGCCTGGCAGGAATCTGAGTGCCAGGTTAGTGATCCGGTCTTCCAATCTATGTCAGGGTTATGGTCCTTCAACCAAGACATCGGCAGGTACCCATCCAGCTTGGTATCGGGCATATCTGCGACATCAAAGCGCATCTCATTGTGGTGGTCACCTATCCTCATCTCTAATGACTTGGTATAGTATAGACCTGACCCAGGAATGTGATTACTGCTAGCGTCGCTTATCGGCACGTGTACCTTTCGTGGTACACATGGTGCCTGAGTCTGCTTAACCCATCGGCTACTAAGCACCGGCCCAGTAGCTCCACTATCTAGCAGCAGGAGCGCTTCCGCGCTGACCTGTCTAGCTCCTATCTTTCAGTCTAACTTAACCCGCAGGTGGATAGACTTAGTATGATGAGGCAAGTTGTCTCGCTTCTGCCTCTTCACTTGTCTTAGTGACTTAGTCATCTTGGCTTAGTAATTCCCTTTAGTCTCTCGCCTTGCGACACAAGAGCGGCCACAACGGGTGAGTAAACCTTGAGGGATTGGGATTTGTCTTTTTATCCAAAGCTAGGGTGTTTACTATCAGGCCAGCATGATTTTGGCTACTGAACCCTCCTCAGGTAAACTTGAAAATGGCATCATTTATTTGATCAAGTGCAGCTGGAACCAATTCCGCTTATACTAAGCATAACTATTTTTTCCCATTGTGGGTAGAAGTCCGCTGTCGGACCGGTTCCAAGCGAAGCAACCTTGCTTCTCCAATGTCGAGCATCTCCTCGAGCAGGACCTCACCCAGCCTCAACGGAAAGAATGTCCTATGACTTGTCCATCCAGCTAAGGAAATCATAAGAGAAATACATATAACTAGAACCAAGGAAATAACCAGGAACCCAACAAGGAGAGATAGCCCAGTCCGCCGTGCACGGCCCGTGACATCTACCTGCCCACACCACCTGGCTGTAGTCAGTATCAGGGTCCTTTACGCGGTAGAAGGGTACTTACCGATCACCGAAGCCGCCTCCGTGGCTCATGTCCATCTATCCCTCAGTGGTCTATGGCTATGGGTTAATATGGTTACACCTTAAATATAATGGGTTCTTACCTATTCCCATCCACTAGTATCAACCTCCATGATCTGAGGTGATGCCTGGTGGACTTCAAGTATCTTTGACGAAGAAGCCGGAGGTGCTACTTCAATGTGCTTCAGAGGCTTGTCTGTCCCTGTGGGCTCGCTTACCGGGGCTGACCGTTTCAACCCCCGATCCTGTTTGGATGAAGTAACGACTGGGGACGTGGCGGTACACTTCCGCCAGAAGTGACCACTTTGTCCACACTTGGTGTACTAGTTGTGCTTTCTCTGACATTCGGTCAAAGTTGCCGGGATTTCCTTATACGCTATTGTATACACAGAAGTCGCCGGCTTTGCCTGTCTCCCCGCATTGAAATTTGTAGGTTTGGCAGACCTCTGGTTTGGTCTGCGGGAAACATTCTTCTTCTTCTTGAGCCCACCCGATCTCGAGGGTCTATCCTCCTTCTTCTCAGCGGGTTGAGACCGGGTGGCTGGGTGGATGAGGCCGTTACTGAACCGGTTGTTGTCCTCCCGTGTGTGCCTAACCTTGCGGAGAAGATCAAGATACTCATTCAGGTCGGTCGGATGGGGCTCCTTAAGTGCCCATGCATTCCGCACCTCTTGTGTGATGCCTGATCGCACCTTGTCACGTACCTGTACTGGATCGGTATAGCTAAGCTTATACAAATAAGCAATTATCTCATCCAGGTACTTATCGATGTGATGGGGCTTTATCACCAGGTCACGCCACTTGGGAAGGGATCGATCTCGCTTGCCCTGGTCTCCGCCGAAACTTCGTTCCAACCATTCTCGGAACCCTTGCCATGGCCATAAGGGGTTGCTGTCTTTGACAGGGACGCCAGTGCGCTTGGCAGCTTCCTTGTTAATGTGCCCATGCAACCCCAGACACCATGCGCGGGTGGAGTCTCCAAGAAGAGGGATCACCAAGTTTACCTTATCCATGTCGGTTAACTTGAAATCGGTAAAGTATGCAAATTTGAGCTCTACCAAGGTCAAAAGGTTCGCGAGTTCTGCAACTTTGCCCTTGAATGCAGGGATACCACTCAGCCTCTCTGGCTTCCTCTGCCGGTGTCTTGGTGTTGGCCTAGCAGCCGAACCAGTACCCCTCCAGGCTCTTGCCAGCTTCTTGGCCCCGCGATCCTACCGTCATTTCTTCTCATTGCTCCAGTCATCCTTGTGAGAACCAAGGAAGGGGGTCAAATCGGGGAGAGAGTCTCCATCGTCATTATCATCTGAGCTGTCATGGTCAGGGTCCCCTGGATCTCCGCCCGCTCCCACCGTACCACCCCCAGGTGGGGCATTTCCATCCCCACTACCTCCGGTGTTCCCGCCTAGGGATTCCCGTAGTCGCTCGTACCCATCAAACCGTTCCCCCTGGCCATTCTGGTTACCATCCTCTGGAGGGTTAGCCCCTGATGGTCCTGATGCCGGTGGTGGAACAGGGTGTAACGGGGGCACCCCTAGGAAGATGGATCCCAAGGTTGCGACCGCACCAA
>PYWC01000005.1:25035-47686 GCA_003182015.1 Tuber magnatum
ACTAAGTCTGCTCATCTCGGAGCCCGGACCATCGGGTCTCCGTAGGTCAAGTACTCACTTGCCTGCCAGTTCCTACCAGTTCGCCTCCGAGCTACCTGTATGGGTGTAGGTTCCGGCTGCCATAGCTCACGTATGCTGGGTCGTTACACAGGGCATCGCCCACTCTCAGGAGTTGGGTTGGGCCCCGTCTGTGTTATCCGCAGAAAAGACTGCAAGTCTGGGCAACTCAAGGGTTACATCGCGGGGCCAGCGTGCCTCCATGACCCACAGTAGCCACATGTTGGTCCTCCGTCTCCTTCTTCTCTACCTCCTTCTATGCCTCACCGGGGTCCGTGGTCCCTTCCTACACCCATACGAGTGGTAATGAATGCACTCTATCCGGCTCTCATTCAACTTATAGTCCGATAGACAGAACTCGTCTTGCCTGTCCGAATCGCCACTTGTGATGGCAGGGAGACCGGCCGGAAGACTTGGCTGCGAGGGTGCCGTGGTGACGACTGGTGCCCATGGAACGGACCGAGCAGGCGTCCCAGGTCCCGGGATTGGAGTCTCTCGTAATAGAGCAAATAGGTGTTCGCTACTCCTGGCATCTTGCGTGTTCGAAGAATCCAGGTGACACTGCGCGCAGTGGCCGGAAACCTGGGGTAGCCTATACTGCTGGTGGCAATGCTGTGGCAGGGAAGGTATCTGGAACGGGCAAGGAAACTGGCAGAGGTGTGGGTCTGCGGGAGGCCACAGGAGGTGCGGGAGTTGCAACTGAAGGTGTTGTAGGGGAAATGTTTGGAGCCAGGGTAGGACGAGGAGTAGGGTCAGGTGTATCTGGTGCCATGATACCCTTCAGTGTGGACGTCCTTTTCCTCACTGGACGTCCATCGGTTGGCCCGACCGTTGGGCTGCCTACCTACTCCGGGCAATTGAGTGGAGGACCAACAGGGAGTCCATAGACGCGCTTGAGAAGGAGGAGGTATAACTGTAGCCCTAACCTTTCAGGCATTCCAACATCCGTATACCGATTGGGCTCAAGTATGCCCTCCACTGGTTGTCTCTGGCTCTTATGGCCAACTCCATGCCGAACTTCTCGCGCTTGGGATGGATGAGTCGGAGTGGGAGCGCACCCTCTAACATCAGTATATCATTCGCAGCATCAATACTATACCCTCCCTCAAAAGCCTTTTCCAAGTCTGCCATCCGAGTCTTCAATGCCTGCTGATCCCATATCATCCGCAGGTATGCCTCCTGCTGCACATTTATCCCTTCTACCACTACCGTAGTGATCTGTGTTCAGAACATCTGCTGCCGCTAGTTGTTCCAGTTCTTCAGTTCCCGCTTCGCTTCCTCAGTCGACTTAGCTACTTCCTGGGTGATGTAAGGTGCGACAAATTCGCGGCAGAACTCCTTTAAGGGAACCCCGTGTGGCGGGGGAGGGAGCATGTTGTGAACTAGGGTAGGGTCTTGGACAAATGAGCACGCTGGGGCGCGAGGGTCTGTAATCAGTACGTTAAGACACTCAGTAGGTAACTGAATAGGAGCGCCCTCCAAGAGCAGCTGGTGGCCGTCCGTATCGATACCACGAACATCCGCAAAAACCGACGCATGAAACGTGTTGGCGGGGTTCTTGTCAAGGTCAAGGTCTGAATCTTGGTTGGATACCATTCTGGTTCGAAGTTCAGTACTAGCCATTGCGCTCTCCACCCTGGGCTACTTGTTCTAGACAAGGTTACCAGTATTCAGGCAAGGTCAGTGACGAAGGTCGGAAAGAATTAATGAGGAGACGAGTTAAGCGAGGCACTCGCTTAATGATAAACTGTAACGGGGGCACCCCTAGGAAGATGGATCCCAAGGTTGCAACCGCACCGAACAACTTCAAACTTATCGCCAAAGGTTCACCCAGATGTAAGAGTAAAGTAAACGGTAAAACTTAATATCATTAAGCCGGATGCTTCACTCAATTAAGGTCTCGGGAGGATTGATTGTTGGAGCAGGAGAGTTCTCGCATAGACTTTCAGGTAGTTTTATCTTATGCCAGAAACTCCCCCATCAGTTTACTCCAACCATTAGAGCACACCCTTCTCCCGTAAGGGTGGTCCACCACGTCTCCTGGCACACCCTTCGGGCATGGATGTGTCGACACACTCTAGTCGGCATTCACTTATGCGGTTATCGTTTCAGCGGTGCATTTCTATTTTGCCTGCCGGAGTGAAAACTTCTGCGCATCGGTGTCTTGCCAGTGGCTAACTGTCAAGGCACCTCATGAACTAGACTCTCTATGACACCCTTCCCATATGCATTGATATCGACTTCACTGCGGAGGCAGCCATGAGCGGTTTATCTAGTTACTATTTACAGGTCTCGGGCTTCCGGTGTCTTCCGCAGGGCACGATAGTCCGAGAGTGATCCAATGGGCACTACCCGTGACGACTACCCCGGATCTATCTTACCTGTGGTAGGAATCATGCTTTTAGTGTCTCTGCACTTCCCTTTCAGAGCCTATAGCATTGGGAGCACGTGCGGGGTTGCTAGGTATAAAACTCCCCCAGTCAACGCGCCACCACCCAGAACTACCTTCAGGACCCCCACGGTTTACACCCGTTAACTCTGTCGGTTTTGGCACATTTTACTCCGCACAAGCTAGAGGAGGTACTCCACTTTCCACCCTATGCCCCCTTGTATCTCCTGCGAACAGCGTACGGTTGACCAGATGGCAGCAACGTATACAGTGTTGCCAGTATGTCTGAAAAGATTCCTCTTTACTAGACGGCACACAACTACACAACCGTTTGCCCATGACGTCCCGGCCTCAAGACGGGTGCGGAGAGGTCTGATAGGAATAATGTCTTCAATTTACAGCTTCATCGCAGCTACCTAGCTCGCCCAACAGCGTCCCCCGGAACCCCAGATTACAGTATCATGCGTGGCTTCGCGTGACATGTAATCCGGTCATTTTTCCTGAACTCCCCGTGGGACTTCATATTGAAAGGTAGGGTAACCCCGGCCCTTGGGCAGGGTAACCCAAGCCCCAAAGCAGGGTAACCTGATCTTGAGGGTACGGTAACCTGTCTGGTAGACAAGATAACTTTTCCCGGTTACACTGTCTATCCTGTTACCGGAGATTGACGCTTATGACCTTTCCCCCATCACCCGGCCTAGCTGAGCGACTGCCCCTTCAGATATCCCCAAGTACGCTGACACCGCTCCCGGGTGTATCAAGGTACCTAAGTCCCTGACCAGCCAATTCTGTTCATTCTCGGAGCCCAGGCCATCGGGTCTCCATAGGTCACGTACTTACTTGCCTGCCGGTTCCCACCAGTTCGCCTCCTGGCTCCCTCTATGGGTATAGGTTCCGTCTGCGATAGCTCATGTATGCTGGGTCGTTACAACTACCTCTCCCTCTCCTTTCCTACTCTTATTTTGCCAGACCGCCCGTTCCTCTCCAACCAACTTCTCCCCATTCCGCAGTCCCTCTCTTACTTGAGCAAGGCCCTCTACCATCTCTTTCCCCTTGTCAGATAGGGTCCCGTATGCGACCATCTGGTCATTCTGGGTTTGGGTGACACTGCTGTCCAACCGCCCTATCAGTGTCCCAATGTATGCGGCAAAAGCAGGCCAATCGGTAGTGCCTGTGGGGGTTGGGGTCCCGGAGCGTGACCTTTGCCTACTTCGTCTTTTAGTGACGCTTTGAGTTGGGTCTCAGGGCACTGATGGCCCTGACGGGTTCCTTGGTGTGGGTGTGGAACCTAGCTATACCGATGGGATGTTATACCCAGGAGGTGGTGGTGGGAGTAGATAAGGGCTATCTTGGCCCAGGCCCCCATGCGGAGATTAGCCGCTGCTGTTCCTCTGCACGCGGCATGTCAGTGTCGCTAGAATCTTCAGACCCTTCTTCGATCCTTGATTGTGACATCTTCCTTCTCCTTTTATGAGTGTAAGGTGTTTAAGGGCCCACTTGATCCCGCGATCAGTGAACCAGAAGGGAATGTTTTCGTTGTCAAAGACTTTGCTTATGGTGAGATCAAACTCGATCTCGTAGGTGTGTGGGCTTCGTTGGAGGTAAATTGGAGATAGACAGTTGAGTGCTTTAGACAACCGGTCTTTCACGCTCTTTGAAAGAGGTAGCAGTGAGCCTCAGTAGTGTAGAAGATATCAATATAGTGTTAGGCGGTAGCCGACTCTCATGACAAGCGAGTCTGGACTAAGCCCTGATACGTGACGAAGTGATTTCTAGGAAGGCACACTTATAATGTTTAGAGGGAAAGTAGGGTTTGTATCGTAGAACGAGTATATTGATAAGATCTCTTCACCGTCGCTGATGATCTATATAGCGTGGGAGGCACCTCGATATTTATATTCCGCGTCTGGGTGTTTCCGCCCTATCTGTTCATCCCACTTTCCTCTGTCCGATCTTTGTAGACCCTGAAAACCTTTACCCCGCCTGACTCTGATTTCCTCGGATGGCCGGGAGGGTGTGCCACTCCTCCCCTCGCTACACTGGTGCTAATCACAGCCACTTGAACCCCTTGACCGTGGCAAGCGGTCACTGGTCCTTTCTCTGCATACGGAGTGATCAGCTCTGGTCATAGACTTATTAATGCAGGTGGATTTCCAATCAGTCTGCATCAACGCGTAGGAAGCAGGTTCCTATCTTATCGCGCCAATGGCGGTTAGGCCTCATTGCGCTCTGGGTTGATCTTTTCACGCGGTAGGCCCTCATCTGACTCTACCATGTCTTGCCTTTGGGGTGTGGGTGAACGATCGTCTCTTGGGCGTCGTCCCCTTGTCAGGATTTTCCTCCGCCTTCCTCCACCCATGGACTGGAAATTCTGTCTTACTGCCCTCATGGCAGCCGGGAACTCCTATTGGAGTAGCCGACCTCCCCTCGGTTGGCATCCATCCATTGGCGCAGCTGAGGGATCTTTGCATGTGTTTATCTCCACAACCAACCAAGCGATTCAGTTCGTTCAACCTTGTCAGGATAGCTGAGGGTCCTCTCTTGAGGCTTCAGCGAAAACCACTCGGTCAGCGACCTTCAGTGATGGCGCAAATGTGGGTTTTGTGCCGGCGTCGTATTGGTAGAAATTAACTCATTCTCCAAACATTCCGACGGACCCTGGGATCTAACACGTGACCTTTTGCCAATAATCACATGACATGCCCATTACACTATGCCAGTTCGTCTCATGTGTAACATGATGTGCCATTGCCATCATACGTTTGATACTTACTACAATTTGTGTTGTTGCCAGTCTCTGTCCCGTCTCTAATGTGATGGTAACCAGTCAGATAACATCGCTAATTTCCTTGAATTCTCAACGTAAAGCCTATCTACAAGTACAAGCTGGTCAACTGAGGCTGGAATAATATTGCGAACCTTCAAAACCGATACTAAAGTACCCAGAGAGAGTCACCTAAGTGCTCCATAGATGCTTGCATTACCAGACTCCACGCAAGCTCAATCATTCCTACTATATCCTGTCGATTTCCAGAGCTGTGTTCCCGTCCGTAGGAGAATGTGCCCGGTGAGCGCCTTTGAGTCCTGAAAGTCTTCTACCAGAACCCGTAATACACAGCAGATTTTAATTGGGAACTGCGCAATAGAGTCTTCGTCGCAAGTGTTATCTCCGCCTAATTTCTGCCGATAATAACCAAATCTGAGTCCTGGTAAATCTTTTAACAATGGTTCGAACCGCGGGATTTCATGAACAATTGGCGTAAGCCCCTTTATTCATTCAATTGCTGATCCGGTACACCACTTGTGAATTCCACTCCTGCGTTCGTTCCATATACTGTGGTCCATGTGAGCATTGACATTCATTTTATGAATTTTCAGGCTGTTGAGTCTGGCATAAGTCTGTAGTATCTGCTAGGCTGTATCGTTCTTATTGGACCCTCTATAGCCCCCCTTGACCACGGTCTTATGGCTGCTCTTCTCTGACTGGGTCACATACATTTGGATGTTTCCAAACCGCTGGGTATGGTTACCAAAATGACTTAATAGATATATCTTAAGGACGTTGAAATCGCCGTCCTCATCATATATCTCTCTCACTACACCCTGGAACTCTTGACACTAGTCGTTCGCGATGTGCTGTCTTTGAGCCATGGTGACACCTGAAAGTCGATTTTGATTAAGTATATTACTGGTTGCACGCCGTATTCTCAACCTTACCTCTTGTACCTTTCGGGCTATCAACTTATCCCTCCAAGATACTTTAAAGACAACTTTGTGATCGCAGTAGGCTTGGAGGTACTGTGTAAGGTATAAAACCGTCTGCTCACTATGACTTTTATATTGTGCCATCAGCGTGAAGTGGACAATTCATTAAACACAATGTAGCGCCCTGGTAATTATTTGACGTTTAGTAGCACTAGGACAATGTAGTGCGGTGGCAAAACATGGTAAGAGAACGTTAACCAAATTCCTGCTTTCTTTGCCAGTCTATCGCGAAGCCCTACTGTATTCTTTATTGGCTGCTGAATATACAGGATAGGCTGGCAGACACTTCCAAACGGCACCAAAAGGTTGTACTCTGTGTACTTGTTGAGAGATCCAATTACCTATTTCACGAGATGCATTTCGAATATTCCGAGTTAGACAACATGCAGGACATCCAGTTTTACCAAGCAGGCTTGATCAATGTTAGAAATTTCGCAAAAGACTCTGAGAAGCAATCTAAACCCGAGACTAGTCAAACCTTCACTGGCTTCTCTTTTCTGGTTACAATATCTGCTGAAACGTGTCCGACTTCTTGTGTAATCCCGCTTAGCTGCAGAATGTCGCGCAAAGACTGCGAACTGATTTGGTTGAGTCTCACAAACTGCACATTGATTCTGCTGAATCCCATACAAAGTAACATTTTCTAAATGATCCGCAATCCATGCTCCAAGATATAGAAAACATTGTCAGACCTTCCAATCGGCCCATTCGACCTCAATCCCTGCTTGTCCAATGGCAGTTAATATAGTCCAAATAGGCTCTATAAGCTGACCAAGAATATCATTGTTCTCCTCTCATTGTTGCGAATCTTTTGACGCTATTCTGAGCATCTTTGGTGGAACCGGCAAAAGTGCTAATAAGACTGCCGCGTGCTTCGATGATTTACTTCTCATTTTTGACAAGATATTGCTGATAGTCAGGTAAACTGGGCAGGCTTTTTTATCTCCTGGGAAGTTCATAAGAAATGTAACATCTGAAGAACAAATAATCGGTACAAGTGTTGCTATTTTTGGTAAACTATCCTCTTTATATTATTAGTACAAATACGTCTGTACGTTCTTACAGTCCATTCGGACCTCAGAATGTCCAATTGTGAAGAAACTGAGTCTGCCACCGCCAATCAGCTGTATGCATCTCTGAATACACCCTCCCGGGAGGTATTTCGCTATTCCATCCCTTTATTGAGGCGTAAACCATGTCCTGTGTAAAGTATTTCTGACCAAGAAGGAATTTGAAACAAGCAACAAGATTGCGGTAAAAAGATCTCTGTGTAGATGAAGGAACCTACGGCCAAGATCCGTTCTCCAGGTCCTCTTACATGTTGGTTAAATACCTTAGACAAATTGATCTACTTACAAGCTCATCGCATAATACCAAGCCCCCTTTCCAACTTTTCATTCCCCAGCGCGATTCTAGCTCATCAACTCCATGAAGTAGATGGTTGATAGACTTAATTGTGCTGCTCTGTGGCCTTAAATCATTCTTGAAAAACCTGTCAATATGCTGGTTAGTTACTTGTGCTTCAATAAACCATTGGGCAAGTTCGAAGTCAGTCTTGTTTTGAAAGGGTTTCCATAGTTCATCTTCAGCCTTTTCGTGCTGTACTGTGTCACGGAGAATTCTCACTGCAGTGTTGTGATTTACTGCTGTGGGTGATTCATCCAACTCAATAAAACCTCCTTCACTGTCAGAGAGGTCAAGATTTTCAAGCTCAGAATCTACTTCACTCTGATCTTTTTCTAGCACATAATCTACCTCTAAAAGGTCAATTGAATTGAACAGTTCATTTGCTTCCGGAAATAGATCTAGTGCTTGCAGTTCGTCTTTGATCCCTTGTCGTACAATCCTTTTAGGCTGTACAAAGGTTGGGTGCTCCATTTCAATATGGTTTCAGTATGATGTACTTGACTTGTATCGTTTTGTACAGTATAGACATTGTAAGTCCTGTACCATTTTATAAAACTATCGTACTGGATCCCCTGGTTAGCTTGTTAGAAGCGCATAAATGACAAGCAAAAATCAATAGTCTCAACCGTACCTCCCGCTTGCAAATTAGGTAGAGTATACTATATCTTCCAATAACAATATAGTGCCAGTTTCTACTGCAGTTCTGTCCAAATGTGACGTTGTTCAGTACTATTATTCTCAACTATCCCCTCTGCTCACACAAGTGCTTCCCTGGTTCTTCACCCCTTTCCGCGCTCAGGACGCAATCCAACGATTTAGCTCTATTCCTAATTTGTACCCACCCCTGGGCCAGTCCACTGGTGCGTCATACAATGTATCATCTAAAGTCAGACTCTTTCTGCATCTTACGCTCAGTAGATCTAAGCCTTTACACGCTCAAATTGAACCTCCCAGATCCATGTTTAAAACTATGTATTTTATTATGTAACCGGTACGGGTTACTAGGGTTTTATGTTTGGTTTCACAGTATCGCTTGATACTTGTATTGTTTCGTATGCTATCGGTTGATACACACATTGTTTTATGTTTGGTTTCACAGTATCGCTTGATACTTGTATTGTTTTGTGTGCTATCGGTTGATACACACATTGTTTTATGTTTGGTTTCACAGTATCGTTTGATACTTGTATTGTTTCGTGTGCTATCGGTTGATACACACATTGTTTTATGTTTGGTTTCACAGTATCGTTTGATACTTGTATTGTTTCGTGTGCTATCGGTTGATACACACATTGTTTTATGTTTGGTTTCACAGTATCGTTTGATACTTGTATTGTTTCGTGTGCTATCGGTTGATACACACATTGTTTTATGTTTGGTTTCACAGTATCGTTTGATACTTGTATTGTTTCGTGTGCTATCGGTTGATACACACATTGTTTTATGTTTGGTTTCACAGTATCGTTTGATACTTGTATTGTTTCGTGTGCTATCGGTTGATACACACATTGTTTTATGTTTGGTTTCACAGTATCGTTTGATACTTGTATTGTTTCGTGTGCTATCGGTTGATACACACATTGTTTTATGTTTGGTTTCACAGTATCGTTTGATACTTGTATTGTTTCGTGTGCTATCGGTTGATACACACATTGTTTTATGTTTGGTTTCACAGTATCGTTTGATACTTGTATTGTTTCGTGTGCTATCGGTTGATACACACATTGTTTTATGTTTGGTTTCACAGTATCGTTTGATACTTGTATTGTTTCGTGTGCTATCGGTTGATACACACATTGTTTTATGTTTGGTTTCACAGTATCGTTTGATACTTGTATTGTTTCGTGTGCTATCGGTTGATACACACATTGTTTTATGTTTGGTTTCACAGTATCGTTTGATACTTGTATTGTTTCGTGTGCTATCGGTTGATACACACATTGTTTTATGTTTGGTTTCACAGTATCGTTTGATACTTGTATTGTTTCGTGTGCTATCGGTTGATACACACATTGTTTTATGTTTGGTTTCACAGTATCGTTTGATACTTGTATTGTTTCGTGTGCTATCGGTTGATACACACATTGTTTTATGTTTGGTTTCACAGTATCGTTTGATACTTGTATTGTTTCGTGTGCTATCGGTTGATACACACATTGTTTTATGTTTGGTTTCACAGTATCGTTTGATACTTGTATTGTTTCGTGTGCTATCGGTTGATACACACATTGTTTTATGTTTGGTTTCACAGTATCGTTTGATACTTGTATTGTTTCGTGTGCTATCGGTTGATACACACATTGTTTTATGTTTGGTTTCACAGTATCGTTTGATACTTGTATTGTTTCGTGTGCTATCGGTTGATACACACATTGTTTTATGTTTGGTTTCACAGTATCGTTTGATACTTGTATTGTTTCGTGTGCTATCGGTTGATACACACATTGTTTTATGTTTGGTTTCACAGTATCGTTTGATACTTGTATTGTTTCGTGTGCTATCGGTTGATACACACATTGTTTTATGTTTGGTTTCACAGTATCGTTTGATACTTGTATTGTTTCGTGTGCTATCGGTTGATACACACATTGTTTTATGTTTGGTTTCACAGTATCGTTTGATACTTGTATTGTTTCGTGTGCTATCGGTTGATACACACATTGTTTTATGTTTGGTTTCACAGTATCGTTTGATACTTGTATTGTTTCGTGTGCTATCGGTTGATACACACATTGTTTTATGTTTGGTTTCACAGTATCGTTTGATACTTGTATTGTTTCGTGTGCTATCGGTTGATACACACATTGTTTTATGTTTGGTTTCACAGTATCGTTTGATACTTGTATTGTTTCGTGTGCTATCGGTTGATACACACATTGTTTTATGTTTGGTTTCACAGTATCGTTTGATACTTGTATTGTTTCGTGTGCTATCGGTTGATACACACATTGTTTTATGTTTGGTTTCACAGTATCGTTTGATACTTGTATTGTTTCGTGTGCTATCGGTTGATACACACATTGTTTTATGTTTGGTTTCACAGTATCGTTTGATACTTGTATTGTTTCGTGTGCTATCGGTTGATACACACATTGTTTTATGTTTGGTTTCACAGTATCGTTTGATACTTGTATTGTTTCGTGTGCTATCGGTTGATACACACATTGTTTTATGTTTGGTTTCACAGTATCGTTTGATACTTGTATTGTTTCGTGTGCTATCGGTTGATACACACATTGTTTTATGTTTGGTTTCACAGTATCGTTTGATACTTGTATTGTTTCGTGTGCTATCGGTTGATACACACATTGTTTTATGTTTGGTTTCACAGTATCGTTTGATACTTGTATTGTTTCGTGTGCTATCGGTTGATACACACATTGTTTTATGTTTGGTTTCACAGTATCGTTTGATACTTGTATTGTTTCGTGTGCTATCGGTTGATACACACATTGTTTTATGTTTGGTTTCACAGTATCGTTTGATACTTGTATTGTTTCGTGTGCTATCGGTTGATACACACATTGTTTTATGTTTGGTTTCACAGTATCGTTTGATACTTGTATTGTTTCGTGTGCTATCGGTTGATACACACATTGTTTTATGTTTGGTTTCACAGTATCGTTTGATACTTGTATTGTTTCGTGTGCTATCGGTTGATACACACATTGTTTTATGTTTGGTTTCACAGTATCGTTTGATACTTGTATTGTTTCGTGTGCTATCGGTTGATACACACATTGTTTTATGTTTGGTTTCACAGTATCGTTTGATACTTGTATTGTTTCGTGTGCTATCGGTTGATACACACATTGTTTTATGTTTGGTTTCACAGTATCGTTTGATACTTGTATTGTTTCGTGTGCTATCGGTTGATACACACATTGTTTTATGTTTGGTTTCACAGTATCGTTTGATACTTGTATTGTTTCGTGTGCTATCGGTTGATACACACATTGTTTTATGTTTGGTTTCACAGTATCGTTTGATACTTGTATTGTTTCGTGTGCTATCGGTTGATACACACATTGTTTTATGTTTGGTTTCACAGTATCGTTTGATACTTGTATTGTTTCGTGTGCTATCGGTTGATACACACATTGTTTTATGTTTGGTTTCACAGTATCGTTTGATACTTGTATTGTTTCGTGTGCTATCGGTTGATACACACATTGTTTTATGTTTGGTTTCACAGTATCGTTTGATACTTGTATTGTTTCGTGTGCTATCGGTTGATACACACATTGTTTTATGTTTGGTTTCACAGTATCGTTTGATACTTGTATTGTTTCGTGTGCTATCGGTTGATACACACATTGTTTTATGTTTGGTTTCACAGTATCGTTTGATACTTGTATTGTTTCGTGTGCTATCGGTTGATACACACATTGTTTTATGTTTGGTTTCACAGTATCGTTTGATACTTGTATTGTTTCGTGTGCTATCGGTTGATACACACATTGTTTTATGTTTGGTTTCACAGTATCGTTTGATACTTGTATTGTTTCGTGTGCTATCGGTTGATACACACATTGTTTTATGTTTGGTTTCACAGTATCGTTTGATACTTGTATTGTTTCGTGTGCTATCGGTTGATACACACATTGTTTTATGTTTGGTTTCACAGTATCGTTTGATACTTGTATTGTTTCGTGTGCTATCGGTTGATACACACATTGTTTTATGTTTGGTTTCACAGTATCGTTTGATACTTGTATTGTTTCGTGTGCTATCGGTTGATACACACATTGTTTTATGTTTGGTTTCACAGTATCGTTTGATACTTGTATTGTTTCGTGTGCTATCGGTTGATACACACATTGTTTTATGTTTGGTTTCACAGTATCGTTTGATACTTGTATTGTTTCGTGTGCTATCGGTTGATACACACATTGTTTTATGTTTGGTTTCACAGTATCGTTTGATACTTGTATTGTTTCGTGTGCTATCGGTTGATACACACATTGTTTTATGTTTGGTTTCACAGTATCGTTTGATACTTGTATTGTTTCGTGTGCTATCGGTTGATACACACATTGTTTTATGTTTGGTTTCACAGTATCGTTTGATACTTGTATTGTTTCGTGTGCTATCGGTTGATACACACATTGTTTTATGTTTGGTTTCACAGTATCGCTTGATACTTGTATTGTTTCGTGTGCTATCGGTTGATACACACATTGTTTTATGTTTGGTTTCACAGTATCGTTTGATACTTGTATTGTTTCGTGTGCTATCAGTTGATACACACATTGTTTTGCAATATCGCTCATACTGGAGATAAGCGATATGCTGTATTTAAAGACCGCTGAGTCCCGCGATGGAAACAGCAGACTTCGACAGATAGTATTCTTAAATATACTTGGTTGAACGGTTACTTCATTGATCTCCTATTACACCCCGTTCGAAGCCTCCATTAGCAAGCAGCGCTCGCTTCGTGTTGACCACGAAGCCATCTGCTCCTATCGTACCGCTACGTGACTAGGGCCAGCCCGAACACGTTACATATTATGTCAGAAATTTCAAATACCCAGTACAAATAGGTTAGGGCTATCGTTGTCGCATGCCATTCATACTTCTCTAGAGCTCTTTTCAACTTTGTTTGATTATACCTTCAATAGTACAGCGAGTTTGTTCAGAGTGAGAATGCAAGTTCGTATGCTTGTACTTGAACAGTGATGTATCTCTGTACACTTTCTTTTGTATATTCCAAACAGGCCTTTAGATCTTGAATCTACAGTGAACATAGTACTTCTTTCAAGAGGTTTGCTGCCCAAATTGAAACTTGGATATTCAACAAACACCTCAAATTTTCAAGATACTTGTTTTTTATCCTATTTAGTACCACCTTCCGCTACACCTTCCTTTCTTCCGTTCTCCCTCATCACCAAACCTCTTCACTTCCATCCGTCCATTCCTTTATCAAGGTAATTTCAGACATTTGAAGCGATGTTTTCTACCTCTAATAATTAATCGGATCATTAACAATCACTGTTAGCATCCCATTAACTTATCTCATCAACTTGTCGTAATCTCAACAAGTTCTATTATCTTGTAGGTATCACAAAAGGTTACAGAGTGGCTCAATTAGATCGTTCTGCAGCTTCTTTTGATCTTGGACTTAGTGGTCATAGAAACGTCTTAGCTTCTTAACAGTGGAACCTCATCTGGCCTTTTGCAGCCCAATACTGTAAGTCGGAGCTCTCAACAAGTTTCTCATTACAACCGCTAATTCTTTAAGGTGTAACCAGTCCCTCCACCTCTCTACCCAGTTACGCAAATACTCTAGATTGGTAAAAGTGTCCGATAGACCTATAACCGCGCCAATAAGCTTTTGAGAAGATAGATCAATTACCTCTCCTGACAATACAGTTTTTTTCTTACTTGCATTGTATAAGTCAGTCTCTTGCAGGTCCTTGTGGTTCCTTCCTTGGCTTCGGTCAGTGTTGATCTACTTGGTTCATAGGATGTCGCGAATTCCCACCGTGGAATTCAGAACCAAGTTGGATCTCAATCACATGGGTGGCACCATTGCCTGGAGGAGGTACCGTGCTGTGAGGAACTTTGTCTTGTGGTAATACCAGGAAAAGAAGATTACCCGGAGGAGGCAGTGTGGGAATGTCTTATGGAACGAAGTGAGGATGGCTGCGATCTTATATTCTACTCTCAGAGGCTTCCAAGCAAAGTTTGACACCCCTCGTGACAGACCTTACCAGCTGTTCCACTACGCTCAGGACTCCCTCATTGCCGAGATTCTCAAGAAAGCTGCCGGGTCACGCAAGCTGGTCCCAGTGAACTCCCACAATGCATATGAGGATGAAGTTGTTACTGCCCCTGATGGCACTCAAGCAGTTGTCACCGTTGTTCGTACCCCATCCCCTGTCTACGAGTAGAAGCCTATCAAGATCATCTGCATCGAGACCACCAACACACCCACCAGAACCGCACACTCAGTGCCCTGGGTAGTTCCCGCAGGTGGAACTCGAAATAGGAATCGGTTGGCAATTCTGAGGCATTACACTGTCCAAGAGCTTGGTGAAGCTGTTTCTCGACCCCTTGAGGATGGGGAATACCCCAAAAGTTGCTGGGTATCCTTGAAGATATCCAGCCCCAAAACACCACCCCGCACGCAATCCACCAGGTTGAACTGATTGATAACGATCAGATTAATGCCTAGCTTCATCTCTCCAATACCTGACCTCTTACCATGGCTTGCTTCCTGCACCATACCTTGGCTCCTCCTGTGGGTGGCCCTCCCAATTCTCCAACAGTCCGTCCCAATATGTCTATCCCGTGGCGTAGGGACCGTTATTTGGATCCTGGTCAGTTTGATATTGCCGAGTTCTATACTGAACCCAATATCCACTTGGGTTGGAAGAAGATCCACTAGACCAGACAAAGCACAAAAGGGACTTTCCTCGATCCCAAGCTGAATGGGAGGAAAGGATAAAGAGTAATGACCGGCGTGTGATTAGGTTTCAATCGCACTCGCATGAGCTGATCTCGCAGGCGCGAGTAAAACAGGGTGCGGATTATATGCCACTCTACCTGGATCAAGATGAACAACCTGAGGCTTTGACTCTCTATCATCCCCCTCCAGGTTGTGAGACTCAGGCTTGGTTTAAGATGTGGGATCTTGGCGACTGGCTTCGTCTTGTTTGGGCTGTTGCGGGGGTGGATTCCCTCCCTTTTTTTGTTTTCTAGATTTCTCCACTTTGTTTTCTGGGCTGGGTTTCCTCACTTTGTTTTTCTTGGGTTTCTCTGTTTTTACTCTCTTTTGGACTTTTTGTTTTTTAGACGGGTTTCTTCATATTTTTTCTTTCTTTCCGGGTTTCTCTGTTTTCTTTCCTGGGTTGGGTTTCTTCCCTTTCATTTCTTGCGTTTCTGTGTTTTTTGTCCCTTTTGAGCTTTCCTTGTGCTATGATTACACTATTTCTGTCTATTAGGACTTTGCTTCACTATACTTACTGCTAATGATATTTCGCATGTTCACCGTATTCTTTGTTGATCATATAGACATAGACAGGTCATATAGGCTGTTAAATGTAGTTACTCTTTAGCTAATAGCAGCATTCTTCTCATCGGATAGTTCAGAATAGAATTGCTCTCAAGTGGTTACCGCAGTATTATTAAGCAGGTATTAAGTCCTAGTGATGTGGGTAGAGAGCCCTGCCCTAGAATAGCGCATATCAAATTACTGCTTGGTCCCATCATGCTCTGCGAGCGTCCCTTTTGAGACGTTGAAAGACAAAAGGGCTTAGTATCTCCAAGTGCGGAATCATATTGTACACAGACCATGAAGGTAAACCAACACCTGACTAGCTCTCAAGTATAGAATGGGGTAGGTTTATTCATCACAAATGGGACCCCAGAGGTCTATATCTTGTGTAGTTTCCCTAGGACCTTGCACATTCGGTTCTATCATTCTCCTTCGCCCTTTCCAAATCGAACCCTTCACCAAGGAGTGGGAACACGTACAGTGGTGCATTTGGGCTCCTGGGGATATATTAACTACCAAGCACTAAATACAAGACCACACGCCATAAGATCAACAGTCCGATGGGCTTCAGCATTCTCTCGAAGGTCTTCAACCATGATGATTAATGTGGATGCTTCACCGATGAGAACTCAGGTTCAAGTAGAGTGATTTGTTGAAGACGATATCATGGATATCAATGAGGACAGTGACGATGCACCCCATCGTCCCCATAGACTCTCGAAGGATCCTGCTGAAGTTCTTTCACAACGACCAAGAAGGGTCAGAAGCAGGTGGAGATTTGTAAGTTATATTTTATGATCTTGTGTACAATCTGCTGGTATTAAAGCTTACAGAGGACCCACCATCGTTGGCCCTTGATATACTTACTACTGCATTCTCATCCCAGAGCCAGGATGCACAAAGGGATTGCGGCAATTTGCGAGTTAACTCGTCAAACTTTTCGCGCTCGGTTTTAGCCACAGGAACTAGACTACCGCTTAATTCCAGATGTCAACCGGCCTTGGAGGATTATGCTACGTCTGATATTGTCCACCCGGTAATCCAACCTTCTGATCGTCCGAACTTTATATGAGGAGAGAAAAGGGTAGTTTTCGAAAACGCGACAAATATGATACAGTATCATACCTAGTTCGTGAATCCTTTTATCAAGCCTGGTGAAAACGGTTTGCTGCTAGAGCGTTACTAGGTGAAAGCAGCTACCAAGCTCAGATAGGTCAGTCTGGGTATCCAGAAGCATGCTATGCCATATGTAAGTACAATCCCACTATCAAGTGTTCTAAGAGGGCCTCTCCAATGACAATAGAATTACATAGTTAAAAGCAAGGGAGTCTAGTGCTAGGTCGCACCTTGTTTCAGACACCAGGAACCTAGAACAGGAGTGCTATGCCCTTCAGCAGAAATTACAGACAGACATTCAAGCAAAGGTGGGCTATTTGCATGACAACGATTGCTTCACCTGCCATCCAAGTACAGAAAAGGTCAGTTCAAACTAACTACGCCCTGTATGGGATGAGGAAAGGCTAATGAATCTAGGAATGTGACTTCCGGTTTGCTGCACCAGAGATAGCAAAACTGTGGTAGCACCAGTGGTTCCACAATAGAAAAATGCGGAGTGGAAAGGACAAATCATTTCTAGGTCGTATCAATAATATCCTGATATATCTTACAACGGCTTGTATCTGTCATGTGTTGAAAGGATGGGCCACAGGAACCTTTATTCAAGCTGCTGATTTCTGAGTCTTAACTGCCCACAGTAAGTTTGGATTCCTTCTGAGTGAAAATGGTACAGTGTAAAGCTCTTGGTGCTTTATTGATACTTAGGTCGGATGTTTCCTTGTGCTAACAGGTAACCTGGCAGCACTTACCTCCTCAGGTTTAGTGGAAACCACTTGAAGACACAAAGAAACAGATAAAGCGCCTGCTACACGAAAATGGGGTTCTTCATGATCATGAATCTCATACCCCTCTAGAGCACCCAGAGGCCGAGGGCTATCTTAAATTAGAGGTTTCTCGTGATGAAGGAGGTGAGAGTGAGAACATTTTGGACCTGGAGGCTGGGGCGGAGGCTAATAGACTTGTGGAAGGTTCTGATCAGGATGATTGGGAATACCGCGAGAGTAAGATGGTCATAACTACTTAATAACCATCGTTGGAATAAATTATTATATAAATAGTGGCAGCATAAACGTAGCAAATTCCATGAAGAATGAAATAGGATATACAAGGCACCATAGGCCATGTGTAGAAAGCAATCTGAACACCCTCAGTACAAGGAATAAGCAAGATATCATGACGGTTGATGAATCTTGTGATGGAGAGTGACATTCTTGCCCATTTAGCAGGGCAAATGAGATAGTGAGAAAAAGATTATACCAGCAAATCACCAGGAACAACAGGACCTGCATGATACCCAATTGAACAAGCATCTCAAGAACTCGGAGGCTGCCCAAACCATACAACGGGAGGTTACTGTGAAGAGACAATAGGTAGGAAAACGGGTATCAGGAGTAACAAAGGTTATGCCTAAGGCATCACAATGGAGACGTAAAAGGTAGAATGTTAGATGTCGATCAAGGAGATCGGCAGATCAAATGAGAGTTTAAGAAGAAGCAAAAGACATTTGGCAAGATAAAGCGAAAGAGACGTGGGCATCCCAATTTAGATGGGCAAGGTGACAGATCGGTTACGATGGCAAGGTCGAAGAGGAGAAGCAAGAAGGATTAAGAATTGAGGACAAGGAATAAGATGAGGTGACATGCAAAAGACATTGAAGGGCGGGAACGACTCATGAATAGGAGGCAAGGGCACGGGACGCGGGGGGATTAAAGGTGAAACGAGATATTTCCAGGAGAGCGGATTAATACTTGAATGGCCAGAGAATAGCGCATTTGGACTATCCAACGTCTTGGGCGGTGGCACGAAATTGGACAAAGAGAGAGGATGTGCACCAAGACCATATCACTCAAGAATTAGGCACAAGGAAGAGAGACATGAATAAGGTCTACAACAAAGGGTGTTTTATATTTTAACTCCATATACCTCTTATACCTCGTGAGGTACAGGGGTAAATATGTTTTTTGGCTGATGAAATTGCCCACCTCGCGGATCACGCATCACTCAACCACAATACCACCCCGAAGACAGGCTACCTCACCAACTCTGAGAAAGGGCAAATTGGTACTCTGAGGAAAAATAAACATCTTTTTCTGCAATTGGAGAGCTCTTACAACATCCTGACGGCACAGTGAAAGGTTTTCATAACCATTTTCACAAGAGGGGTGATGCAAACACTCTCCCAAAACCTGAAAGACTCAGGTTTATTACTACCAGACCTTGTGGCCACCTAGTCAGAGAGTCTAGGAAGGTACACCACCAGACTTTATCAGAATTGTGTAATGATGTTGCACCTCACACTTTCCTTCATATAGTTACAAGAGCTTTAGTATCAGTCAATATAAACCAATAGAGGGCAAAAAAAAGAGCACTCTGAAAGTATAAGCATGCTGTTAAGAGGTTGGCTTGGACAATGAAGTACAAGCATTGGAGAAAGGAAGACCTTGAAGGGGTGATGTTTAGTAATGAATGCATAGTTGAAAAGTCCAAAGATTCTAAGTGTATTTGGGTATTCAGAATTTCTGAAGAAAAGTGGCACAAAGACTATATTCATGGAGTTACCAAGGGGCCAGTAGTGAAGATGGTGGTTTGGGTTGTATTTACAGTGGAAACAAGAATTCTCTGATTTCTCCTTTTGAGAAGGGTTTGGATAGATTTTTATATATTGGAATTTTAGATGATGGCTTAGTTGATGTTGGGCAGGAGGTGGAAGTTACAGCTGGGGATCCTATCTTTTAGCAAGATGGTGCAAAGATACATACTGCAAGAGATACTATGGTTTGGTTTACTGAAAACAATATACAGGTTATGGAATGGCCACCCAATTCCCCACACCTCAATCCAATTAAGTACTATTGGAAGAGATTGAAGGAAAAACTACATCTGTACTTTCTCAATATTCACAAGACCAAGGGGGGTCCAGAAGCTGTTAGGACATATCTAGTAGAAGCTCTAAATCAGGTTTGGGCTCAGGATATTGAAGGTGAATTTCTGGAAAGGTTCTGGGAGGCTCTGCCTAATAGAGTGGCTGCTGTCTTAGATGCAAGGGGATTGTATACAAAGTATTGGTTTTTTTGGTTTTCTAATTATATATATGACTTTCCTTATATTTATTGCATGTCTATACAGATTTTCAGTTTATTCTAAGCGGTTGTAGTTGAATAGGTAGTAAATTTGTAGAGATTGTAGGGTTGCTATTGCGTTTCTGAACAAGTACTTTGGCACCCATACTTTATGATACCACTTTCTGACCCCATCCTTAAACTGCATGTACTTGTCCTGTGGTGACGTTTGTAAAATGGACTAGGTTTGCATGGTGGTGCAAGCGAGTGCATAAATGTGCAAGGATGTACCTGGAGAGAGTAATGACCAAGGAGAATAGGCCAGATAGATTAGTTTTAATATTATTAATAGAGGGGATTTATTGTGAGAGAAGGGTATTGAAATTTGCTATCATTACTTCAATATCTGAAAGATTCCCTAAAATCAGCAAAATGTTAACCCCACCAGGACAAACAACTTTACTGGCCAAGAGGGACAAATTGTTGGCTATGCAATGCTCAAGGGAAGTCAAAAGATGACTTCAAAGGAGGTATCTGAACAAACTGGGGTGCTAATAAGTACTGGTTCGAATATCATTCAAACAGTATGAGAAAGAGCTAGTGAGAACCAAACACTCGATCTTCGTGTTGACGAAAACCTGGCTCCCATTCCAAACTCCATCAATGGTTCTAATCAGGCACTTACCCCGGCTGACAAACAGCATTTGGTAGAGGTAACTGTTCAAGATGCAAAACATTGCTAGGTGACCTTTTCCCAGCTCGCGGAAGCAGGTAGAAACTCCTTTTTTTTTTTTCTCTTTAAATATATAGTACTTGTGATGCCTTGACATTTATGAACATAACTGCTATAGCTTTCGAGCAAAAAATCAGCTCATGCCTCCTAATTTTGTTGGTATGCAATAGCAGCTATGTTCAGAAATATTATGACATTACAAGTAAATCTTGAATCATAATATTATTATAGAACAAATAGTACGTCTATTTAATATTAAAAAGTAGCTGAAAAATATGTTAGTCGACAAACAATTTCCAAAGCTCTTCGTAAAAATAAAATCTTTCGCTGCAAACCTGTATGGAAACCAACCCTCAGTCCTGATCAGAAGGCCAGACAGGGTGACTTCTGTTTTCAACATCAGGAATGTGACTAGCAGGGACCCATCTTTAGAGATGAATCCTGCTTTAAGATGGGTAGTCTCCAGTCCCACCCTGCTCATGATGTTTTATGTCGAGCTGGAGAAGAATATCAACCACAAAATATCAACAGGAAATTTGCTCAAGCAGCAACAGTGATGGTTTTGGGGGGCTATTTTTTATAGAAAATCCGGTATGGAATTATAGACTTTTGATTAAAGAATAAACTGATTTTTGTTAAATTTGTATATAATTTTATTATTAATTGTTAATATTCAGGTAATGAACTTCCATATCATATGTATACAACTCCATATAAGACTCCAAAGCAATTAAAGGACTCTCTTATAGCCTTGAAAAAGGAGTATGAAGATGAGTTAGTGGAAAATACGAGGGCAGCTGCCATCACCACCAGACTTTATCAGAATTGTGTAATGNAAGCTGATGGGGGCGGTGGTATTGACTGGTGTATTTATCGTGAACATATTCTTCTTCCCTTGTTATATCCATATACCCAGCAAGTACTTACTGAGCTTCTGGCCAGACATATTATGATAATGGAGGACAATGCTCCAGCACACGTCCACCATTATCATAATATTCCTTGCCGGAAACTTGGATTTTCTAAAATTGTTTGGCCCACGAACTCCCCAGACCTCAATCTAATCGAAACGATTTGGATGGAGATGAAAGATCAAATCCGCCAACAGATTGGTACCCGCATGACTGCACATCAGATTAGGGTTATCCTAGAGCAGGTAAGTTACTATCATTCCATTTTTATTCCTGATTTTACATTACATAGAAGAGTACTTATATTATTTAATTTCAGGTATTGAGAGAATATCCCTGGGAGCGAATCAATTACCATATTGATTCTATGCCTGCATGCATTAGAGCATGTATTGATGATGAAGGAGGAAATAATTTTAGTTTTTGATGTTTTAATATTTTTTTATTTTTTTATTAATGTTGTTTGAATATATGATGTGGTATTTGTAGTTTATTTCCTTTCTTCTATTTACCATATTCAATATCATTCTGAGGCTCTTGTATCCCGATATGCACCCCCTGCACTCCCTTGCGCCACCATGCCAGCCCAGTCCATTTCACAAACGTCACGACAGGACGAGTACTGGTGAAGTATGCTTGTGAATCTCCAACCCGATACATACTGGCATAGGAGAACAGATTATAATACTGCGGAATGCTCCTGACCCGGCAGACCTCTGTAATATCATGGTAGAAACATTAACCCCAATTCTTTGACCTAGTTTTTTGAGCGATTATAGATTCCGGTTGTTATCAAGTTAGCTGAACATGATACTGTACTATATCATACCAAAATATGAGTTACTCCTCCTCGCCCGACAACATTACCCCCCCTCTTCTCCCGCCCCCCCACTGACGCTCCCTATGGAAGAGTATCACATCATACCCAACGGAATCACCCATAGCAATGGTGACCAAGCCACCGATCAACAAATACTGTCGCGGTCCACAGTTGACCCTAACAGCTGGGACAGCCGGGTAACCTTCCTAAGCGTGAATCAAGCCACTACCGCGTTCCTTCCCACTACGGTACTAACCAACCTCACCCATTGCCAAAACCCCCCCCAATCACAACAACTGTAATTAATAACACACGATAACATCCGTTCAATCAATAAATTCCAAACTTCACCCTCTCCCGTTTCCGAACCCCTTGCCAACACTCTGGTGCAAGCC
>PYWC01000005.1:53985-71672 GCA_003182015.1 Tuber magnatum
CCCCCCCCCGTTTTTCTTTTCTTTTCACTCCTATCGCTAACCCGCCACCCTAGCTTAATTACCGCCCACAGTGCTCTCGCAACCCACATGATCTAGCAAGCCCGCATGCTCCATAACCTCTCCCTCGGCATAAACCTCGCCAATGCGCCGTTGGATGACCTTGGACCACCTTCTCCCGCTAATGGATCTAGTACCACGCCCGGCCTCCAGCGCTGTCGCCGAGCTCACAAGCCTCGACACCCTCACCCTCACCCTCTTTGTCGCCTCGCAGCTCTGCTTCCTCTCCGACACTCTGCACATGGTGCGCCAGTCCTCTATCGCCGCGAACCAGAAACTGCGCATCACGAAGGAGGCCTGTGCTGACTAGAAATCGGAGCTGGAGCGGGTCGAGCGCTGGAGGCACTTGATAGAGGACGGCGACCGGTATGCCAAGTGTCAAAATAGAACCGCAGCGAATGTGTGTTCTGAGGTCACGGGTGAATTTGAAGGAGTGTGTAGAGGATGTGAGTAGGGAGGATGATGATGGTGGCGGGGGGGTACAACACGGTGGTGGAGGGAGTAGTGGGGTAGGATGCGGAGGAGGAGGAGGGGTCACGAGTGATTATGACGGGAGTGAATATGGTGAGCCGGAAAACCTTACAACTGGAATACCGTCTGCGCTTGGGGAGTGGGTTGGACAGATTGGGAAATTGGCTCCCCGAAATAAAGCGATGACAATGGGAGAGGTGGACAACGAGATAATACCCAAACTAATGGAGGGTTTACAAGAGCTACCGCCGCAAAGCAGTCTTGAATCGAGGTACACTCGGTAACCCTTACCCTCTCGCCCACCTCGCAGCTCTCCTTCCTCTCTGACACTCTGCACATGGTGCACCAGTTCTCTATCGCTGCGAACCGGAAACCGCACGTGGCGAAGGAGGCCTGCGCTGACTGGAAACCAGAGCTGCAGCGGGTCAAGTGCTCGAGGCGGTGGATAGTGGACGGCGACTGGGACGCCAAGTGTCGAAACAGAAGCGCAGCGAATGTGTGTTCTGAGGTCCTGCGTGAATTTGAAGAAGTGTGTAGCGGATGTGAGGAGAGGTTGAGGGCTCAAGCTGTTGTTGCATGATTTCTTCCCCTCGTGGAGGGATGGAGAGGGTATATGGGTTTTGTATAGCAATCTGAGTTTCGTTCTTTCCCGTTTGGTCAGGTTTATTTGGTAGGAGCAAATGTTGGTTGGTTGGTTAGTGGTTTAATTGGATTGATTGGGCTGGACTGGGTTTTGGCATATGTAGCCTGAGCATGGTGGGGTTAGGCTTTGACATGATACAGAGAACCCTATAATTTTTGTCTCCTTTTTTTCCCCTGTTTTTGTATTGTTTAGCAGTGGTTTTTCTAGTCCTGTGGGGAAGATCCTCCCCTGGTTAGTGTGCTCAGTATAGATAACACAATCAACAAAATAAAACAGAATACCTTCTCAATCTGAAATAGCTTTCTGTCCTATGAATAACATCTTGTGAACTGGAGATATGATAATCTGCACCTTGTTACCAGAATCCCACACCTTCACCGCCCTCATTACAAACTCCCAATTGCCTCATCAGTGCTCTGGACTTGATAGTGGCAGCATTGTGGTGAGGAGAGAAATTCTTTCAAATCATTAACAGCATGCTAGCCAACTGCCCATCTATTGCGGGGTGCATAGGGTATGTACTGGTACATTATCATATAACCCCCTCCCCAAATACTTCACAGGGTGGGGAATTCATCTGTAGTGGACTCTGAACCACAATGATTCTTTAGCTTTGTAGATAACGGAAGCGTGGCTGAAGGCATGGCCATTCTGACCTGGTTGTACTGCACTTTGCATAGAAGGTATTATATGAGCATATTGTGATACTAATATTATTATAATAGTATGGTACAGCCATTTGGCAAAAGTCTTGATAAAAGGTTGTCATTAATCTGTTACCAGTCTACCTCACCAAACGTGCAATGGGCTACACACTACCATACTTATGTCAAGGTTATGTCACAGCCAGAACATACTATTGCTCACTTGTGCGCAATCTTGGTCACTATCACGAAAGTGGCGGATAGCTCAATGGGGTTTGACAGCTCAATGGTCCTTTGACATTGCCATCGTAACCTCCTAGGTCAATGCAATATTATCTAGCATGTTGTCATTACCAGGCGACAGGGGTATGGTGAGATTTTATTTTTGGTTGCATATATGTGAGCCAGGATTATACAGTTCCCTAGTGATCAAAAAGATGAATTAGTCAGGGTTTCATATCACAGAACCTCATGGAAAGTAATAGAAGAGTACTGCTGCACATGAGGAAGGGGTTAGGGGTGTTCAAATTTGTCAGCAGAGGATATTGCTTTTTTATATAAAGGGGTGTCCCTCTCGGTGATTTTCTTTTCTTATCCAATCTGGTAATTTCCTTCCTATACATGTACTTAGGAATTACAAGTTTGTTTCTTCTTTATATCGTTGAAATGCATCAAATATGAACCTGATCCCTGTGACGCTATCCTTGAAGCTCTTGAACTTTAGTATATACCTGTCCTGTTTGTACTACTGTTGCTCTCTCCTGTCCTGCCTACAGTTGTATATCTTGTACTACCTGCCTTGTACTCCACATGGACCCAACCCGTTATACCACGTTGAGTCTATGAGGATCCAACCCAGACTATACTAAGCTGTGATCAAATGATATTCATTCTGCGCTCTTCGCCAGCCTGAATCTGACCACCAGTCCATCCAATGAACGGTTTGGCAACCTGACCCATTATCAGAGCTAAAACTATCTTACCCCTATTTGAGACGTTCTTCTGCAGACTGTAAAGCTACCTGCACTAGCGGAGTCCCCTGCTGGTGAAGGATTACAATAACTACACACTTTGACTGAGGAGCTCCATACCCTCTGCCTCAAAGGCCAAGTCCTTAAGGTCCACCTCGCCACACCCAAACATGACCTACTGCATGCTAATGCGATAGTCACCTTGCGCAATAATTTCCTTGCCAATGCCTCCACAGGTCATACTACACTACCTAGCAGTAGCAACAAACTTGGGATCCTAAACCTAGAAAGGTTCGAGGGTACATTGGACAAATACTGCTCATTCAGCACCCAGCTTCATATGAAACTCCACTTGGACCACCACTGGTTCAATAGTTGACAACACCCTCTGGCATATACCCTCAGCCTTTCTCCTGAGTCTGCCTTCCTGTAGGTACAACCCAACATTACTACTGAGAGGATGAACCATGTCAACACTCAGGCCCTGTTAGCAGAACTAGAAGAAGCCTTTAGTGTAATGACCCAGCATATATGAGCTATGACGTCCTGAACCTGCAGACATACAGAGAGCCATGAGGCGGACTGGTAGAAATCAGCCAGTAAGTAAGTACTTGACCTAAAGAGACCCAATAGTCCAGACTTCAATATCAACAAAAATAGTTGACAAGGTGCTTAGGTACTTGGCTACATCTAAAGACAATGTTAGCGTACTTGGAGACTTCTGAGGGAGCTGTTACTCTGCTAGGCCGGGTAACTGGAGAAAGGTAAAAGATTTCTATCTCCAGTCACTGAATAGACAAGATAACAAAGTAAAAGTCACCCTGTCCACGTGACATGGTTACTCTACTCTCAAGATCAAGTTACCCTGCCACGGGGCTTGAGTAACCCTGTCTAAAGTCCTGAGTGATCCGGACTTATAATACAAAGTCCCTTGTGGTGTTCAGCAAAAATGACGGGAATCTTTGTCGCAGAAAGCCATACATAATACTGGAACCCAGGGTTATGGGAGAAGCTATTGGACGAGCTACACAGCTCCAAAGGGGCTGTAAATTGGAGACATTATTTCTGTCATGCGCCTGCGGCACCGCCTTGAGGTGCGGACATTATGGGCAAACAGTTGGGTAGTGGTATGCAATCCAGCAGAAGGGAATCTTTGTAGACCTTATTCCAACACCGGATACATCACTGCTGTCTGGTCGACCATAAGCTGTTCACAGAATATACAAGAGGGCATAGGGTAGAAGGTAGAGTGCCTCCTCCCAGTTGTTTGCAGTGAAACAGAGCAAAACTGACAGCGTTAATAGGAGTCAACCATAGGAGTCCTGCCAGTAGTCCCAGATGGTACTATAGGGACCGGGAGAGCCATACACCTATTAATCCCAAACCTGTTCTCAACACTAGAGGCTGTGTAAGGGAAGCATAGAGACACTAAAAGCACGATTTCTACCACAGGTAAGCTGGATCGTAGATAGTGGTCCTGAGCAGCGTCCATTAGGGCACTGCAGGACCACAGTATGCTGCGGTAGACACCGCAAGTCCGCGAGTCGTAAGTAGTAGATAGGTAAACCACTAGTGGTAGCTTCCGGGGTCATTTTGGGATCAACGTATATATGGGAAGGGTGTTATAGATAATCTGCTCCGTCAGGTGTCTGCACTGTTCGCCACAGCCAAGGCACCAATGCAAAGAATTTTTCACGCCACTAAGCAAAATAGAAAGACGCTACAGAAACGATAACAGCATATGGTGAAAGGCGGCTAGAATGTGTCCCTACATGTATGCCTGCAGGGTGTCCCGGGAGACCTGTTGGACCACCCTTAGTGGAGAAGGCTGTACTCAAGTAGTAGGAGTAAATCCTTACCAGAGATTCTACTATAAGATAAAACTAGTTGAACGTCTATGCAGCAACTCTGCTACTCCAACACTCAATGCTCTCGAGACCTTAATTGAGTGAAACGTCAGGCTTAACCATGTTAAGTTTTGCCCTTTACATGGCTTTTTCATTTGTGGAAACCCTTAGCGATAAGCTTGAGGTTCTGCAGTACAGTCCAAACCTTGAGATGCATCTTTCTAGGGCTGCCTCAGTTATGTTTGAAGGCCCCAACCATGTTGCCATACCAGAAAGAGGAATAAGGGATCTTACCGCCAAGAACGGCACATTCTTGGAATACCTCACATGTTTTCAGCACCTGGCCACCAACACCAACTTGAACTCTGCTGCCAGGCAGCGTACACTATACTGAGGTCTCAGCCTGGACCTGAAGGATAACCCGGCCACCATTGCCGACTATCTGAAAACTCTGACAGCTGATGACAAGCGCTTGAGGAAGTTGAAGAATGACCTTAGGGCCTATGTAGCTGACAAGAAGGGCTCCTCCCTCCTCTTCATAGAACACCCTCACCATGACTCCACCTCAGACCAACACTTCCGCTCCTGCCACCATCACGCCCACAGGTAAGCCCTCTTACACTATTGACTGCTTCTGCGGACAGTGTACATTAACCGACATTGGGAGAGCTGAGGAGGTGGGAAGAGTCCTATGCCTGCATTGAGGAGGACAGGGACATAGGGTCTGGCAATGCTCGAACTAGAGCATTGGCCAAACGCAAACTGCTGGCCCCTTGCCTTTCAACCCTCGAGTGGTCTCTGACAGTACCTGCCCATAGTTGGGGTAGTTGTAAAACCTGTCATCCAAAGTGCAGCATATTGCACTGGTATGGAATGTGTTAAGTCTTTGCCTTGTTTATCTAAATGGAGTTTGTCTTTTAATCAAATGGAAAACGGAATTGATGATAACCACTAGGTATTTACCTGTAGCACCAGTAGCGGGGACACCCCTAGGAAGATGGATTCAAAGGTTGCGACCGCACCGAAGAACTTCAAACTTATAGCCCAAAGATCACACAGATGTAAGAGTAAAGTAAACCGCAAAGCTTAATGTGGTTAAGCGTGACGCTTCACTCAATTAAGGTCTCGAGAGGATTGATTGTTGGAGTAGGAGAGTTGTTGCATAGACTTTCAGGTAATTTTATCTTATGCCAGAAACTCCACCCTTAGTTTGCTCCAACAATTCACGCACAACATTCTCCGCTAAGGGTGGTCCGACATATCTCCTGGCACACCCTTCGGGTATGCATGTGTCGACACACTCTAGTTGGCATTCACCTTATTCGCTTATCGTTTCTGTGGCGCATTTCCATTTTGCCTGCCGGGCTGAAAACCTCTGGGCATAGGCATCTTGCCAGTGGCTAACAGTCAAGACGCCGCTTGAGCTAGACTATCTATGGCACCCTTCCAATATGCATTGATCTCTACTTGGCCCGGAAGCTACAGTGAGCAGTTTATCCATCTACTATTTATACTTCTCGGGCTTGCAGTGTCTTGGGCAGGATACGGTGATACGCAAGAGGTCCAATGGGCGCTACCCATGACCACCACCTCGGATCTGCCTTCCCTGTGGTAGGAATTATGCTTTTCGTGCATATGCACTTCCCTTTCAGCACCTATGGCGTTGGGGACCTTTTCGGGCTTGGTAGCTGTAAAACTCTCGCTGCACCCGTGGCACCACCTGGGACTACCTTTGGGACCCTGACGGTTAACTCCCATTAACTCCGTCAGTTTTGGTCCGCCTTACTCCGAACAGCTTGGAGGGGGTACTCCACCTTCCACCCTATGGCCCCTCTTATATCCTGCGAACAGCGCACAGTCGACCGGACGGCAGCGACTTATACGGTGTTGCAAGCACGTCGGCGAAGATCCTTCTTCGCTAGACTCCACACAACTGCACAACCATTTGCCCATGACATCTGGGCCTCAAGGCGGGGCCGGAGGGGTATGATAGGAATAATGTCTCCAACTTACAACCTCTTCGGAGCTGCGTAGCTCGCCCAATAGCATCTCCAGAAACCCCAGATTCCAGTATATGCATAGTTTTGCGTGACAAATATTCCAGTCATTTCCCCAAACTCTGCGAGGGACTTCGTATTGAAAGGAAGCATAACTCAGGACTTTAGGCAGGGTAACCTGATCCTGAGGGTAGGGTCACCTGGTGTGGTGGCCAAGATAACCTTTCCCTGCTACCCTGTCTATTCCGTTGCTGGAGATGGACACTTCTAATCTTTCTCCCATTATGCGGCTTAGCATGGTAACTGCCCCTTCAGAGGTCCCTAAGTATGCTGACATGGCTCCCGGGTGTACCCAGGTATCCAAGTACCTGGCCAGTAAGTTCTGTCTATTTCGGAGTCTGGGCTATCGTGTCTCGGTGGGTCAAGTACTTACTTGCCTGCTGGTTCCCACCAGTTCGCCTCCTGGCTACCTGTATGGGTGTAGGTCCCGACTGCCATAGCTCATGTATGCTGAGTCGTTACATCACTCCCCTCTCTACGGTCCGTTCTGGACCATTAGCGTCCACTCTTATTACCCGCACTTGATTTTACCAAGACCCTATAGTTCCTGGGCTTGGACGGATAGCTTTGGTGGAAATCCAGAATGGCCTGTAATCCTGTACCTTCTAGCGTCTCATAGGGCCCCCATGAGTTCTCCTGAGGCCCGTAGCCTTCCCATGAAACCAGGTACTGGGCGAAGCGTGACAGAACCCTCGCCTTTGCTCAACCATACCATCGACTCTCCATAACAGCTTCTGTCACGTAACTTGGCTCATTGTCCACAATTCCGGCGTGGGGACCTCCTTGACCCTTCCAGATTCTGAATCCTCCTGCTAGGGTTCCAGCAACTTGACATTGAAAACCGCGTGGATTCTCTACCTGTGGGGCAGTTGCAGTTCGCTTGCCTGGGTACCTGCCTGATGTTTGGGCACACAAGAGCCAAACATCCAGTGGTCCAGCTTCTCCATCAGACGTTTCGTATGGAGGTTCTTTTAGTTCAACATTACACAGTCTGCTTTCTTTGCCTGGCCAGCTGTCACAACCTTCCAGGTAACATAGTCCAGTGATGGCACCCTTTTCTAGTCTTGCTATTTCCCTTGCCTTTCCGGTGCCTGTTGAATCGTTTCTCAAATCCCTTGCCATGTTCCTTCCTATTACGTAACCAAGAGCTCGCTGCTAGGGGGAATTCCTTGATTATCAGACACCACACCTGACCACTTTGTCAGTGGGTTGAAGCCATAATTGATTGCAAAGGGTGACAACCTGGTGAATTCTGATGTGGAGGTGTTGTATGCATGCTTCACAAGGGGTAGTAGCGAAACCCAATCATCCTGTTGGTAGGAACAGTGACTATGCAAGTACTGTCCCAGTTTCTGATTAACTCTTGCGGTTTCCCCATCAGTCTCAGGGTGGAATGCGGTCGAAATGTTTAGTTTCACTTGCAACAAGTGTATCAGACTCATCCAGAACTAGGATGTGAATTGGCTATCTTGGTCAGAGATGATTGACTCCGGGAGTCCATGAAGGTGCCAAACTTTCTTCAGGAATATCCAGGCAAGCTCCTTGCTATGTACCTCAGTGGTCTGGGGTAAGAAATGTGCCATTTTAGAGAATCTGTCCACTGTGACCCATATCTTGGTATACACTTCAGATGCAGGCAGCACTACAAGGAAGGCCATTGAAATTACTGTCCGTGGTCACATACGAACATCAATATGTTCCAGCCGACCGAACCTCTTGTGCCTGATGGACTTATTTCTTTGGTACATATCACATGTCTGCACGTAGTCGGCGATATGCTCGTCCATCTGAGGCTAAGGGAAGTTAGCCCTAAACCTGCCAATGTTCTTGTAAGTCCCGAACTGTCACGTGATTTGGGAATCATGTTCAGCCTCCATGATTGTCTGCTTCAGATCCTGACCCTTGGGAACATACGATCTCTTCTTGTACAGGAGTAAGCCCTTTTCTGTCATGAAATCTTGGTCGACCTCTTTGTCACCAGCAGCCATTGCCTTCAGGATTCTTAAGTATTCCTGGTCTTCCATTATTGCTAGTTGTAGCTGATCCAAAAAGAAAGATTGGAGATGAAATCCTTGGCACACCAGCAACACCTGTGGTCGCAAGATGTCCCGTTCCTGGCTCCCAACCCACTGTTTGGGGCAAAAAACTGACGGTGGTGGAAAACCACTCCCGCGTTCAGGGCTGTAGTCCCTATACCGCGACAACGTATCCGCCTTCTTATTCAGGCATCCTTCTCGGTAAATTACCTTGAAGTTGAATGGTTGCAGTAACTCAGCCCCGCGGTGCTGCCTACGGTTAAGGACCTTGGTACTATCAAAGTACCCCAAATTCTTCTGATCCATATAGATCCCCAATTGGTCCGTTGCCGAGCGAAGCAGATGATCTCATTCCTTGGATACTACCATAATGCCTGTCATTTTCTTGTTATGGCCATCATAATTAATCGCCGCTGGGTGAAACTTCCGACTATAGTAGTTCACTGGATGCCATCTCTCATCTTCACAGTACTGGGAGAGGATGGCTCCTAATGCAAAGTCACTAGAGTCAGTTTCCAGTCAGGTTGGCCGTTCAGGGTCAAAATGTGCTAGGATAGGTTGGGACGTGAATGCCTTCTTTAAATGGTTGAGCGCCGGCTCGCATGCAGGTGTCCATTCCCATCGGACACCCTTCTTTGTCAAATCCTTCGGAGGTTTCGCTATCTTGCTGAAACCTTCTGTGAACCAATGATAGAAATTGGCAAAGCCCATAAAGCTTTGAACATCGACGACGGATGTCGGAGATTCCCAATGCCTGCTTGTTTGCACCTTCTCCGACAACATAGAGATCCCCATATCGGAAATCTTGTATCCACAGAGTTCAACCACCCGCTGGTGGAAGCGGGACTTCCTCATGCTTACACATAGTCTGGCTTTCCGCAATTTCTCCATCACATGTCTCACCATTGCGACATGCGCTTCCATAGTTTCGCAGTAGATCAGGATGTCATTCATGTACGCAACAACTCCATCATCCATGTGGTCCCGGAAGACCTTGTTTATCATGCTATCGTAAGTGGCAGGTGCATTACATAACCCATATGGCATGACCGTATACTCATATAGTGCATATCTGCAGAGGAAGGCCATCTTCCCTTCCTCACCTTCTGCTATCCTCAGAAGGTAGTAGCTGTTCTTGAAGCCCATCATGGTGAACCCAACGGCTTTTCCTAACCGATCTCATAGTTCGTTCATCAATGTTAGAGGATACTTACTCCTAACCGTGATTTTGTTTAGCCCTCGGTAACCCATTACCAGTCTTAATGTACCATCTGGTTTTGTCACAAAGAGGACAGGGGCTGATGCTGAGGAACTGGATCGCTGCAGCTTTCCTGTTGGTAGCATTTCATTCCAATGTTTACAGAGTGCCTTAACCTCCTTTTGCGATAACACATAGATAGGCCCGAACAGAGGTTGAGTTCTGGGTTGTAACTCGATCGTATGTTTATACTTCAAGTGCTCCGGTAGTGCCTCAATCTGTTCTTGACTGAAGATATCCCCATAGTCCTTATACTCGTGGAATAGCTTAACCGTAATGTTGGCACCTTCCTTATCGGAGAATTGCACAATTCCCAGTAGGTACACATTACCAGGGTCTTCGGCTTGTAACTCTTCATCGGTGATGAACACTAACCACCCCTGCTCTGCCAGGCAGTTAGCCTTGCAGAAATCTGAGCGCCAGGTTAGTGATCCGCTCTTCCAATCTATGTCAGGGTTATAGTCTCTCAACCAAGACATAGGTTGGTACCCATCCACCTTGGTGTCTGGCATGTCTGCAACTTCACAGCGCATCTCATTCTGGTGGTCACCTATCCTCATCTCCAATGACTCGGTACCGTGTCGACCTGATCCAGGAATGTGATTACCGCTGGCGTCGCTTATCGGCACGTGCACCTTTTGTCGTACACCCAGTGCCTGAGTCTGTTTAAGCCATCGGCTACTAAGCAGCGTCCCAGTAGCTCCACCATCGAGTAGCAGGAGCTCTTCCACTCTTACCTGCCTAGCTCCTATCTTCTAGTCTAACTTGACCCATAGGGGGATAGACTTGGTATGACCAGGCAAGTTGTCATGCTTCTGCCTCTTCGTTTCTCTTCGTAACTTAGTCATCCTGGCTTAGTGATTCCTTTTGGTCTCTTGCCTTTCAACATAAGAGCGGCCACAATGGGTCGGTAAACGTTAAGGGATTCGGAGTCATCATTTCTCAATAACCAGGGTGTTTCCTAGTGCAGCAGTATGATTTCGGGTACTAAACCCTCCTCAGCTAAACTTGACAATAGCACCATTTATTTGATCAAGTCCGGCCTGAACCAATTCCGCTTGGACCAAACATAAGAAATCTTTCCCAAGGTGGGTGGAAGTCTGCTGTCGGACCGGTTCCAAGGGTAGCAACCTGGCTTCCCCAATATCCAAGGTCTCTGCGACCAGGACCTCACCCAGCCTCAATCGAAATAATGTCCTATGACTTGCCCATCCAGCTAAGCAAATCCTGAAAGAAATACGTATAACAAGAACAAAGAACATACCCAGAAACCCAACAAAGGACAGATAGCCCAGCCCACCGCGCACGGCCCGCAACATCTACCTGTCCACACCGCCTGAGTGTAGTCAGTATCAGGGTCGTTTATCCAGTAGAAGGGTTCTTACCCATCTCCGAAGCCACCTCCGTGACTCAGGTCCATCTATCCCTCCGGGGTCTATTGCCGCAGATTAATAAGATTGCACCTTAAGCAGAATGGGTTCTTACCTATTCCGATCCGTCAGTATCAACCTCCATGATCTGAGGGGATGCCTCGCGGACTTCCAGTATCTTTGACGAGAAAGCCAGAGGGGGCTCTCCAATGCGCTTTAGTCGCTTGTCTGTTCCTGCGGGCTTGCTTACCGGGGCTGACCATTTCAACCCGCGGGCCTGTTTGGATGAACTAACGACTGGGGCTGTCGCGGTCCACTTTCTCCAAAAGTGACCTGTTTGTTCACACTTGGTACACTGGTTGTGCTTCCTCCAGCGTTCGGTCAAAGTCGACGGGATTTCCTTATGAACTAAAGACTGGGGCAATCGCAGTACACTTTCTCCAAAAGTGACCTGTTTGCCCAAACTTGGTGCACTGGTTATCCTTCCTCCAGCGTTCGGTCAAAGTCGATGGGATTTCCTTATGCGCTATTGTATACTCAGAAGTCGCCGNTTGAAATTAGTAGGTTTGGCAGACCTCCGGTTTGGTCTGCCCGAACATTTTTCTTTCTTCTTGAACCAGCCCGATATCAAGGATCTATCCTTCTTCTCAGTGGGTTGGGACCGCGGGGCTGGGTGGATGACAAGGTTACTGAACTCATTGTTGTCCTCCAGCGTGTGCCCGACCTTCCCGAGAAGATCAAGCTACTGGTTCAGGTTGCTCGGATGGGGCATCTTAAGTGCCCATGCATTCCGAACCTCTTGCGTGATGCCTGATCGTAACTTGTCTCGTACCTGTACTGGATCTGGAAAGCTAAGCTTAAACATATAATCAATTATCTTATCCAGGTATTTATCGATCTGAAGGGGCTTCATCACAAGGTCTCGCCACTCGAGCAGGGATCGATCTCGCTCAGCCTGGTCTCCACTGAAACTTCATTCTAGCTGTTTGCGGAACCCTTTCCATGTTCATAAGGGGTTGCTGTCTTTGACAGGGACGCCAGTGCGCTTGGCGGCTTCCTTGTTAATATGCCCATGCAACCACAGATACCATGCCCGGGCAGAGTCTTCAAGAAAAGGGATCACCAAGTTTACCTTATCCATGTCGCTTAACTTGCAATCCGTAAAGTATTCAAATTTGACCTCTACCAAGGTCAAGAAGCTCACGAGTATTGTAACTTTACCCTTGAATGGAGGGATACCGTTCACCTTCTCTGGCCTCTTTTACCGGTGTCTTGGTGTTGGCCTAGAAGCCGAACCACGACCCCTCAGAGCCCCCGCCAGCCTCTTGGCCTGGCCATCCCAGCGCCGTTTCTTCTCCTTGCTCCAGTCATCCTTGCGAGCACCGCCACAGGGGGTCAAATCCGGGAGAGAATCTCCATCGTCATAATCATCCGAGCTGTCATCGCCAGAGTCCCCTGGATATCTGCCTGCTCCTGCCGTACCACCTCCAGGTTGGGCATTTCCGTCCCCATTACCTCCAGTGTTCCCGCCTGGTGTCTCCTGTGGTCTATTATACCCATCAAACCATTCCTCCTGGCCATCCGGATTCCCATCCTCGGGGGCATTAGCGCCTGATAGTACTGACGCTGGTGGTGGAACAGGGCATCGCCCACTCTGAGGAGTTGCGTTAGGCACCACCTGAGTTATCCGCTGAAATGCGTGTACCTCTGGGCAGCTCAGGGGTTGCATCGGGGGGCCAACGTGCCTCCATGAGCCACAATACCCACATGTTGGCCATCCAACTAAATCCTTCTGCCTTCTTAGATGCCTTACGGGGGTCCGTTGTTCCTTCCTGCACCCATATATGTGGTAATAAATCCATCCCATGCGGGTTTCTTCAGATTTGCTGCCCGACAGGCAAAATTAGTCTTGGCTGTTCGACTCGCCACTTGTGGGTGTGGGGAGCACGGAGGGAGGAGCTGGTTTCGAGGGGGCAGAGGAAATCACAGGTCCCCAAGGAGCAGAGTGAGCAGGTGTCCCAGATCCGGGGATGGGAGTTCCTCGTGATGGAGCCAGGGGTACTCGCTCTTCCTGGCGCCTTACCTGTGCGAAATATCAACGTGATGCCGCGCGCAGTGGTCGGAACCCGGGGTAGCCGATATGGCTGGCGGGAAGAGGGTGGCAGTGAAGGTCTCCTGAGTGGCCATCGAGACTGGTAAAGGTGTGGGTCTTGCAGCAGCTATGTGAGGTACGGGAGTTGCAACTGACTGTGTTACAGAGAGGTTAATGGGAGCAGGGGTTGGCCGCGGAGTAGGGTCAGGTCTATCTGGTGCCGTGATACCCTTTGGCTTCGACATCCTTTTCTTAACCCGACGCCCAGCGGTTGGTCCAATCGCCAGACTTCCAGACCGAGTGTGGGCTATCGAGGAGGGGACAGAGAGCGAGCCTGTTGATGCTTTTGTGAAAGACGAGGTATAGCTGTAGCCTTCACCCTTGAGGGTTTCCAACATTTGTATATCCACCGTGCTTAGTTATGCTCTCCACTGTTCATCCCTGGCTCTCATAGCCAGTTCCATCCCGAAGTTCTCAGGCTTCGTGTGGACGAGTGGGAGTGGCGGTGCCGCCTCTATCATCAGTGCGGTCTTCCCAGCATCCATACTATAACCTCCTGTGAGGGCCCTTTGCAGTGTTGCAATACGATCCTGCAATGCCTTCTGGTCTCCTAATAGTCGCAGGTATGCCTCCAGCTGTACTTTCATGCATTCCACCGCTCCCGTAGTAATCCGTTTATGGAACACCTGCTGCTGCTGGGCATTCCAGTTCTTCAGTTCCCGCTTCACGTCCTCAATCGACTTGGATACCTCTTGGACGATGTAAGGTTCGACGAAGTCGCGGAAGAACTTGCTAAATGGTACGCCTTGCGCCGGGGGAGGGAGCATGTTGTGGACGAGGGCAGAATCTTGAGAGAACGAAAGCGCCGTAGCATGGGGGTCTGTAATCATAAGATCAATACATTCATCAGGTAAGTAAATAGGGGCGGCCTCCAGAAGCAACTGGTGACCGTCCCATTCAATACCACGGACATCTGCGAAATCCGATGCACAAAATGTGTTGGCAGAGTTCTCGTCAAGGTCAAGGTCTGAATCCAAGTTGGATTCCGTTCTGGTTCGAAATTTTGTACTAGCCATTGCGCTTTTCACATGGGGCTACTTGTTCTAGACAAGGTTACCTGTATTCACGCAAGGTCAGTGCCGGAGGTCGGAAAACAATTAATCAGGAGAGGGTTTAAGCGAGGAGCTTGCTTAACGATATACGGTAACAGGGGCACCCGTTCGAAGATGGATCACAAGGTTGCGACTGCACCGAACAACCTCAAACATGTCATCAAAAGTTCACACAGATGTAAGAGTAAAGTAGACGGTAAATCTTAATATCATTAAGCCTGACGCTTTACTCAATTAAGATCTCGGGAGGATTGATTGTTGGAGTAGGAGGGTTCTCGCCTAGACTTTCAGGTAGTTTTATTGTATGCCAGAAACACCCCCATCACTTACTCCAACCATTCGAGCACACACTTCTCCGCCAATGGTGGTCTAACATGTCTCCTGGCACACCCTTCAGGCATGCATGTGTTGAAACACTCTAGGTGGTGCTGAACTTATACGGTTATCGTTTTTACGGTCCATTTCTATTTTGCCCACCGCAGTGCAAACCTCTGCGCCTCGGTGTCTTGCCAGTGGCTAACAGTCCAGACACTGCATGAACTAGACTATCTATAACACCCTTCCCATGTGCATTGATCTCTACTTGACTCCAGAGGCTACTGTGAGCGGTTTATCTATTTACTATTTCCGGGTCACAAGCTTCTGGTGTCTTCCTTAGGGCACGGTAGTCCAGGAGTGATCCAATGGGCGCTACCCATGACCACTACCTCGGATCTACCTTACCTGTGGTAGGAATCATGCTTTTAGTGTCTCTGCACTTTCCTTTCAAAACCTATAGCGTTGGGGACACTTTCACGCTTGGTAGGTGTCAAACTCACCTGGTCGCCCCGGCACCTCCCGGGACTACCTTCAGGACCCCCACGGTTAACACCCATTGACTCCGTCAGTTTTGGTCCGTTTTACTCTGAACAACTTGGAGGAGCTACTCCACCTTCCACCCTATGCCCCCTTGTATATCCTGCGAACAGCCTACAGTCGACCGCACAGCAGCGACATATACGGTGTTGCAAGCATGTCTGCCAAGATTCTTTATTGATGGCCTGCACAGAACTACACAACCATTTGCCCATGACATCTGCGCCTCAAGGCCGGGCCGGAGGGGTATGATAGGAATAATACCTCCAATTTACAGCTTCATCGAAGCTATGTAGCTCGCCCAATGGCATCCCCAGGAACCCCAGATTGCAGTATCATGCATGGCTTCCCGTGACAAACATTCTAGTCCATTTTCCCAAACTCCCTAAGGACTTTGTATTGAAAGGTAGGGTATCTCAAGACTCTGGGCGGGGTAACCCAAGCCCCAAGGTAGGGTAACCTGATCTCGAGGGCAGGGTAACCTTGTCCAGCGGACAAGATAACTTTTCCTAGTTACCCTGTCCATCCCGTCGCCGGCGCTAGACATTTCTGACCTGTCCCCAGTTACCTGGCCTAGCTGAGCAACTGCCTCTTCAGAAATGCCTAAGTACGCTGACACCGCTCCTGGGTGTATCCAGGTACCTAAGTTTCTGACTAGCCAATTCTGTTCATTCTTGCAGCCCGGGCCATCAGGTCTCCGTAGGTCAAGTACTTACTTGCCTGCCGGTTCCTACCCGTTCGCCTGCTGGCTACCTCTATAGGCATAGGTTCCGTTTGCCATAGCTCATGGATGCTGGCTCGTTACACAGCCATAGAGCATACCGACTGGAGAAAGGCTCACAAAGGAATACCCCAAAACTTGGTCGACCAACGCCGGTAAAATAAAAGCTGCACCTGGTGTGGACTCACCAACCCCGAGTGGGGAGCTTGTAGGAAGGGAGCCGCTGTCGCAACAATAGGACGGTGGAAAGCAGTGAAGTTTAGGCCCCGAAACATGGAGGTTCGCAATGCCACCCTAAGGCCAGTGGTGAATCAAACCTAGGTGCCACCAGCAGCTAGACTTTGGGGGTTGTCGGATCTAGAAGGGGGATAGATCGGACAACTGGGGGCCCTGTATAAAAACCAGGACCTACGTTCCAAGCTAGGGCAACAGCTTTGTCAAGAATCTTGGCGAACGGCACTGACTGGCTTCTGAGGGTAGGCAGAGACAGAAGTGCGAAAGGCAAAAAAAAGCATGTATAATGGAGAAAGTTAACCCATCTCATGGGGATGCAATAAAGAATGACCCCCGACCGGAATGCGGGATGGCAAGACTTTATACTCCTCCCTGAGTAGAGAAGGTTCAAACCTGGTTGGTCTGAAAAGAGGACTGTTGTGGGGGGCAACTCAAGGCGCCCTAACTCTTTACTCCAAAGGTCATATGCGTGAAAAGAGTTAGCAAAGCACATGACTGCGTGACGGCGCTTCCCCAGTCCCAGGATGGCACCAGTGGCGGCGGCGGGTGGGTAGGCTTCAAGTTGCTAGGCGAGACAAAGGACAGCGTGCTCGCCGTTAATCGAATGCAACAATAGGAGTTGTACACCTAAGGCCAGGTCAGAAAGGTCACTGCCTCATATGTACACTGCTGGCATAGACCGCTATGATTAAACATCGTCATTGAGGCGAAAGAACAGAAGAGGTAAGACATACATACGAGGGACTGAGTTGGTCTGAGGAGGCCTGAATGGGCGAAATTGTGCGGGCACAACAACCAACACCCAGAATTATTGATCACCACGCAAAAGAAAAAATGTCCGTCAAATGAAGACAGGGTAGCACTATGGGGGAACCAAAATGACAGAAAACCCAAGTCCCAACACCCACACAGTACAAGTGCCCACAAGGTGTAACCCAGCTCAGAATGCAAGAACAACGAGTACCGATTCTGTAACCGGTACCGGTTACTAGGGTTTTATGTTTGGTTTCACAGTATCGCCTGATACTTGTATTGTTTCGCGTGCTATTGGTTGATACACACATTGTTTTATGTTTGGTTTCACAGTATCGCTCGATACTTGTATTGTTTCGTGTGCTATCGGTTGATACACACATTGTTTTATGTTTGGGTTCACAGTATCGCTTGATACTTGTAATGTTTCGTGTGCTATCAGTTGATACATACATTGTTTTATGTTTGGGTTCACAGTATCGCTTGATACTGGTAATGTTTCGTGTGCTATCGGTTGATACACACATTGTTTTATGTTTGGTTTCACAGTATCGTTTGATACTTGT
>PYWC01000005.1:77969-96994 GCA_003182015.1 Tuber magnatum
CTTAGATTGTTTTGTTTTGGTGAAATTGTTATTTTATTTTGGGAGTGTAACCGGTACGGGTTACTAGGGTTTTATGTTTGGTTTCACAGTATCGCTTGATACTTGAATTGTTTCGTGTGCTATCGGTTGATACACAAATTGTTTTATGTTTGGTTTCACAGTATCGCTTGATACTTGTAATGTTTCGTGTGCTATCGGTTGATACACACATTGTTTTATGTTTGGTTTCACAGTATCTTTTTTGATACATGTATCGTTTCGTGTACTATCAGTTGATACACACCTTGTTTTGCAATACCGCTCATACTGGAGATAAGCGATATGCTGTATTTAAAGACCGCTGATTCCCGCGATGGAAACAGCAGACTTCGACAGATAGTATTCTTAAATATACTTGGTTGAACGGTTACTTCTTTGATCTCCTATTATACCCCGTTCGAAGCCTTCTTTAGCAAGCAGCGCTCGCTTCGTGTTGACCACGAAGCCATCTGCTCCTATCGTACCGATACGTGACTAGGGCCTAGCCCGAACACGTTACAGATTCGCGTGTTATTAGACTCGGGTTTGCAAATCTTTGTTATGCAGGAAGCACTAGTCCAGAAACTTGTGCGAGCAACGATACAGTGGGAGACACTAGTTAGTATAACTGGGTTTGACGGTGCACAATCCCAAAATGCGCGAAGATGCTTTACGACCCCTATCATGCTAGAAATTGGGGCTAACCGACATTGTTCAGAAATTACCTGTGAAGTCATGACCCAGGGGATCGATGACTTAATAATACCTTTCGGTTGGTGGCATCGCCAACATCCCCTATCATTTATCGAGGATGCAAGCAGGTGTGAGTTCCAGGTGAAGCAGTGTAAGGAACACCTAGAACCAGAAGATGAAAGGATCCGTATTGAGTGGGACGAGACAGTGGCCTCGGACCCTGCAGCCTGATACGTGTGACGAATCCCAGGCCCCGAAGACCCTGGGGAAGTACTGATTGCGAATCTGCCCAAACCCTACCGGGAGTACACCAATCTCTTCCTGCCCCAGGCAGTGGAACGACTCCAAAATCACAATGCCTTTGATCATGAGATCAAAGTGGTCGAAGGTGAGAAGGCTCCATGGGGGCCAATATACCTGGTGTCAGCGAAGGAACAATGGGCATTGTGAGAATACCTTGATAAAATGCTATGCGAAGGGAAGATAACCCCAAGCCTGTCGCCCGTCGGTGCACCACTACTGTTTGTGCCAAAACCTGATGGACGGCGGAGACTATGTCTGGATTACCGTGGGCTGAACAAGGTTACCATTGCTAACAAGTACCCCCTACCGCTCATCAGTCAACTCAGAGGTTGAGTAGTCAGGTCGCGTGTCTTCACCAAGTTGGACCTAAAGGATGAGTACCACTTGATACGCATAAAAAAGGGGGATGAGTGGAAAACGGCTTTTCGCACTCGGTATAGCCTTTACGAATATCAGGTAATACCGTTTGGGCTAGTCAATGTGCCTGCCAACTTCCAAGAGATGATGCATGTGGTCCTAACGAAATTCCTAGTCTTGGGAGTGGTCATATACATAGAAGACATACTAATCTACTACAAGACGGCAGAGGACCACGTCAAGCTGGTAAAGAAGGTGCTGACCGAGTTATGGAAATACTGGTTGGTGGTGTCTATCACTAAGTCAGTATTCCACATCAAGACGGTGGAAGTTCTGCGATGTATAGTGAAGACCGATGAGATCACCATGAGTGATCGATAGGTCAAAACCATAAGGGAATGTAAGAGACCTGAGTCCGTAAAGGACATACAAACCTTTATGGGATTTGCAAATTTCTACCAAAGATTTATTAAGAACTTCTCCAGAACTTGTAAACTGATAATAGAGCTATTGAAAGGCGACCCGAAGGGTTTCGCCAGGGGAAAGGAGCAGGAGGAGGCTTTCGCATTCCTGAAGGAACAATTTGTAATGGCACCCATTCTGGCACATTTCCACACAGACCGGAACACAGTGGTAAAAATGGATGCAGGTGATTTCACGCTAGGATCCATCCTATCACAATACATTGAAAAAAGGCTACACACGATAGCATTTCACTCCTGAAAGCTCAACTCGGCGCAATGCAACTACGACGTTCATGATAAAGAGTAGCTCGCCATGGTTGAAGCGTTCAAGGAATGCCCACAGCACCTCGCGGGAAATAATGAACCTATTACAGTATTTACGGATTATCAGAATCTACAATACTTCCTCACGACCAAGGCCAGGAGTGCCAGAAAGATCAGGTGGGCACAGAGGTTGGCAGATTTCAACTTCCAAATTGTGTACTGACCAGGGTCGAGTGGCGGGAAACAGCATGCACGAAGCAGACGGCTGGAGTACCGTCCCGAGGGGGCAGCTGCACAAAGCAAGATGCCCTCAATTTCAAACCCCATGCATTTTAACCAGGTTATGGTTATAGTGGTAGGACAAGAAGAGGAACCGGGTCTAAGTCAGAGGACACCCGAAGCTGAATACACCTGAGGCATGTGGTTACACCCGGAGGCTCGAATTCCAACAAGGGGCTCCAGCGAAGGGGCAGGACGTGACATCTAGGTGCTGGAAGAAGCAGTAGTCCCCGCTCGCGGACAAGTGACAGGAGCCACCGGAATAGCCTTAGTGTCACCAGCGGAAACCTATGGCCAAGTAGCTTCAAGAAGTGGCCTTGCCATCAGCCATGGGCTCATGGTCGGGGCAGGAGTCATTGACCGGCACTACCGAGGAGAGGTAAAGGTATTACTGTTCAATTTGAATGACCAGGGCTACCAGGTGGGGAAGGGCGAATGAGTTGCGCAACCAGTAATAGAAAGGATTCACAATAGGGAGCTCCATGATATGATGGAGCTAGATGATACCGAGAGGGCCAGGTCAGATTCGGAAGGACGGGAACCAGCGTGGTTGAAACCCAAGCTAAAGCCAGGCAACCTGAAGAAGAAAGCGGGCTAAACCAATACTTCAATGAGTTCGACCTGGGACGACACAAGACCCTGACGACTGAAGAAATGGTGCTAACCAATGTAGTGGTTATCAAGGCAACGGCACGGAAATTTGACCCCCAATTCCTGACACAGGTGGAGGAGAAGGGAGGGACGGACCAGGAGTGGAAGATGAGGAGGAACAAGTTGGAAAAACCCTGAGATGGGGGAAAGGATATGCCAATGCACTGGTCTTGGGCGAATGGCCTCCTGTATTACAAGGGACAGCTGTTCATTCCAAAGGACGAGGCTCTGCAAACCCTGATTGCTTAAAGCAGCCAGGACTCCAAGGTCGCTGGGCATTGCGGTCAGGAAAAGACCGTAGGAATGACAATGAGAGACTTCAACTGGAAAGGGCTGGCGGAATGGGTAAATGACTACGTACAGTTCTGTGATGAGTGTCAACATACCAAAGCACCATGGCACGCGAAATAGGGGTTTCTACAGCCATTGGAAATACCCTACGCAGTGTGGACCTCTATCTTGACCAACTTCATAATGCAATTGCCAAAGTCGGATGAAAACACTGCGATCATGGTAGTAGTGGACCTGGTCACCAAAATGGCCCCCTTCATAGGGCTCAAGGAAAATGCAGCGGCAAAGGTTGTAGCCCAGACATTCCACTGGGAAGAGTGGAAACCACATGGGCTACCAATAGAAATCATCACGGATATGGATACACAGTGCACGGGAGAATTTTGGGAATCCATCTGCAAACTCTTAGGCATTAAGCGGAAGATGTCAATGGCATGCAATCCTCGAACAGACGGGCAAACGGGGAGAACCAACCAAGTGCTCGAAGGCTATCTCCAAAGCTTCACCAACTGCGATTAGGATGACTGGCATCAACTGCTCCCACTGGGAGAGCATGCCTACAATAACTCCGTTATGAGTACGCGCGGACCAACCCCATTCCACCCCAACTATGGGTACCACCCGCAGACAGAGTGGGTGAAGCAGTGAGAAGCTCAGAATCCAGGAGCCACCAGGTATGCTCACTGCATGAAGGAAATACATGGACAGGCGATGGCCACATTGAGGGCAACCAGTAAAGCAATGGCATGGTACCTTGGGATGAAAGCGAGGCCACAACCGAACTTTCAGAGAGGCAACTTGGTGATACTTAACGCCAAGAACATTCATACCAAATGACCCTGCAAAAAGCTTAGCCCAAACTATATGGGCCCTTCAAAATCCTGGAGCCACGCGGCAACTGAGCATTTATGCTGGAAATCTCAGAACGCGGGAAAATACACCCTGTCTTCCATGTATCATTGTTAGAGCCTTACCGGACGTCGGTTCGACCGGCTTGGGAACAACCTCCCAGAGCCCCGGAGGAGATATATGGTGACTTGGAATAGAAGGGTGAAAAGATTGTCAAAAGTGAGGTCAGTTCGTATTCTCGCTGGGTTCCCGGGCGCACTAGGAGGAGCTGGGAACTTAGATAGTTTGTGAAGTGGCGCAGGTACTCGGAGGATGAAAACACCTGTGAGCCCGCGGAACATTTGGGGCAGGCAGTGGAATTGGTTGAAGGGTTCGACAGGGAGAACCGGGAGATGCCACGGATATAGAGGAAGGATGACAGGGAAAGGTTTTCCAAGGCATGGCCAAGTAAATGCGCACAGGTTTTTCACCCTATCATGCTGAGTCCTTAAAGGAGTTTAATTTGTACACTATTAGTGAAATGGATTTAGGAGATTCGGGCCGAACTCATAGAGAGGGGAGCTAGTGTTATCGATAAGACGAACTGGCATAGCGTAATGGGCATGATACGTGATCATTGGCAAAAGGTCACATGTTCTATCCTAGGGTCCAGCGAAGTATTTGAAGAATGAGTTATTTTCTCCCAATACGACATGGGCATAGAACCCTCATTTACGCCACCACCAAAGGTCGCCGACCGCGGGGTTTTCACTGAGTCTTCAGGAGAGGACTCTCGCCTATCCTGACAAGGTCGAACAAACTAAATCGATTGGTTGGTTGTGGAGATAATCGTATGCAAAGACCAGGCCAGACAAGGGGACGACGCCCAAGAGACGCTTGTTCACCCTCGCCCAAAAGCATGATAACGTAGGGTCAGATGAGGGCCTACCGCGTGAAGAGGTCAACCCTAAGCGCAATGTGGCCTAACCACCATTGGCGCGAAAAGATAGGAACATGATTCCTGCAGGTTGATGCAGACGGATAGGAAATCCACGTGCATTGATAAGTCTGTCGTCGGAGCTGATCACTCCATATGCAGAGAAAGGACCAGTAACCGCATGCCACGGTGAAGGTGTTTGAGCCACTATGATTAGCACTGATAGAGCGAGGAGAGGGATAGGACACCCTCCCCGCTATTGGAGGAATACAGAGTCAAGCAGGGTAAAGGTTTTCTGGGTCTCCGAAGTTCGCACAAGAGATAAGTGGAAGGAATAGTGAGACCATGAACACCCAGATGGGGAATATAAATATCGAGGTGCCTTCCACGCTTTACATAGATGATCAGCAATGGAGAAGAGATCTTATCAATATATTCGTTCTACGATACACTTTACAATTCATCTTGACATTCTTAAGTGAGCCTTCCTAGTAATCACTTCGTCATGTATCAGGCCTTAGTCTTGACTCTCTTGTCCTTAGAGTCAGCTACCACCTAACAGCCTTATAAGACAGGAGTGGATTGGTACATGTCGGCATCCAGATACCATCAGTTGCTGGAAAACCCCCTGCATTGCGTGAGATGCATCGTTAACGTCCTGTTTATCTTCAATCTGTTGCACCCTAGTCGTGGTCTGTCCTGTATCTTCTTCTTCTTCGAGGACATTATAGAGAGCACGGCAGTATACATCGCTTGTGGAGGGTACAACTGAGACAACTGGTTCATTGTTGTAGATGCTAAGTGGTCCTCCATACAGGGGGTCTGCTGCAGGTAGTCCTAGTGGACTCGGTAGCGGGGTCGCCCCATGGGTTTCTATTGTTGGGAGAGCAATGTGTCATTGTAGCTGAGGACTTAGAAGGGTCACTGGAGATTGGGTCAGTTCATCAGATACCACTGCCACTGCCTGGGACATGGATTTGTCCCATTCAAAGCCATATTTGGTACTACCTATAGAGGGGAGTTTGTATTCCTCTATCTCAGATTGAGGCCCAGTATGTGGTTCCCGGAACCACATAGCCCAAACTGGGGAGGTAGGAAAGGTTTTGTGAGCCATCGAGGCTAGTGCTACAGAAGGATCTACATAGGAGGTAGGGTCAGAGATATCATGATCCTCCAGGGTGTAATCAAGGACGAGTGGTGGAGTCTGGTCATCAGAGTCTTCAAAAATGCAGGAGAGTGCATCTGCCAAATAGTTTATTCGTCCTGGCCTGTACATCATCTTAGCATCATATTTGCTTAGCGCGCTCCTCCCACGTATTCTTCTTCGGCTAGGGATCCGGTATATCTTCAGGTTCACTAGTGGTTGGTGGTCGGTTATAATAGTAAGTTTGGAACTGATAAGAATGTGCTTCAAAGCTTGGAGTACATCGATCACCGCTAGTGCCTCCTGGTCTGTAGTCCCATAGTTGGTATGGGAGTTTGTAAATTTCCAACTATGGAGTGCCGCTGGGTGGACTGTTTCATGTGTTGGCCTCTGGCTAACCAATGCTCCTGTCCCAATATCCGTGGCATCGGTCATTACCCATTTGGGGTCTTCCAAGTTATAATTTATCAGTCTGATGAACTCCGCATCTTTGATCAGTTCTTTGATGTTGGATAATGCTTTATTGCATGTGTCGCTTCAGACAAACTCTTCTTTGCCTACCAGATTCGTAAGGGGTGCCATGACAGTAGCATGATGTGGTAGGAATTGCGCGATATAGTTTACCAGACCCAGGAATCGATGCAGTTCCTCCTAGCTTGTTGGTGTAGCCAATTACACAATGAAAGCTAGTTTCCCAGGGGAGATGTGAATCCCATCATCGTCTGTGACATCTCCTAGCACTTCCCCTGATTTTGCACATAGGATTGACTTCTTTCTGTGGGCGTAAAACCTTGCCTGCCTCAATCGTTCGCATATGGTTCTGCTATGCTGTATATGCCCTTTTTCCATGTGAAAAATAGATGAGGATGTTGTCAATATATATCTACACAAAGTGGTGTAGAAAGTCAGTGAATAGACCCTCCATCATGTGCATGAAGGTAGAGGGTGCAGTCATGTCGCCTTATTACATGACCTCACTTGCAACTCTACTAAAAGGGGTTTTGGAGGTATTGAATTTCCCATTTCCCGGTTCAACCCAGGTCTGGAAGTAGGCATTAATAAGATCTGTCTTGCTTCAGAATCTTGCCCTTCCCACAGCATTCAGGATCCTTGTGTGATTTTCGATCACTGAGCTATCGAGGACTGTGTCGCTATTTCGCAGTTTCCCATCCACTAGTGGTCTGATCCTTCTATCGGATTTCAGCTGAACAAACATTGGTGCTGCCCCCCTGTATTCGGTGCTGCAGATACCTCCAGTTTTTAATTTCATGTTTATTGAGTCACAGGGCTTTTCTTTTTATGCTTCAGGTATAGCGTGTATCTGTTGGTTTCGGAGGTCTGTTGTATCCGTTAGCCAAATATGCTGGTTTACCTTTCTAACAGGCGGCAAGGTCGGTGGAATCTTCTCTGGGAATACATCTGCAAACTCAGTCCAGATTGCCTCCTGTTCTGTTTTGCAAATTGCTACACTGAACTCTGCACTGGGGGGTCTGTATCGTACTCAGACCTTTTTCTCTGGTAGTTCAATTGCTGCTTTACTGTATCGGATAACAGCCCTGTGCTGGGTCAAGAAATGCATCACTAGGTGTGCATCATATTTCGCCAAATTGCCCACCATCATCCTTTGGTTCGATAGCCTAGCTGAACTGAGTTGGATGGTTACTTTACAAGTCTTATGACTAGTTGATCGTGATCCCTTCATTGCCATGTTCACAGTCACCAGTATTTTCATTGGGTGCGTTGATGTCCTGGGTTGTGATGAAGGTGTTGCCAATACTTTCTGCGCCTACTGCTCTTGTGTCAAACAATACCCAGGCGTGTGCGTGGTGAATCAAGATGGTCCCCTCCGAACCTCGGTGGCGGTGAAGAGTAGGGGCGCAAAGGGTTCGGTAGCACTCAAATCTTAGTCTCTACATCTGCTGTATTGATCTCCACCTCATCGAACTTTGGTGTCTCAACCTGGTTTCCTGATGTTTCTGTCTTGATCTGTTACTTGGGGGAGCAGGCTCGTGCCATCCGTTCTTTCTTTCCACATTCAAAGCATTAGCTATTCTTCTTTCGCTTCCCTTTGGTATTTCTGGGGATCTATTTCTGGATCGGTTTCATCTTCCTCTCTTGTTGGTATGGCTTCTCTTGTGGTCTTCCCTCTGCCTTTGCTGTACATTGCGTTCCCTAAGTACTAGTTTCACGCAGGATCACATCCTGTTGTTCTGCATTTGTGATGATGTTGTCTATATCATTGTCTTCCAGTTCCATTAATTCTACCACTTGTGTAAGTTGAGTATCTATGGAGTTATAGAGTCTTCGCATCAGTGCATATATGTTACCTGCGAGTTCAGGCATTTGTCCACGGTATATTAGGAGCTCTGTAGCTATCTTTGTGGTCCTTTCTATTCCAGCATTTCATACTTGTTGAATGCTGTTGAAGGCTTTGTAGAGTGCTTCATGGTTGTAGCTCAACAGGAATCGTTTCTGGATATATTCTAGAACCGTCTGACCACTGATATCGTCTCCATCATTGTATTCGTGCACGAATTGGTGGTATGCTTCCAAGGCAGCTCCTTCGCACAAAGCTCCCACATTGGATCCTGCTTTCCTTTTCAGCTGTCTTGATCCCTTGTATAAGCACGTACTGGCATATCGAGGTTCCCAGTCACTTGAATACTTTAAGCTGCAGTTCATCTCCCTTCTCACCGAGCCTCTATGGTCGTGGTAACTTTATTTTAGGTTTTTTTCCTAGCTGGTGATCAGTGTCACCAGTTGGGGGTACAGGTGGAGGTGGCGGGCCTTCTGAGCTAGACATGGCTGATTCGCCTTTTCCACTTTCACCATTCTCTGTACTGGAGCAGTTCTTTGGTGATAGTGGGCGGTCTTCCAATGTCGCACCTTGTTCTTCTTTAGATTGTTCTAAGATTCATGATGCCTGGTCTTTTGCAAGCAGCCTGGCAACTTCATCGTTGCTGGACTTTGCCGTGTCCTTTAGCTCCTTGGGCCATCTGGGGTGTTCTAGCCCTTCCGGTGGGACTTGCTTCCCACTCCTCGTCCTGTGGGGTTCAATAGTGTATGCTCGCGAAGCTGACAGCCATGGGTTGTGTGGCTTCAAGCCGCTAGCGTTTCTTGGTTGATATCTATAGGTTGATCAGGCCTCGTCCAAGTACAATATTAGTAACCACTGGCTGGGGTTAAAAAGATTTCATCTGTTCACGTCTAGGCTCCTAATGACACTGCGAGTACAATAGTAACAGGTGGCCTGCTTGCTGAGCAAGATGGGAGAGCTGTATAGGCTAAAGTAGGCTTCAAAAGTAAGTAAAAGGAGATCAAGAAGTAACAATTGAACCAAGTATATTAAAGATACTGTTAGTCGATGTCTGCTGTTTCCATCGTGCAATTAGCGGTATTTAAATACAAGTTCTCACTGATCTCCAGTACGAACAATAATATAACCCAATCAAAGTATCAAGCGATATCTTTTAAAACATAACAAGTATTAAACAATACTGTAAAACAAAAGATAAAAGATTCGAAGTATCAAGCGATGTCTTGGAAACATAACAAGTATCGAATGATACTGTAAAACAAAACACAAAAGGTAACCTAATACCTGTACCAGTTACAGAATATTCCTTTCAGCATATGGTTGTTGACTGTGAATTTAGGCATTTATTGTCAAGGTATTAGGGGTTCTGTAACTATTTTTGTGACCACTTCCATTCTGCGATTTCATACTTGATAGACCTTGGTCCAGGCTTGGAACGGTCCTTCCCGATTTCTGCTTGACTGGAACCATTTCTGGAGCTATTCCAGTACAGTTGTTCTACCAATGTAATCTCTGTTATTATATTTATCCATACATTAGTGGTACGCCTGTAAGGGAGCTCCTGCGCAGAATGCTCTCCCATCAACCCATATTTTCTTCCCTGATATCTGTATCCCATGTGTGAGCAGGTACTTGGGTGTTGAGGTTTCTCATCCCTTGAAACCTTTAGGTTTGAGATCCTCCCCCTTTCTGCTGAACCTTTCTGGAAGTAGTGACCTTTTCCTACATTTCCTCTATAGTTTATCATCAGTGCGACCAGTTGGGAGTACTGGTAGAGGCAGCACTTCTCCTGTGCTAGACATATTGGATTTGGTTATTTTGCTATCACTATCCTGCATCTTGAAGTAACTCTTTGGTGGTGGTGGGAGTGGTCAGGTTGTTTTCATTCTTTCTTTTCCTAGTTCTTCTTTAGATTCTCCCAAGGCTCTTGAAGCCTGGTGCTTTGCAAGCGCTCCTGCAGCCTTGTCTGTAGTGGACTCTGCTGTCTCTCTTGGCTCCTGGGGTTGTCAGGGGCATTCTAGACCTTCCTGTTGGACCTACTGCCTGCTCCTAGTCCTGTGGTATTCAAGGGTGTTTGCTGATGAACATGACCACTCTAGGTTCTGCCGCTTCCCCGGGTTAGACTTTCTTGGTGGACATTTGTAGGTGGATCAGGCCTCATCCAGGTGCAGTGTTTATAACCGCTGGTAGATGTTAACGAAAGGTAACATGTTTACACCTGACATGCTAATCGTGCTGCATGTAAGATAGTAACAGGTGGGCTGCTTGCTCGGCAAGAGGCGAGAGCTGTGTAGACTGAAGGAGGCTTTTAAGGAGTGTAATCCGAGATCAAGAAGTAACTATTCAACCAAATTTATTCAGAATACTGTTACTCAAAGTCTGCTGTTTCTATTATGGAATTAACAGTGTTTAAATTCAAGTTTACACCAATCGCCAGCATGAGTGACAAGAGAGTAAGTTTCCAAGTATCCTACGATATCTTTGAAATATAGCGAGCAGCAAGTGATACAGTAAAACAAAAAGTAAGATACTGCTTGTATCAAGCCATACCTTGGAAATATGACAACTACGAAGCAATATGGTAAAACAAAATGCAAAATGCGCAAGCGATCAAGTAATACCTTCGCAATATAAGAAGCATCAAACGATACCATAAAACAAAATATAAAATATCCAAAGTATTAACCGACATCTTTGAAATACACCAAGCGTCAAACAATACTGTAAAAAAAAATATCAAACATAACCTACTACCCATATGGGTTACTGACATAAACTTATCAATGGTGGTAATACGAGTACTAATATTCACTTTCTTGGCAATGCTACATAATATGAAATGTATCTCACTAATGGTAATATACTCTACTATCTTTTTTTTTACCTTTGTAATCTTCCTTGGTAGTCTAGCTTTTTTTGCACTATAGGTTTTTGCTTTTCTGGCTTCAGCTTTTTTTCCAAGAGACTGCACAGTTGATTTTGGAATAGATAAAGTTTTAGAAATTTAATTGTTTCACATATCAGTATACTTATACAGGGTATATATATCTTTACACAGGTCTGTTTTGGCCCACAGGTTATATGTAGACATCATGTTGAGAGGGGTTGTAGAGGGAATAGAGTATTGGTCCAATGACCCAGCGTATATGAGTCATGGCAACCCGAACATATGCCCATACTGCGGACCAGGCGGTCACCAGCTTGGGACATGCAGGCAAGCAATTACTTGTCTTATGGGCACCCTATAGTCAGTGTCCCCGGGGGAACAAGTATGACCCTGGATACTTGGGTAGTCAGATACCGAGTATAGTAGCAGAGTCAATGTCGCGGTACTTAGGGACTTTAATTAGGCAAGTATGACACTCTACTAGGCAGGGTAACCAGGGAAAGGAGGCAAGTATCTGACTCCTATAAAGAAGTTGGCAGGGTAAGAGGGCAAAGTTATGCGGATATCTGGGTAGGATTACCCGCTCTGTTGCATCTAGATACCATGCTATAGGGGTCAGGTTACTATGTCATAGCACCCGAGTTACTCTATCTTGTATGACAAAGTCTCCGGGAAATTTTTGTAAAATGGACCAGAAGGTTTGTGACATGAAATGAAATGTAATGCCTTCATCTAAGCTACTGTGGGATCCTACTGGTTGAGCTATACACCTCTGATGAAGCGATAACTTGGAGACAATACTTCTATCATGCTCCTCCAGCCACGCCCGGAGGCCTGGCCACCATGGGCCAACGGCTGGGCCGTGGTGTGCAATCTCACAAAACAGAACCTTGGTAGACTGGCTTATAACCCTGTATATGCTCTCACTATCTGCCCAACCCTAACCTTTTCCCTGGATATTTAAGTAGCCCTAGGTGAGAAAGTGAAGTACATTCTCTAAGTTGTTTGGCGTAAAACAGAGCAGAACGGATGGAGATACCACAATCTAACTGCCGGAATCCATGGGGTAGTCCCACATGGTACCAGGGACAACTGGGACAGTTCTACCCCTAGCAAGCCTAAATGTGCCCATAAGCTGTAGTCTCGCTGAGAGAATTGTGAGTACACAAAAAAGATGACTCTTATCACAGTTGAGTTTGTTGGAGCGTGGTGGGTATGAGTAGCACTCATTAGATCACATCACTGAATACCCCCCCGGGGGAGTCTCCATAGATTCTTAGCTAGACAAGAGTAGATAGAATATGCAGACCGGAGAATCCAACCAGGACTTGTATAGATAGACTGCACATGGAAAGGTGTTTGTATATTAGTAGGCTCTCTCATGTAACATGTTCACACCTAGGGTGCTAATTACGCTTCGAGTATAATTGTAAATGGTGGCCAGCTTGTGCAGAAAGGGGTGAGAGCATAGACTATAGGAGGCTTCAAGGAGGTGTAATAGGAGTCCAAAGGGTAATCGTTCATTCAAGTATATTAAGAATACTGTCAGTGGAAGTCTGTCCTTTCCATAGTCGAATCAGCAGCATATAAATACCAGGTCTTACTCATCACCAGCATGAGTGATAATATAAACCATTCAAAGTATTAAGTAATACCTCTGAAATATAACAAGTATCAAATCAGATTATAAAACCAAACATAAAGCATAACCTTATACGTGTACTGGTTACATGTCCGGTGCCTGAACTGTTAGCCAATGGCAACATCCTGATACTTAGAAGGTTTTGCTCTGGTGGCCGTAATTAGGATGTACTGCAAAAACTCAACTGTGCAAGGAGGTCTCTGTCTAGATTGTGTCAATATATGCATACCCGTGGGGATGTGGAAGCAGTACCAAACAACCCTTAGGGGAAAAGGGTGTCCGCGAAGGGTTGGATCAAACTGATGAGCCAGTTTCCGGGATAAATTCTGACTACTTAAATCTATGCAAGAACTCTGCTACTCGAACACAATAAACATCCTCCCATAACCTTAATTTACTAAAGTATTTGGCTTAACAATATTAACTTTTCCCATTTACATTCCTCTTACCTTTGTCTATAGACTTTAGGGGATAAGTTTGAAGTTGGTTTATGTAGTCACAACCTGCATGTGCATCTGTCTTGAGATACCCCCATTACACCATAGTTCATTTGGAAACCTCTTACCTTCTTATTGACCACTCCTGCTCTTCCCAAGAGCTAGGAGAGTCTCAGGAGAAAAGGCCAAACCTTCTAGGAATTAGAGTAGAGAGAGATCAGGGGAGATATTGGTCCACAATATCCCTGGTTGTGCCATAGACCAGGCTCTTAGTCAAGTGAGTGCATGGCAAGTGACAGGGATGAAAGGGTTGTAACTGAGCTATTGAACTTCAAATAGCTTGCCCAAGGTTTACACAACAATTTAAGAGTAAAGTAAATGAGAAAACTTAGCATTATTACTAGTGCTAAGATTATATCTAGACAACAAGCTGTGCCTGCGCGCTAGCTTGCAACTATGTGTACTCTTACCTAAGCGTAGTACAGTTCAATAGTTTTTGACAACTCAACAGTCCTTGGGTACTGCTATAGAAATCCTGTTTTCATAGAAACCATGTTACTCTGAAAATCTTATTCCGAGGCATTAGTTTCCAATTCAGCTATTGTACAACAGTATAGTTACACCCCTTACCATACATCTATATAAGCACTGACATCCATTTCTGAGTGCATATTCAATTTTCCTATTGGTACCAACCAAAATAACAAAAAAAAGTACATGCCAATAAGATAAATGTGCTCGATGAAGTACCCTGTATATTAGTTATTGTGCTAAATACAGCAATTCTCCAGCATGTCAGAAATACAGGGTGTTTAGATATAGGAACTATACTGCAATACTAAATGATTAGGAGTTGCTATTGAGGTCAAAGATTTAGTAGTTAACTATGCTAATATACCATGGTGCAATAATCTACTAGTGCTATCTTGTCTATATGGTAACTCAACTGCTTTGCCATTGTAGTACAACATACCTTAAGTATTTAACATCCTTAGACTCAGACGTATTTACCATATTATAGATTAATAGCTCAGAGGCTGTCTAACTTGGATACTGTATCAGGTTAAAGTTTTCTACATCACTCTATCCTTCCAGTTCTCTATTTCTCTAGTTCTCCAGTTCTCCAGTTCTTCAGCTCTCAAGCTCTACAGTTCTTCAACTCTTTAGTACTCTGACTTTCAAACTACTGCTCTTCCTGCATCCTCCTTAGCTCTACAGGCTTTGTTCTTCTTGGCTTCTATTCTCTTATACTTTCTCAATCCGCTACTCTCTCAGCTTTCAAATCTTTAGTGATTTGGCAGTTTCAGTTACTGAAAGTTACAGCTAGTAGCTCTCCTCCATGTTATGACCTCCTGCATTCCGTATTTTTCTGATATTATAGCTGTATATACTATAATAGATATTTAGGCCAACCATTGCATTATTATCAAACCCCGCACCAGTTACTTCTAGTTAGCTTATTGAACCATATACTAGTATTGAGGCCCAAATTCAAGTAGCCATCAAATTCCTTGCTGGAACTAGGGAGACTAATTCAAATTTTACAAAAATATCACCCAAGTATAAGATTCTATAGCAAATGATTAAGAGCTGGTTGGCAAGGGTATCAATCAAAGATTGATTAACCTGTAGCTAACGGTAATCTTGTGGAAGCCCAAGAAGCTGCTATCCCGCAATGTATGGACAGGTTGGATGGGGTTACAATAAGCGCCAGATTTCAAATACCAGCAGGGTGTACTAATACAATTCTGAAAAATACACACTTTGGCACTCCACCAGTACCAACCATTGGTGAAAAATAGGTATAAAGGTTTCTGAACAACCATTCCAAGTACCATACATATAAGCAACATAATATTGATGCTGATTGTGAAAATGCTTATCGCCCTAAGGGGTTATATACCTGGTTGGACAAGTACGGAAAGGTTGTAACGACCCAGCATACATGAGCTATGGCAAACGGAACCTATACCCATACAGGTAGCCAGGTGGCGAACTGATAGGAACCGGCAGGCAAGTAAGTGCTTGACCTATGGAGACCCGGTGGCCCGGGCTCCAAGAATGAACAGGCTTGGCTGGTTAGGCACTTATGAAGGGGCAGTTGCTCAGCTAGGCCAGGTAACTGGAGACATGTCAGAAAGGTCTATCGCCGGCGACGGGATGGACAAGGTAATAGGGAAAAAGTTAACTTGTCCGCTGGACAAGGGTACCCTACCCTCAGGATCAGGTTACCCTGCCCAGAGTCCTGAGTTACCCTACCTTTCAATACGAAGTCCCGCGGGGAGTTTCGGAAAATTGACTGGAATGTTTGTCACGCGAAGCCATCCATGAGACTGGAATCTGGGGTTCCGGGGGATGCTATTGGGCGAGCTACGTAGCTTTGAGGAAGCTGTAAATTGAAGACATTATTCCTATCATACCCCTACAGCCCAGCCTTGAGACCTGGACGTCATGGGCAAACGGTTGTGTAGTTGTGTACAGTCTAGCAAAGAGGAATCTTTGGAGAGATGCTTGGAACACTGTATACGTCGCTGCTGTCCGGTCGACTGCAGGCTGTTCGCAGGATATACAAGGTGGCATAGGGTGGAAGGTAGAGTACCTCCTGCAAGTTGTTCGGAGTAAGATGGACCAAAGCTGACGGACTTAACGGGTGTTAACCGTGGGGGTCCCAAAGGTAGTCCCAGGTGGTGCTGAGGCGACTGGGAGAGTTTTACACCTGCGAAGCCGGAAAGGGCTCCCAACCCTATAGGCTCTGAAAGGGAAGTGCGGAGACACTAAAAGCAGGATTCCTACCACAGATAAGGTAGGTTCCGAGGTAGTGGTGATGGGTAGCGCCCATTGGAGCACTCCCGGACTACTGTGCCCTGCAGGGGACCCCGGAAGCCCGAGACCCGTAAATAGTAAATAGATAAACCGCTCACAGTAGCCTCCAGAGTCAAGTAGAGATCAATGCATATGGGAAGGGTGTCATAGATAGTCTAGTTCATGAGGTGCCTTGACTGTTAGCCACTGGCAAGACACCAATGGGCAGAAGTTTTTACTCCAGCGGGCAAAATGGAAATGAATCGCAGAAAGGATAACCGCAGAAGGTGAACAGCGACTAGAGTGTGTCGACACATGCATGCCCGAAGGGTGTGCCAGGAGACGCGTCGGACCACACTTAGCGGAGAAGGGTGTACTCACGTAGTTGGAGTAAACTGCGGGGGGAGTTTCTGGCATGAGATAAAACTACCTGAAAGTCTATGTGAGAACTCTCCTACTCCAACAATCAATCCTCTCGCGGCCTTAATTGAGTGAAGCGTCAGGCTTAACGATATTAAGTTTTACCATCTACCTTACTCTTGCATCTGTGTGAACTTTTGGCGAGGAGTTTGAAGTTGTTTGGTGCGGTCGCAACCTTGGGATCCATCTTCCTAGGGGTGCCCCCGTTACAAAGCTACTCCCGGAGTATAAGGACTATGTGCGTATCTTCAGTCAAGACCGGATTGAAGCATTACCGGGGCACTCGAAGTATGACCATATGATCGAGTTGCAACCAGGAACTCAACCTCCGTTCGGGCCTATCTATCCGTTGTTGGAAAAGGAGCTGAAGGCACTCCGCGTACATCTTAATAACATGCTGTGAACGCGAAAGCTACAGCGATCCATCTCCTCAGCAGCATCCCCTATCCTCTTCGCGCTAAAACCAGATGTTACATTAAGACTGGTAATAGATTACCAAGGGCGGAACAAAACCACCGTGAACAGCAAGTACACTCTACCGTTGATGCACGAGCTGCGCGATAGGTTAGGAAAAGCCGTTGTGGTCACCAAGTTGGACTTAAAGAATGGCTACTACCTTCTGAGGATGGCAGAAGGTGAGGAATGGAAGACGGCCTTCCAGTGCAGATATGGACTGTATGAATACACGGTCATGATGTTTGGGTTGTGTAATGCCCAGGCAACTTTACAAAGCATGATAAAGGGGGTCTTTCGGGATCTCATGGACGAAGAAGTCATCGCGTACATGGATGACATCCCGATCTACTCCAAAACTATAGAAGAGCACCTGGCAATGGTGAGGCATGTGATGGAGAAATTGGGGAAAGCTAGACTGTGTGTAAGCGTGAAGAAGTCCAGTTTCCACCAGCGGGAGTTTGAATTCCGCGGACACAAGATCTCGGATATGTGGAGTTCTATGTTGTCGGAGAAGCTGTAGCCAACGAGAGATTGCGCTCCTCGGACATGTGTCGTCGACGTTCAAAGCTTTATGGGCTTTGCCAACTTCTATCGTTGGTTCATAGAAGGGTTCAGCAAGATAGCAAAACCTCTGACAGACTTGACCAAGAAGGATGTCCGACGGGAATGGACACCGGCGTGTCGGCTGGCCTTCAACCATGTGAAGGCAGCATTTACGTCCAAATCTATCCTAGCACATTTTGACGCTGAACGGCCCACCCGGCTGGAAACCGACGCTAGTGGCTTTCCCATAGGAGCCGTTCATTCCCTGTGCTGTGAAGATAGGAGATCGCATCCGGTGGCCTATCATAGTAGGACGTTTCACCCAGCGGAGATTAATTATGATGTCCATGACGAGGAAATGATGGCCATCGTGGCGGTATTCAAGGAATGGGATCATTTGCTACAATCAGTAACGGACCAGTTGGATATCTATACAGATCATAAGAATTTGGAGTACTTCAATATTACCAAGGCCCTCAAGCGAAGGCAGCACTGCGGGGATGAGTTCCAGCAACCGTTTAACTGCAAGGTGGTTTACCGAGAAGGACCATTCAATGATAAGGCAGATGGTTTGTCGTGGCGTAGGGATAACCGCCCTGAAGGGGGGAGTAATTTTCTGCCACAGTCGTTTTTTCGTCCCGCACAGTGGGTTGGGAGCCAGGAATGGGACATCCTGCGACCACCAGTGTTGCAGGTATCCCAAGGATTTCGGCTCCAGTCTTCCTTTCTGGATCAACTGCGGGTAGGGATAACCGAAGACTAGGAGTACTTAAGAATCCTGAAGGCAAGAGCTACCGGTGACAAACAGGTCGACCGACATTTCACGACAGGAAAGGGCTTACTCCTGTACAAGAACAGGTGGTATGTTCCCAAGAGTCAGAATCTTTTTTTTTTCTTTTTTTTTTTTTTTTTAACTCATATGTCTGATTGATTCTGGTTCAATGACGTACATGCAGCTCGCGCTATGGCATACCAAAGCCTTAATTCCAAACGCAGTAACAAAAGAAACAAAAGCAACGCTGCCTATCCTCCAAAAACGGGACGCACAAGCCCCTCGGTTCGCCCACGATGACTAACAAGCAAGTAAAGAAATCCTCCGCCTGATACCGGAAAACCCGCCCAAGGAAAAAAATATAAGTATAGCACCGAAATCCCCCTTCATGTCCACCCGTGACTGCCGCCCAAAGCATTCAACAAAAGGAAAAATCATAACACGTAAAGTAGTATAAGTAAAGAAAACCCTATCGCCGTGGGGAGTAGGGGGTGTTTGGGTCCGACCCCGGAGGGGTCGG
>PYWC01000005.1:99035-114011 GCA_003182015.1 Tuber magnatum
GCATGCCCGAAGGGTGTGCCAGGAGACGGGTAGGACCACCCTTAGCGGTAGCTCCGGGAGGGGGCGCGACGGGCCGGATCGACTGGGTTGAGGAGGGAAGAAATGAGAGAGCAGAGCGGAGTTTATGGCCTCAGGGGTCTCCAAGAGTAAGAATCTGAAGCAGACAATCATGAAGGCAGAATGTCACTCCCGAATCGCGGGACACTTCGGGACTTGCAAGACCATTGGCCGGGTTAGGGCTAACTTCTATTGGCCTAAGATGGATGAGCACATCACTGACTACGTGTGAACATGTGATGCGTGCCAAAGAAATAAATCCATCCGGCACAAGAGGTTCGGGCTGCTGGAACCTATTGGTGTTCCTACACGGCTGTAGACAGCGATTTCAGTGGATTTCATTGTAGCGCTGCCAGAGTCCGAAGGGTATACCAAGATCTGGGTCATAGTGGACAGATTCTCGAAAATGGCCCATTTCATACCCCTGACAACAGAGGTACCTATCAAGGAGCTTGCCTTGATATTCCTGCAGGAAGTTTGGCGCCTTCATGGACTCCCCGAGTCAATCATCTCCAACCGAGATAGCCGATTGACATCCAAGTTCTGGATGAGTCTAACGCACTTGTTGCAAGTGCAACTACGTGTTTCGACTGCATTCCTCCCTGAGACTGATGGGCAAACCAAGGGGGTTAATCAAACACGGGAGCAGTACTTGCATGGTTACTGTTCCTACTAACAAGATGATTGGGTTTCGCTGTTACCCCTTGCGGAGTATGCGCACAACACCTCGACATCAGGATCCACCAGGTTGTCACCTTTTGGGATCAACTAGGAGTTTAACCCAAGGACACACCGGTCGGGTGGCGTGCCTGATAACCAGGGAATACACCCTAGTAGTGAGCTCTTGGTTAAGGAATGGGAAGGAACCTGGGGAGAGATTCGAGAAATGATCTAATAGGCACAGGTAAGGCAAGGGAAATGGCATGACCAGAAAAGGTTGCCATCACCGGACTACGTCATCCGGGAGGATGTGGCTGCTGGGCGGGCAAAGAAAGCGGACCGCGTGAAGTTGAACCGAAATAACATCCGCACGCAGTGTCTAATCAAGAAGCTGGACCGCTGGATGTTTGGGCCTTTCGTGGACAAACGTCAGGTGGGTAACCGAGCCTATGAACTCCAACTGCCCACTAGATGGAGCATCCACCCGCTTTTCAATGTCACGTTGCTCGAACCCTATCGCGAGTTTCCCGAAGTAGGTAGGGGAAAGGAAGCGCCTACCCCGGAATTTGTAGACAATGAGCCCAGTTGCATTATCGAAGTTGTTGTGGACACCGGATAGTACAGGGGAGTGAAGGCGCAGTTTCTGTCGTGCTTTGTCCAGTACCTGGTTTCATGGGAAGGCTACGGGGCGGAGGAGAATTCACGGGAGCCCTATGAGATACTAGAAGGGACAGGCTTGCAGGCCATTCGTGATTTCCACCAAAGATATCCGTCCAAGCCTAGGGACCATAGGGTCTGGGGGGAATCGAGTCGGGGGAATAAGAGACAATGCTAACGGTCCGGGATGGACCGTAGAGAAGAGGGGCGTGATGTAACGACCCAGCATACATGAGCTATGGCAAAGGGAACCTATACCCATACAGGTAGCCAGGAGGTGAACTGATAGGAACCGGCAGGCAAGTAAGTGCTGGACCTATGGAGACCCGATGGCCCGGGCTCCAAGAATGAATGGAATTGGCTAGTTAGGGACTTATAAAGGGGTAGTGGCTCAGCCAGGCCGGATAACTGGAGAGAGGTCAGAAAGGTCTATCGCCGGTAACGGGATAGACAGGGTAACAGGGAAAATGTTAACTTGTCCACTGGACAAGGTTAACCTGCCCTCAGAATCAGGTTACCCTGCCCAGAGTCCTGAGTTACCCTACCTTTCAATACGAAGTCCCTCGGGGATGTTGGGAAAATCGACTGGAATGTTTGTCACGCGAAGCGATGCATGATACTGGAATCTGGGGTGCCGGGGGATGCTATTGGGTGAGCTGCGTAGCTTTGCGGAAGCTGTAAATTGAAGACATTATTACTATCATACCCCTCCGGCCCCGCCTTGAGCCCCGGACGTCATGGGCAAACGGTTGTGTAGTGGTGTGCAGTCTAGCAAAGAGGAATCTTTGCAGACATGCTTGCAACACTGTATACGTCGCTGCCGTCTGGTCGACCGTAAGCAGTTCGCAGGATATACAAGGGGGCATAGGGTGGAAGGTGGAGTACCTCCTCCAAGTTGTTCAGAGTAAAACGGACCAAAGCTGGCGGAGTTAATGGGTGTTAACCGTGGGGGTCCCAAAGGAAGTCCCGGGTGGTGCCGGGGCGACTGGGAGAGTTTTACACCTACCAAGCCCGAATGTGCTCCCAACGCTATAGGCTCTAAATGGCAAGGGCAGAGACACGAAAAGCATGCTTCCTACCAGAGGTAAGCTAGATCCGAGGTAATGGTCCTGGGTAGCACCTATTGGATCACTGCCGGACTACCGTGCCCTGCGGAAGCCCCCGGAAGCCTGGGACTCGTAAATAGTAAGTAGATAAACCGCTCACGGTAGCCTCCGGAGTCAAGTAGAGATCAATGCACATGGCAAGGGTGTCATAGATAGTCTAGTTCATGAGGTGCCTTGACTGTTAGCCACTGGCAAGACACCGATGGGCAGAACCTTTCACTCCGGTGGCCAAAATGGAAATGCACCGCAGAAATGATAACTGCATAATGTGAATGCCGACTGGAGTGTGTCGACACATGCATACCCGAAGGGTGTGCCAGGAGACGGGTTGGACCACCCTTAGCGGAGAAGGGTGTACTCGAATAGTTGCAGCAAACTGATGGGGGAGTTTCTGGCATAAGATAAAACTACCTGAAAGTCTATGCGAGAACTCTCCTGCTCCAACAATCAATCCTCTCGAGACCTTAATTGGATGCAGCGTCATGCTTAACGATATTAAGTTTTACCGTTTACTTTATTCTTACATCTGTGTAAACTTCTGGCAATAAGTTTGAAGTTTTCAGTGCGGTTGCAACCTTGAGATCCATCTTCTTAGGGGTGCCGCCGTTACAAAGGTTTATGATCGATATGAAATTCGGATAGCAGATATTTCGAACTTTAATGAACCTGGGTTCCAGGTTAGTATTGGACATAACTAGTGGAATGTAACAAGAGATACTAATTGTCAGGCCTATCTTGATAGTTCTACCAAGCGAGCACTAGTTTCTATCTATGAAACTATAAGTGGCAATTGATGCATCACTCCTCTATTGCTAATTGTTCCACCAGCTATACGTGATAAACCATTGTATACCTCTATATCAATATCAGGCAGCTACATTCTGCGTCTGTCTGAAACTGGTTATAGTAAACATATCTTATTGAGAAAGTTGAGACACTGCTGGGAATAGTTTTCCTCCTCAGTGCAAGTAGGAGAACATCAACTTCAACTTCGCGATAGGTTGGGCTCTTACTGTGCAAATAATTTCCTTAACTACTATAATCCATTTAAGATAGTAGTCTCCTGTGTTCTTCCACATACAAGTTAACTCCTACGACTACTAGGTATGATGGTTTTTCAACTATATCAGCATTACTATACTGAAGTGATAGAATCATCTGCCAGGACTAGATGCATTGATTTTGGCAACCTTCAGAGCCTACATATAATACATTCTATCTGACAGCCAATATTCAAAAAACCACCTATTGTCTTTATATTTTGAGCTATAGGTCTTATTCCCTATAATCCTGGAAGGGTAATTTCCAAGTTACGCGAAGTTCATAACCCTTCTACACAATCTATTAAACTCCAACAAGTCTCCCCTGCCATCAGTCTACTTACAATTTGAACTCTTAAGAAACAAGATGAGAAATTGATACCCAAAGTAGTAGATCTTTGTCCTATATTCTAGCCAAGCAAGAAATTAGTTCTGAATGGTGAATTGACCTAAGGAAAGTCGGGGGCACGAGCTAAAGAGTATTGGGAGACAATCAAAGCAGCTAAGCAAGAAAGAAATTTGAGACATATGGGTCAAAACTGAAGACAGGTACAAAAAAAGTAGAGTTTGCTATACCCTAGAGGTACATCCTATGGTCAAAAAGAGAAGGGTGTAGAGCTAGAGAGAGCAGGAAAGCAGTTGAGGGAAGCACGTATTGCAAAAAAACAGGCGGAGCAAGCGGAATACAAGCTATTAATAATAGATATCATGGCATATGTCTAACGGAGATATATAAATCAGGCCAATAAAAAGAAGCTATCAAAGCCCATAGTTAGAGGTATTTACCAACAAGCAAGATTGGGGGAATTAAGATAAAAGAAAAAGTATTGCTTTTGTGTTAATGTATTGGAATGTTGTATTGTGCTACCAAGTTTCTATAGCAACATGCTAGCTGCAACTGAGTTAAACTAGGGGGTTGCTCTGGTAACACCCAAGGACCATTGAGCTGTCAAAGACCCTGGAGCGGTTTGGCAATCTCTTGAGAGTACCAAGAGTTGTGAGCTAGCGAGGAGCTGCAGGATGTAGCACAGCCACAACCTGAGGACAAGTAAGCCCAATGTTTCACTGAATTACAGTCTTGAGAGGGTATTTACCATATTGGTGTAGAACAGTTCCCCCACAGATTTAAGTAGTCGGAATTTATGCCAGAAACTCCCCTATTAGTTTACTCTAATCCTTTGGGTACAAGCATCACTCCTGATGATTTTTTGGCACTTCGTTTGCATCTATGTAGGCATAAACATGTTGAAAAACTCTAGTTAGTATTCTGCTTATGCAGTTCAGTGTCTGCACCACATCTCAATTATAGTCACCAGAGTGAAAACCTCTTCATACAGGTAATATGCCAGTAGCTAACTACGAAGTTCGATGGAAGAGCCTACTATTTACAAACGCCATTCTATATGTACTTTATCCATACAAGTTCCGATTAGTTCCACTGGTCTACGGACTCTACCCACTGCTGGCCAGGTACGACCCTCAAGGTACTCTCCTGGCTGGGCATCTGGTAGAGTAATTTAATAGATGCTATGTATAGCTACCATGACTGAACCTATGGCAGTTATTATGAGAATCCCACTCCTAATATCCAGGGACTTCTCTTGCAAAGGGTACAGTGCAGGTGCATATTTCGGATTCATGGATATCAATCTCTCTCTATTGTGCCTGGTACTACCCAGGACTACTCCTAGGACCCCCATGGTTAGCTTCGGCTATGTTTGTCAATTCTGGTCTGGATTACTCCCAACAACTTGGAGAAGGCCCTGTATCTTCAGACTTATCCCTCCTCATATATCCCGTAGAGAACTTACAATTGGCTAACAGCCAGGGCGTATATGGTGTTGCAAGGTCTTCTGTGAAAATTACATTTTACTGGTTTGCACACAACTATACAGCTATTTACACATCATATGTCAGACTTAAGACAGAGCTAGAGAGGTATGTTGGTATTGGGTAGTAGACGACTCAAAGAACAAGTAAGTTTTAATTAAAGCGAAAGACATGACAAACCCAATGCTTGAAAGGCCCACTTGTATTCAAAATTGATAGAAGTCTGAAAATTGTAGCCTACAGTGAAGAACTTGACAATATCTCTTCTCCTTTAGTCATAATGTCTGTAAAAGTATTCGAGACACCTTGATATTTATATTCTGCATCTGTGGAACTGGTATGGGTACTAGGTTATGTTTTATTTTGGTTACACAGTATTGTTTGATACTTGTATCATTTCTTGTGCTAGCAGTTGATACAGGTGAGGTTTTATGTTTGGTTTCACAGTATTGTTTGATACTAGTATTGTTTCGTGTGCTATTACTTCATACATACAAGGATTTAGAAGCTTACTCATACTGGAGATAAGCGATATACGGTATTTAAGACCGCTAATTTCTACTATGGAAACAGCAGACTTTGACTAACAATATTGTGAAGGTACTTGGTTGAACAGTTACTTCTTTCACCGCTTATTACACCCCTTTGAAGCCTGCTTTAGTAAGCAGCGCTTGTAACGGGGGCACCGCTAGGAAGATGGATCCCAAGGTTGCGACAACACCAAACAACTTCAAACTTATCGCCAAAAGTTCATTCAGATGTAAGAGTAAAGTAGATGGTAAAACTTAATATCATTAAGCCTGATGCTTCAGTGAATTAAGTTCTCGAGAGGATTGATTGTTGGAGTAGGAGAGTTCTCGCATAGACTTTCATGTAGTTTTATCTTATGCCAGAAACTCCTCCATCAGTTTACTCCAACTATTTGAGTACACCCTTCTCCGCTAAGGGTGGTCCGACATGTCTCCTGGCACCCCCTTCGGGCATACATGTGTCGACACGCGCTGGTTGGCGTTCACCTTATGCGGTTATCGTTTCTGCGGTAGATTTTCATTTTGCCCGCCGCAGTGAAAACCTCTGCACATCGGTGTCTTGCCAGTGGCTAACAGTCAAGACGCCTGATGAACTAGACTATCTATGACACCCGTCCCATATGCATTGATGTCTACGTGACTCTGGAGGCTACCGTGAGCGGTTTATCTAGTTACACTTTTACGCGTCGCGGGCTTCCAGTGTCTTCCACATGGCGCGATAGTCCGGGAGTGATCCAATGGGCGCTACCCATGACCACTACCTCAGATCTGCCTTTCCTGTGGTAGGAATCATGCTTTTAGTGTCTGTGTACTTCCCTTTCAGAGCCTATGGCGTTGGGAGCATGTTCGGGCTTGGTAGATGTAAAACTCTCCCCGTCGCCCCAGCACCACCTGGGACTACCTTTGGGACCCCCACGGTTAACACCCGTTAACTCTTGCCATTCTGGTCCATTTTACTCCGAACAACCTGGAAGAGGTACTCCACCTTCTACCCTATGCCCCCTTATATCCTGCGAACAGCTTACAGTTGACCGGACGGCAACGACATATACGGTGTTCCAAGCATGTCTCCAAAGATTCATCTTTGCTAGACTGCACACAACTACACAACTGTTTGCCCATGACGTCCGGCCCTCCAGGCGGGGCTGGAGGGTATGATGGGAATAATGTCTTCAATTTACAGATTCCTCGAAACTACGTAGCTCGCCCGACAGCATCCCCCGGAATCCCCGATTCCAGTATCATGCATGGCTTCGCGTGACAAACATTCCAGTCAATTTTCGCGAACTCCCCAAGGGACTTCGTATTGAAAGGTAGGGTAACTCAGGACTCTGGGCGGGGTAACCCAAGGCCCAAGGCAGGGTAACCTGATCCCAAGAGTAGGGTAACCTGGTCCAGCGGACAAGTTAACTATTCCCTGTTACCCTGCCTATCCCGTCGCCGGTGATAGACCTTTCTGACCTGTCTTCAGTTACCTGGCCTAGATGTGCGACTGCCCCATCATAAGTCCCTAAGTGCGCTGACCAGCCAATTCTGTTCATTCTCAGAGCCTGGGCCATCGGGTCTCCATAGGTCAAGTACTTACTTACCTGCCGGTTCCCATCAGTTCGCCTCCTGGCTACCTGTACGGGTACAGGTTCCGTTTGCCATAGCTCATGTGTGCTGGGTCGTTACATCACTCGCCTCTTCTCTACGGTCCGTCCCAGACCGTTATCGTCCTCGCTTATTCCCACGACTCGATTCCCCCCAGACGTTATGGTCCCTGGGATTGAACGGAGATCTTTGGTAGAAATGCTGAATGGCCTGCAAGCCTGTCCCTTCTAGCATCTCATAGGGCTCCCATGAGTTCTCCCCAGCCCCGTAGCCTTCCCATGAAACCAAGTACTGGACAAAGTATGACGGAAACCTCGCCTTCGCTCCTCCGTCCCCTCGGCTGTCCACAACAGCTTCGATAACATAACTAGGCTTGTTGTCTATACGTTCCGCGGTAGGGGCTTCCTTTACCCTACCAGCTTCCGGATCCTCGCGATGTGGTTTGAGCAACGTGACATTGAAAACCGGGTGCATGCTCCATCTGGTGCGCAATTGGACTTCATAAGCTCGGTTGCCCGCCTGATGTTGGACCATGAAAGGCCCAAACATCCGGTGGTCCAGCTTCTCCATTGGACGCTTCGTGCGGATCTTTTTACGATTCAACATCACGCGGTCTGCTTTCTTTGCCCGCCCAGCAGCCATATCCTCTAGGGTGACGTAGTCCGGTGATGGCAACCTTTTCTGGTCATGCCATTTCAGTTGCCTTGCCTGTGCCCGTTGGATTGTTTCTCGAATCTCTGCCCAGGTTCCTTCCCATTCCTTAACCAAGAGGTCACTACTAGGGTGTATTCCCTGGTTATCAGACATGATACCCGACCAGTTTGTCCTTGGGTTAAACCCATAGTTGATATCAAAAGGTGACAACATGGTGGATTCTAATGTTGAGGTGTTGTACGCATACTCCGCAAGGGGTAACAGCGAAACCCAATCATCTTGTTAGTAGGAACGGTAACCATGCAAGTACTGCTCCAGTATTTGATTAATCCTCTCGGTCTGCCCATCAGTCTGAGGCTGAAATGCGGTCGAAACATTTAGTTTCACTTGCAACAAGTGCGTTATATTCATCCAGAACTTGGATGTGAATCGGCTATCTCGGTCGGAGATGACTGACTCGGGTAGTCCATGAAGGCGCCAGACTTCCATCAGGAATATCAAGACAAGCTCCTTGATAGGTACCTCAGTGGTCAGGGGTATGAAAAGGGCCATTTTCAGGAATCGGTCCACTATAACACAGATCTTGGTGTACCCTTCCGACTCTGGCAGCGCTACAATGAAATCCATTGCAATCACTGTCCACGGCCTCATAGGAACATCAATAGCTTCCAGCAGCCCACACTTCTTGTGGCTGATGGATTTATTTCTTTGGCATGCATCACATGTCCGCACATAGTCAGTGTTGTGCCCATCAATCTTAGGCCATTAGAAGTTAGCCCTAACCCTGCCAATGGTCTCGTAAGTCCCGAAGTGTCCCGCGATTCGGGAGTCATGTTCCGCCTTCATGATTATCTGCTTCAGATTCTGACCCTTGGGGACATACCCCCGGTTCTTGTACGGGAGTAAGCCCTTTTCCGTCGTGAAATGTCGGTCAACCTCCTTGTCACCGGCAGCTGTTGCCTTCAGGATTCTTAAGTACTCCAGGTCTTCGGTTATCGCTACGCGCAGTTGATTCAATAAGCAAGACTGGAGCCGAAATCCCTGGCACACCTGCAACACATCTGGTCGCAAGATGCCCCGTTCCTAGCTCCCAACCCACTGCCCAGGGCGAAAAAACGACTGTGGCAGAAAATCACTCCCCCCTTCAGGGCAGTAGTCCCTACACCGCGACAAAGCATCTGCCTTCTCATTCAACTGTCCTTCTCGGTAAACCACCTTGAAGTTAACCGGTTGCAGGAACTCAGCCCAGCGGTGCTGCCTTCGGATAAGGACCTTGGTACTATTGAAGTACTCCAAATTCTTATGATCTGTATAGATCACCAACTGGTCCGTTACAGAGCGTAGGAAATGATCCCATTCCTTGAATGCTGCCACGATGGCTATCATTTCCTTGTCATGGACATCATAATTAATCTCTGCTGGCTGGAACTTCCTACTATGATAGACCACTGGATGCCATGTCTCGTCTTCACAGAACTGGGAGAGAACGGCTCCTAATGCAAAGTCACTAGCAGCAGTTTCCAGCCGGGTTGGCCGTTCAGGGTCAGAAGGTGCTAGGATAGGTTTGGACGTGAATGCTTCCTTCAAGTGGTTGAAGGCCTGCGCACATGCAGGTGTCCATTCCCATTGGACATCCTCCTTTGTTAAGTCTGGTAGATGTTTCGCTATCTTGCTGAACCCTTCTATGAACCGACAATAGAAGTTGGCAAAGCCTATAAAGCTTTGAACGTCGATGACGCATGTCAGAGGTGCCCAATCCCTGATTGTTTGTAACTTCCCTGACAACATAGAGATCCCGATATCAGAGATCTTGTATCAGTGGAATTCAACTTCCCGTTGGTGGAAACTGGACTTCTTCATGCTTACACATAGTCCAGCTTTCCGCAATTTCTCCATCACACGCCGCACCAATGCGACGTGTTCTTCCATAGTTTCGGAGTAGATCAGGATGTCGTCCAGGTACGCGATGACCCCTTCATCCCTGAGATCCCGAAAGACCTCATTTATCATACTTTGGAAAGTTGGCAGGGCATTACACAACTCAAGCGACATGACCATGTATTCACACAGTCCATATCTGCAATGGAAGGCCATCTTCCATTCCTCACCTTCTGCCATCCTCAGAAGGTAGTAGCTATTCTTTATGTCCAACTTGGTGAACACAACGGCTTTTCCTAACCAACCTCGCAGCTCGTTCATCAACAGTAGAGGATACTTGCTCTTGACTGTGATTTTGTTCAGCCCTGGGTAATCTATTTCCAGTCTTAATGTACCATCTGGTTTTGGCACGAAGAGGATAGCGGCTGCTGCTGAGGAACTGGATCGCTGTAGCTTTCACGTTCGCAGCATGTCATGGAGATATTCCCGGAGTGCCTTAAGCTCCTTTTACGATAACGGATGGATAGGCCCGAACGGAGGCGGAGTTCCAGGTTCCAACTCGATCTTATGGTCATACTTCGAGTGCTGTGGCAATGCCTCAATCCGTTCCTGACTGAAGGTATCCCCATAGACCTTATACACAGGGAGCAGCTTAACTGTAATATCGGCACCTTCCTCATCGGAGAATTGCACAATTCCCAACAGGTACACATTACTAGGGTCCTCGGCTAGTAACTCCTCATCGGTCATGAACACTAACCGCCCCTGCTCTGCCAGGCAGTTAGCCTTGCACAAATCTCAGTGCCAGGTTAGTGATCCGCTCTTCCAATCTATGTCAGGGTTATGGTCTTTCAACCAAGACATAGGAAGATACCAATCCACATTGGTGTCGAAAATATCAAAGACTTCAAAGCGCATCTCATTGTGGTGGTCACCTATCCTCATTTCTAAGGAGTTGGTATAGTGTAGACCTGACCCCGGAATGTGATTACCCCTACCGTCGCTTATCGGCACGTGTACCTTTCGTCTTACGCATGGTGCCTGAGTCTGCTTAACCCATCGGCTACTAAGCACCGGCCCAGTAGCTCCACTATCGAGCAGCAGGACCGCTTCCGCGCTAACCTGTCTAGCACCTACCTTCCAGTCTAACTTAACCCGCAGGTGGATGGACTTAGTATGATGAGGCAAGTTGTCACATTTCTGCCTCTTCGCTTCTCTTGGTGACTTAGTCATCTTGGCTTAGTAATTCCCTTTAGTCTCTTGCCTTTTGACACAAGAGCAGCCACAATGGGTCGGTAAACGTTAAGGGATAGGAATTCGTCTTTCTCAAAAGCTAGAGTGTTTACTACCATGCTAGCGTGATCTCGGGTACTGAACCCTCCTCAGGTAAACTTGGAAATAGCATCATTTATTTGATCAAGTCCAGCCCGAACCAATCCCGTTTATACTAAACATAACCACTTTTTCCCGAGGTGGGTAGATGTCCGCTGTTGGACAGGTTCCAAGCGAAGCAGCCTGGCTTCCCTAACTTCGAGCGTCTCCGGGAGCGGGACCTCACCCGACCTCAACCGAACTAATGTCCTGTGACTTGTCCATCCAGCTACAGAAATCCTGAAAGAAATACAAATAACTAGAACAAAGGAAATAACCTGAAACCGAACAAAGGAGAGATAGCCCGATCTACCGCGCACGGCCCGCAACATCTATTTGCCCACACCCCCTGGGTGTAGTCAGTATCAGGGTCACAAATGCAGTAGAGGGGTACTTACCCATCCCAGAAGCTACCTCCGGGTTTCCTTTTCATCCATCACTCATGGGTCTATGGATACAGGTTAGTAAGGTTATACCTTAAGCGGAATAAATTCTTACCTATTCCGAGCCCTCAGTATCAACCTCCATGATCTGAGGTGATGTCTGTCGGACTTCCAGTATCTTTGCCAAGGTAGCAGGAGGGGGCTCTTCAATGCGCTTTCGCCGCTTGTCAGTTCCTGTGGGCTCACTTACCGGGGCTGACCATTTCAACCCACGAGCCTGTTTGGAAGAACTGACGACTGGTGATGTGGCGGTACACTTTCTCCGGAAGTGACCACTTTGTCCACACTTGGTGCACTGGTTGTGCTTTCTCCCACATTCAGTCAAAGTCGACGGGATTTCCTTATGCGCTATTGCATACCCAGAAGTCGCCGGCTTTGCCTGTTTCCCCGCATTGAAATTAGTAGGTTTTGCAGGCCTTTGGTTCTGTCTGCCCAAACCTTTATCCTTCTTTTCAAACCTTCGGGAAGTTGAGGACCTATCGTCCTTCTTTTCCGTTGGCTGAGACCGTTGCACAGCGTGGATGACGCGGTTCCTGAACCGGGTGTTGTCTTCCAGTTTGTGTCCAACCTTCTGAAGAAGATCAAGGTAGTCATTCAAGTCGGTTGGATGGGGCTCCTTCAGTGCCCACGCATTCCTAATCTCTTGGGTAATGCCCGACCATACCTTATCTCATACCTGCACCGGGTCTGTAAAGCTAAGCTTATACATGTAGTCAATTATCTTGTCCAGGTACTGATCAATGTGATGTGGCCTCATCACTAGGTCTCGCCACTCCAGCAGGGATCGGTCTTGTTCCGCTTGGCCACCGCCAAAACTCCATTCGCGCTGTTCCCCGAATCCTTTCCCCCTTCTCAACGGGTTACTGTTGTTAACAGGAACTCCAGTACGCTTGGCTGCCTCCTTATTGATGTGGGAGTGCAGCCCAAGATACCAGGTTCGGATGGTCTCTTCTAGAAGGGGAATCATCAGGTTTACCTTGTCCATATCGGTCAACCTGCACCGAGCAAAATACTCGAACTTAATCTCTACCAACGTCAGAAAGCTGGCGAGTTCGGTGACCTTTCCCTTAAACACCGGAATGCCGCTCAGCTTTTCTGACTTCTTCTGCCGCTGTCTGGATGATGGCCGTACAGCCGACCTGCTCCCTAGTTCCCTTGACAGCTTCTTAGCCCAGCGCTCCCACCGTCGTTTCTTCCCATCACTCACGTCTTCCTTTCGAGCACCGAGAACGTGGGTCAAGTCGGGGACAGAATCAGCATCACCCTCATTCGAGCTATCATGGTCAGAGTCCCTAGGATCTCCAGCTACCCCCGTAGTACCACCGACAGGTGGTCCATTTCCACCTCCACGACCCCCGGTATTTCCACCTGGGGTCTCCCGGGGTCTATCATACCCATCAAACCTTTCCTCCTGGCCATCCTGATTCCCATCCTCGGGGGGGTTAGCCCCTGATGGTACTGATGCCGGTGGTGGAACAGGTCGTTGCCCACTCTCAGGAGTTGGGTTCGGAGCAACCTGAGTTGCCCCAAGAAAAGACTGAAGATCTGGACAACTTAAGGGTTGCATTAGGGGCCCCGCGTGTCTCCAGAACCCATAGTACCGACATGTTGGTCGTCCGTCTCCCTCCTTCTGTCTTCTTCAGTGCCTTACCGGGGTCCGTGGTCCCTTCCTGCCCCCGTACGTCTGGTAATGAATCCAGCCCATACGGGTTTCATCCGATTTGCAGCCCGACAGACATTACTCGTCTTGACTGTCCAACTCACCGCTGGCGACCGTGGGGAGGACGGAGGGAAGAGTTGGTTTTGAGGGGGCAGAGGGAATCACGGGTGCCCAAGGAACGGAACGAGCAGGTGTCCCAGGTCCCGGGATCGGACTCCCTTGTATTGGAGCCATGGGTGCTTGCTCTTCCTGGCACCTTACCTGTTCAAAGAATACAGGTGAAGCCGCACGCAGCGGCCGGTACCCTGGGGCAGCTGATACTGCTGGTGGGAAAGCTGTGACAGGGAAGGTATCAGGAGCGGGCAACGAAACCGGTCGAGGTGTGGGTCTTGGGGCTGCAATGGCAGGTATAGGAGTTGCAACTGAAGGCATTGCCGGAGGGATGATAGGAGCAGGAGTCCGTCAAGGTGTAGGGTCAGGCTTGTCTGGTGCCGTAATACCCTTCGGCTGGGAGGTCCTCTTTCTTATTCGACGTCCATCCGTTGGCCCGACCGTAGGTCTGCCCAACCGATCCCGGGCAATTGAGGGGGGGACCCACAGGGAGCCGGTAGATGCTCATGAGAAGAAAGAGGTATAGCTATAGCCGCCACCTTTCAGGCTTTCCAACATTCGTATACCGATTAGGCTCAAATACGCCCTATCTTGGTCCTCTTTGGCTCCTATAGCCAACTCCATGCCGAAGTTCTCGGGCTTGGTATGGACGAGCGGGAGGGGCGGCGCTGCCTCTGACATCAGTACGTCATTCCTGGCATCAACACTATACCCGCCCTCCAACGCCTTTTCCAAAGCTGTTATCCGAGTCCTCAATCCTTGCTGATCTCTTATCATCCGCAGGTATGCCTCCGGCTGGACTTTCATCCATTCCACCGCTGCCGTAGTAATCTCTTTTCGGAACACCTGCTGCTGCTGGTTGTTCCGGTTCTTCAGTTCCCGCTTCGGGTCCTCAATCGACTTGGCTACTTCCCAGACGATGTACGGTTTGACGAATTCACGGGAGAACTCGCTAAAGGGAACTCCGTGTGGTGGGGGAGGGAGCATGTTATGGACTATGGTAGGGTCTTGAAAAAATGAGAGCGCTGCGGCGCGAGGGTCTGTAATCAGGAGGTCAAGATATTCAGCAGGTAACTGAATAGAAGCGGCCTCCAAGAGGAACTGGTGGCCGTCGCAGTCGATACCGCGAACATCCGTCAAAACCGACGCACAAAACGTGTTGGCGGTCTTCTCGTCAAGGACAAGGTCTGAATCAGAGTTGGCTTCGATTCTGGTTCGAAGTTCGGTACTAGCCATTGCGCTTTCCACACTGGGCTACTTGTCCTACACAAGGGTACCAGTATGCACGCAAGGTCAGTGCCGAAGGTCAGAAAACAATTAATCAGGAGAGGAGTTAAGCGAGGAGCTCGCTTAACGATATACTGTAACGGGGGCACCCCTAGGAAG
>PYWC01000005.1:114304-149352 GCA_003182015.1 Tuber magnatum
TCTTATACCAGAAACTCCCCCATCAGTTTACTCCAACCATTTAAGTACACCCTTCTCCACTAAGGGTGGTCCGACACGTCTCCTGAGACAACCTTGGTGCATGCATGTGTCGACACACTCTAGTCGGCATTCACCTTGTGCGCTTATCGTTTCTGCAGCACATTTCCATTTTTGCCCGCCGGAGTGAAAACCTCTGCGCATCGGTGTCTTGCCAGTGGCTAACAGTCAAGACCCCTCATGAACTGGACTATCTATGACACCCTTCCCATATGCATTGATCTCTACGTGACTCCGGAGGCTACCGTGAGCGGTTTATCTAGTTACTCTTTTACGGGTCGTGGCCCTCTGGTGTCTTCCGCATGGCGCGATAGTCCTGGAGTGATCCAATGGGCGCTACGCATGACCACTACCTCCGATCTACCTTTCCTGTGGTAGGAATCATGCTTTTAGTGTCTCTGCACTTCCCTTTCAGAGGCTATGGTGTTGGGAGCACGTTCGGGCTTGGTAGGTGCAAAACTCTCCCGGTCGCCCCGGCACCACCCGGGACTACCTTTGGGACCCCCACGGTTAACACCCGTTAACTCCGTCAGTTCTGGTCCATTTTACTACGAACAACTTGGAGGAGGTACTCCACCTTCCACCCTAGGCCCACCTGTATCCTGCGAACAGCTTACGGTCAACCGGACGGCGCAGGGGGGGTATGATGGGAATAATGTCTTCAATTTACACCTTCCTCAATGCTATGTAGGTCGCCCAATAGCATCCCCCGGAATCCCAGATTCCAGTACCATGCATGCCTTCGCGTGACAAACATTCTAGTCAATTTTCGCCAACTCCCCAAGGGACTTCGTATTGAAAGGTAGGGTAACTCAGGACTCTGGGCAGGATAACCCAAGACCCAAGGCAAGGTAACCTGATCCTGAGAGTAGGGTAACCTTGTCCAGCGGAGAAGTTAACTTTTCCCTGTTACCCTGCCTATTCCGTCGCCGGTGATAGATCTTTCTGACCTGTCTTCAGTTACCCGGCCTAGATGAGCGACTGCCCCATCATAAGTCCCTAAGTACGCTGACCAGTCAATTCTGTTCATTCTCAGAGCCCGGGCCATAGGGTCTCCATAGGTCAAGTACTTACTTGCCTGCAGGTTCCTATCAGTTCGCCTCCTGGCTACCTGTACGAGTATAGGTTCCGTTTGCCATAGCTCATGTGTGCTGGGTCGTTATAGTGCTTGCTTCTTCTTGATCAAGAAGCCATCTGCTCCTATTATACCGCTACGTGACTAGGGCCTGGCCTGAACATGTTACAACTCAGAGGTTTGTGGACCAGCTACTTCTCCCCTTTCTCTTGCTCTTTACACAGTACGAGCTTTGTAGATAGTGTAAACAATTATCCTGATTGACTCTGAATTCCCGGGATTGCTGGGAAGATGTTCCCATCTCTCGTCTTGCAACATCAGCTCTGTCCATAGCCACTTGAACCCTGTCACACAGGCAAGTGACTATGGGGTTATTCTCTGCATATGGAGTAATTGGTCCGACAATGGACTTATCAAGGTAGCAGGATCTATGATGTATCTGTATCAACTCGCGTGAGGCATACTTCTTCCTTCTCGTGCCACTGGCGTTTCGGCCTCTTGACACTCAGGGTTAACCTTTTGCCTAGTAGGCCCTATTCTCCCTATACCTTGTCCTGCCTCTGGATGCCGATGAATGACCATCCCTTGGGGATCAACCTTTCTTGACAAATTCCTGTACACTACTACACCAAGCGACGTCACATTCAGTCTTGCTACCTGTAAGGCTGCCAGGAACACCCCTTCCAATAGTTGACCTTCCCCTACCAGGTATCCATCTGCTGGTACCGCTGAGTAACCTTTGCGTGCATACTTCTCTACTACCAGCCAAATAAATCAATTCACACAATCCTATCACTTTAGCTGCGAATCTTTTCTTCAAGATCTAACAAAAACCCTAGACTCGGCGATCTTCGGTAGTATTATAATTTATTGTTTTGTGTCAGCCTTGTATTGGCAGAAATTATCTTGTTCTCCCAATACTCTAGTGGACTGTGCGATAGAACACATGACCTTGTGCAAATGACCACATAACTGTAACGGGGGCACCCCTAGGAAGATGGATCCCAAGGTTGCGACCGCACCAAACAACTTCAAACTTATCGCCAAAAGTTCACACAAATGTAAGAGTAAAGTAGACGGTAAAACTTAATATCGTTAAGCCTGACGCTTCACTCAATTAAGGTCTCGAGAGGATTGATTGTTGGAGTAGGAGAGTTCTCGCATAGACTTTCAGGTAGTTTTATCTTATGCCAGAAACTCCCCCATCAGTTTACTCCAACTATTCGAGCACACCCTTCTCCGCTAAGGGCGGTCCGACACGTCTCCTGACACCCCTTCGGGCATGTATGTGTCGACCTGCTCTAGTCGGCGTTCACCATATGTGCATATCGTTTCTGCGGCGCATTTCCATTCTGCCCGCCGGAGTGAAAACCTCTGCGCATCGGGGACTTGCCAGTGGCTAACTGTCAAGACCCCTTGCTGAACTAGACTATCTATGACACCCTTCCCATGCGCGTTGATTTCTTCTTGACGCCGGAAGCTACCGTGAGCGGTTTATCTATCTACTATTTACGAGTCTCGGGCTTCCGGTGTCTTCCGCAGGGTACGGTGGTCCAGGAGTGATCCAATGGGCGCTACCCACGACCACTACCTCGGATACACCTTACCTGCGGTAGGAATCATGCTTTTAGTGTCTCTGCACTTCCCTCTCAGAGCCTATGGCGTTGGGGACATCCTTGGGCGTGGTAGGTGCAAAACGTTCCCAGTCGTCCCGGCACCACCCGGGACTACCTTCGGGACCCCCACGGTTAACTCCCGTTAACTCCGTCAGTTTTGGTCCGTTTTACTCCGAACAACTTGGAGGAGGTACTCCACCTTCCACCCTATGCCCCCTTATATATCCTGCGAACAGCTTACGGTCGACCGGACGGCAGCAACGTATACGGTGTTGCAAGCGGGTCTCCAAAGATCCTCCTTTGCTAGACTGCACACAACTACACAACCGTTTGCCCATGACGTCCGGGCCTCAAGGCGGGGCCGGAGGGGCATGATAGGAATAATGTCTTCAATTTACAGCTTCTTCGTAGCTGCGTAGCTCGCCCAATAGCATCTCCCGGAACCCCAGATTCCAGTATTATGCATGGCTTCGTGTGACAAACATTCCAGTCATTTTTCCCAAACTCCCCGAGGGACTTCGTATTGGCAGGTAGGGTAACTCAGGTCCTTGAACAGGGTAATCCAAGCCTCAAGGCAGGGTAACCCTGTTCTGTGGGTAGGGTAATCTTGTCCGGTGGACAAGTGGATTTTCTCCTGTTACCCTATCTATCCCTCTTCCGGGGATAGACACACTCGGCCTTTCTCTAGTTACCCAGCCTAGCTGTGTATTGGCCCTTCATAGGTCCCTAAGTACGCTGACACCAACCTTGGGCGTAGCCATGTACCTAAATACTTGTGTCCACTAAGTCTGCTCATCTCGGAGCCCGGGCCATCGGGTCTCCGTAGGTCAAGTACTCACTTGCCTGCCGGTTCCTACCAGTTCGCCTCCGGGCTACCTGTATGGGTGTAGGTTCCGGCTACCATAGCTCCTGTATCCTGGGTCGTTACAATAACATACCCATTACATTATGCTAGTTCCTCTCAGGTGTAACAGATAGGAACAATGTCTATACCCACATCTTCTTTGGAGCAGTGTAGCTCTCAGAATCCTGGATCGCATATCCTTGCACAAAACAAATATTTAAGCCAATTTTTGCCGGGTTCTCAAAAGACTTTGTAGTACAAAGTAGGGCAACTCAGGGTCTAGGCCCAGGTGACTCAAGGTCTATAGCAGGGTAAGCAGACTCCCAAGATAAGATAATCCTACTGGCACTTCAGGATAACTTTACACTATTACCCTAACTGCTTCTTCAGTACAGTTTGAAACTTCTATCCCTCCTTTAGTTAACCAGCTTAGTAGAGTAACTTGTATACCTAAGGTCCCTAACTCTGCTGACATTGCCCATCCATATATCAGTTATCCAATTACCCAAGTACCAAAGATTCTAACTCTTCACAGTAGACTACTGACTATTGGGTACCCATGAGATAAGTAATTATATGCCTGCTTATTTCTGCCAGTTGACCCCTTCGTCATCGGTATTGGTGTAGGTTCAAATTACAATAACTTTTATATACTAGGTTGTTACACTTAGAGAAAGTCGTCTTACGAAGTTCATGGTGCAGAAAGGACTGCAGCTTTTACTAGAGTATGTGTAGAAGAGGTGGGCCTAGGCTAAGGCATATCAAAATTCGACTGCAGAGGCTTTTGAAGTGGTTATTTGAAGCATTGAACAAGCAGTAGAAAAGACTCTTGATCCTCAGCAAAAATGGCGGTTCAGATTGGCTTCTAAAGAGTAGCATGCAAACTCTTTATGAGGGATATGAAAGGGAAATGTGATTTCCATAATGGTCTGAAGATGCTTCAGGGGCACAAACAGGGTAACCTTTGCTCCCTGGCTTTTAAAACCAGAAGACTGGTTAGTCTACCTCCAGCTGCTTGAAACCTGCCTTATTGCAGGTGTAGAGTAAGTCTGTAACACCCTTGGGCTTCTCTCTTTCAGCAAGAGTCCTGTACTGTTTATAGAGCCTAGGCAGTATGTAATTTGATTGACTGAAATTGGACTGAGTCAGTTGAAAATGCTCTATATTCATGAGATCTTAATCCTACACAACATGTATAGCTTGAGCTGAAGAAACCTATTGAGATTCAGTATCCTAATATTGCTTCAATACATAGTACCTGCAACTAGTATAGGTAACAGCTTATGTTTTATCTTGTACCACGATATCATTAGATACTTGTTGTCTTTCAAAGGTGGTGCTTGATACTTTGGCTGTTTTATGTTCTCTTTGATGGTATTGCTTGATGCTCACAATGTTTTAAAGGTGTCACTAGAGACTTTGAAAGCAACTTTGTCATGGCTTATACTGGAGATGAGTCACAACTTGTATTTAAACACTACTAATTCTATGATCGAAACGGCAGAGTCTGACTAATAGTATCCTTAATATACTTGGTTAAACAGTTACTTCTTAATCCCCTATTATACCCCTTTAAAGCCTGCTTTAGGCTACATAGCTCGTGCCTCTTCCCGCACAAGCAGGCCACCTGTTACTATAGTACTCGGAGTGTTGTTAGTATCCTAGCAGTGAACACGTTACACCTTTTTTAATCTCACTAGTTGGTTATGAACATTCTATCCGTATGAGGCAGGATCTACTTACTGACATTTACCAAGAAACGACAGCAGCAGGAAGAAGATGAGTGCAGGGTACTCAGCTTCCCAAGCAAAGACCATTGAAATTGTCAGGTGAGACGTGGGAAGCAAGTCCTGCAAGAAGGGCTAGAATGCTCCAGAGAATCTGAGAAACACAAGGGACCCGGCAGTGTCCAGCACTGATGAGGCTGCGAGGGAGCTCGCAAAAGACCAGCCTTCAAGAACCTGGTAAGAATCCAAAGGCGACCTAGTAACAGATATGAAACACGCACCCAGGTACCTCTCACCTCCCCCTAAAAGTCCCTATAATGCTGAGGAGAGCGACAAGGACGAAAGTGAATCCACGATATCTGGCTAAGGAGGCCGGCAGCCTCCACTAGTACCCCCGACTAGGAGTGCTAATGGTTAGAGAGGAAAGAAATGCAAGATAAGGTTACCACTACCCGACAGGTTTAGCAGAACTGGACAAAACCTGAAACCTGTACCATTCAAGTGATGGGGAACCTCAACATTGTAGTACCTACTCATTCAGGATATCAAGACATCTATGAAGGAGACAGGACGCTACCTGGGAGTATTCTGTGAAGGAGCTGCCTTGGACGGATACTACTAATTCCTAGACAAATATGAGAATGGAGACTACAGGAGTGGACAAGCAGTACTAGATCACCTCCAGAAATGGGTCCGGCAAAGTTAAAATTGGGAGGAACTATTCAAAGCCCTCAACCACTGCTAGCAAGTCCGAAATGGTAAAACAGAAATGCTCGTAAAGATAGCACCAGAACTACTGATGTCTTGCAGACGGATTCCTGAATTCACAGTCGACAACTAGGTGCTGAAACGAAGATTCCAGGATGGTACTGACACTCCACTGGAACAAGGGGTAGAAAAGATGGAGCGGGAAGTGCTGGGATAAATAACATCATTGCAAATGCACAATGGCGGGACAGCATTCTGCATGACGTTGGCGCTCCTGGTAAGGCAACCACTCCAGACAGAGATAGAAAACGGCAAGAGAAGCAATACCAACAGGAAAGAAAGGTGATACCAATCCGGAACAGGATTACCCATAGTACCAAGCAGAAATGAAAGGAGAACGGGGAATGCTTCAAATGTGGAAACAAGAGACAGATGCAGGGGACTGCCTCGGCAAAGGACAGATTAAGATAGAACCCGTAGCAAACCAGCGAGAAATAAAGGAGTTTGAGGAAATGGAAATCAACCCAGCCAACGCGGAGCGTGAGTGCGACCCAACTCCCTCAGCCCCTGATGTACACGTGCGCCATGCTCCGGAAGAAAGCATGTAGATAAATGACCCACAGGCCCCGGTGTTGTTCGATCCAAGTGCAGTAGGTGCAGATATTAGTAGCAACATCTTTGTCATAACCCAGGACATCCCACCTCACGTGATAAAAATACTGGTCAGGGTGAACATGGCCTTGCAGTGATCATGAGCGACAAGTCACAGAACTTGTGCAAAAACCATCCACCCTGGATCAGCCAAGCAACAGACCACAGAACAATGGTTCGGAGGTTGGTGAAATGCGATAAATTAATGGGAATGCGGTTCCTGATGCAGTGCAGGGACATTATCCGATGCGCGGAAGTAGCAGTTGAACTCCCTGGGCCAATGGTCTGGATACTGCGCAAGCCAGCAAGTGTGAAGTTCAGAGTGGCAATGGACAAAACTGAACAGGAGGCAATGCTAACAGAGTTTGCTGATGTATTTCCTGTGAAGATTCCGGAAACTTTGCCATCACTTAGAAAAATGAACCGCCACATTCTCTGAAAGGATAGAGCAGATCTGCAAAATCAAGCGACATACACCATACCTGAAACATACAATGTAAAACTGTTTGACTGGATAACTGGGAAGTTCAGGACTGGAGTTATCTGCCAGACCTAGTCCTCACGGGCGGCGCCTCTGTTCCTTTAGCCAAACTCCAATAGGAGAATCAGACCACTAGTCGGTTTAAAAGTACACAAGAATAACATAGTTATAGATAGCTCGTCGATCTAGAATGAAATACAGATCCAAAATGCTGTAGGAAAGGCTAGCTTCTGAAGCAGGATAGACCTTAGTTATGCCTACTTCCAGACCGGGGTTGGACTAGGTAGTAAGAAATTCAATACCTGGAAAACACCTTTTGGCAGATTTGCATGCAAGGTCATGTTGCAAGATGACATGAATGAAGTATCTACCTTTATACACATAATGGAGGGCCTAATTAGTTCCTTTCTATAGGACTTTGTGGGGGTGGATATTGGCGATATCCTTACATATTATAACCGTGAAAAGGAGAACCAAAGACTTGTCAGATAAGTAGGTGAGCAGTTACGGCAGGTAAAGTTTCATGCTAGCAAAAAGAAGACAACCCTAGTTGCAAAATAACAGGAAGTACTGGGACATGTCATAGATGATAAAGGGATTCAAGCCTTATCTAGGAAACTAGCTACAATAGGGGAATAGACTATATCAAGAAACCAGAAGGAACAGCAGGGATTGCGGCGCCTGGTATACTATATTGCAGAATTCCAACAACACGACACTACGTGCTTGGCACCAATTACAGATATGACACGGAAAGTGAAATTTGTCTAGACAGATACGGACAATAAAGAATTGTCTAACATCACAGAACTGATGAAACAAACACAGGTGATCAGACCAAGAAACTATCACTCAGGAGAACCCATATGGTTGATAACCAGTACCTCGGAAATTGGGGTTGGAGCAGATGTTGTCCAAGGGCCAATACATGAAACAGCCCACATTGCAGCCCTCCATAGCTGAGGGTTTACAGATTTATAGATGAACTATGGCACTATAGACAGGGAGGTACTAGCAGTCATCAATGTGCTACAAGCATTCAACTATATACTTATGAGTTCCAAATTGACTAGTGTCACTAGCCACCAAACCCTAGTAAACCTGAAGACTAACCGGATCCCTACTCACAGCAGAACCTGCTCGATAAGGGAGCTGAGCAAATATGTTGCGAAAGTAGTATACAGTCTGGCATGAATGAACTATTTAACGGATACACTGTCATGTATCCATGACGGCACGAAGGACCAGAGTGCACCACCTGTCCATGATCACACCCTTGAGCACAATGATATCCCCCACTCCAGCTCCAACAAAAGCCCTTTTATAGCGCTGGCCTCAATGGATCCGAAACTGTGTCCTATCTGTGCAGGATTCTCCTGATGCTTCTGGGAACTGCATGATTTCCTCCAACCTGAGATGAGGGAAGATGAACTCCCCTTCAGGGGCAGTACTGAATATGCCTCTGAATGGGACAAACTAAGATCCCAGGCAGTAGCAGCAATCTCCTATAAACTAACGGAAACACCAGTAACCCTTCTAAATGTTCCGCTACAAAGAAATCTTGCTATCCTAGCAACAAAAACCCCGAGAGTGACCACTCAGTCGAGCCTATCGGCACTACCTGCAGCAGATCCCCTATATGTAGGATCAGTTAACATGTGCAGCAATCAACTGTTTCGCATGGTTCTACCTCTAGGGTGAGTACATACTGCCGTACTGTCTATGATGTTCTGGAAGAGGAAGAAGATACAGGATGGACCACAACCAGAGCATAAGAGATTGCGGATAGACAGAATGGTGGCGATATATTCTTTTCAGAAATGGCGCATTTTGAGACAACAGATAGTGTCAGGATACCGAGATGACCCAATCTGCTTCCGAGTTATGACGCATGGTAGACAAGGAAACCGAGAAGGGACCCAGAAAACAGACTGAATACTGTACAGGAGAGTGTGTTATCGTGAACACTGCCTCTTGATTTCTAACGAGCAGGTGTTCAATCGAAAAGCCCGACGGGAATGTGTCATATATGAGGTATATGGCAATAGACACTACAGTGTAGAACAAAACCTCTGGTATGCAACCAAATACATCTCCTGGCCTGCCATGAGGAAGCACTTTCGCGATTATGTGAAGCAATGTAATACCTGCCAGAAAAACAAGGAAGCAACCCGCAGAGTGGATGGAAGGACCGAAACACTTGACCCAGCTTCCGCAGTGTTGGAATCAATTACTATTAGTTCAGTGGGGCCTTGCAAAAGGTCAAATGGATTTGAAATTACCCTAGTAGTAGCGGACCAATTCCGCAGCTATGTGTGACTTGTATCTACCAATACTAAAGTCACGGCACAAGGAACAATGAAAGTTCGGGAACCAGATAACTTTACGCCCCACTCTAACATGTGCGGGCAGGGCCGTGGTCGCGTAGCGGTACAATAGGGGCAGATGGCTTCCTAGTCAACAAGAAGCAAACGCTGCTTACTAAAGAAGGCTTTGAGGGACGGTAACAGGAGATCAAAGAAGCAACTGTTCAACAAAGTATATTTCGAATACGGTAAGTCAAAGTCTGCTCTTTCTATCGTGGAAATCAGCAGTCTTTTGATTCCAGTATATCGCTTATCTCCAGTATAAGCAATATTGCAAAACATTGCGTATATCAATAGATAGTACACGAAACAATACATGTATCAAATGATACTGTGAAACCAAGCATAAAACGTAACCTGGTACCCATACTGGTTATGCTCTCAAAACAAAATAACAATTTCACTAAACAAATAAAGTGATAAAATACTAAAAGTCGGTAAATCCGCTGTTTCCTGGAAAACCTCCATTGGACCCACCCTCATCGTCATCGCAATCCTGCGACATTCTTATGTTGTCCTGCAACAAATATTGTGCACCCTTCAGCCATCTTTCTAAAGACTCCCAACAGGGTGCCTGATACACAAAACATCACGATTCCCAGTAGTATGGCAGATCAATCCAGTCTCGGGGCGTTTGGTTCTCCACAATCTTCTGTTTAGATGTTGATCCACCCACATTCTGCGCAGTAGCGGACGTAGAACATCTCCTGGTATCCCTTTAGTGAAATACTTCTACAGTATAGTAGCTGTCCCATAATCTGGTAGCGTGATCTCATGTTGACTTTCTCCTAGATAGACATTCTTGGTTCCCTCCTTCGTGTACCAGTAGGGTATTTTGTAAGAGTTTCTTTTTGGTCGCAGGTATTCCGGTAACTCTTGCTCACGTGTTTGAGCAAAAGGGGGGTGGTATTTACGTCGTAGTGTCAACCTTGCTTAGGTGTTGGCCTCACATAGGTGTTGGCGGGAATGTGGGTAGTCTGTAATCTCGGGTTCCTTCGTCTCCATACACGTATCACATTTTTCCGTACTTAGGTAGCGGCCACTGCCAAAGCGGAATTCTTCCGATAGTGTTTCTCCCCACATCCGTCCAATGGATTCTGTTGTTTTCTCAAGATATTTGTTACAAACAGGTATGAATCACCACTTTGTAAGGTATCGTCTAGGGATAATATAACAATTCACCAACAGTTCTATTAGCTGATGGCGTAGCCTCCAAGGCACCTGCTCCTAGTTTGACATCGCAAGGCTATTGGATGGTATCTGTTTCTTCATCAGTTATGCCCTCTACTCAGCTTCGGCTAGGAGTGCCAAGTATGCAGCTTCATCTTCCATTATGCGATACTCATCCTCGCTGCTTTCAAAATGCCTTTCAAAATGAGTGGACCAGAACCTCCATTGTATTTCTTCATTTGTATCCCAGCGGAGGAGTTCTATTTCCAGCAGGGTTGGGCGCCACACCACAGTTACATGGTTTATTGTAGGGGGCACCTCGGCCTCCAGTTTATTGTCTACCCACTACTGGTTTTTCAATTCCGTCCCGTTTTCCAAACCGTCAAGAGGGTCCTCCCTGTTTTCCATTTTGAGGTATCCAACCGACTTTACTAAGAACTGGTCGCAATCATACCGCCTCCTATAGTCTTGTATAGCGTCCACTTCCCACTGCGGTTTTTTGTCAACCACAATTGCAGGTTCCTTTGTGTGGCTTCTTCCCCGCAATGTGGCATCATCATTAGGGAAGTACCTTTTCGCTGCGGAGGTATGAATGGTTGCTTCTCGGTTCCTCTACATTCTTGCATCCAGTTCCAACATGTAATTTTCTGTATGGTTATCTATGCGGTTATCTTAAGTGTTCCTCCCCATCATCGTTGCAAGTTCTTGCTCCATCTGGACTCAGTTGCCAACAGGCTTCCGTAAACCTACAACTGGTTACCCATTCCTATTGGTGTATGGCGTTGACGTTGTTTTACTCCCGTGCTCATACTAGTCAATTGCGCTAGCTTGATAGTATTGAGTGCAGTGTTTCCGATGGTTTGGTGTCTGTTTAACAATTCATCGGCTGCGGGTGCTGCAGACTTCTTGAATGTAACGACCGAGCATACATGAGCTATGGCAGTCGGAATCTACACTGGGGCGGGTAGCGAGGAGGCGAACTGGTAGCAACTGGCAGGCAAGTAAGTACTTGACCTACGGACACCCTATGGCCCGGGCTCCAAGATGAACAGAACTCCCTGGCCAGGCACTAGTATAGCTGGATACACCCGGGAGCGGTGTCGGCAGACTTAGCGACCTCTGAAGAGGTGGTTACTCAGCCAAGCCGGGTAACTGGGGAAAGGTCAGAAGTGTCTGTCTCCGGCAACAGCATAGACAGGGTAACAGGGAAAAGTTACCCTAAGGATCAGGTTACCCTGCCATAGGGCTCGGGTTACATGGCCTAAAGTCCTGGGTTACCCTACCTTTCATTACGAAGTCCCTTGCAGACTTTGGGAAAAATGACAGCAATGTTTGTCATGCGAAGCGATGCATAATAGTGGAATCCGGGGTTCCAGGAGATGCTATTGGGCGAGCTACGAAGCTCAGAAAAGCTGCAAATTGGAGACACTATGCCTATCATACCCCTCTGGCCCCGCCTTGAGGCCCGGACGTCATGGGCAAACAGTTGTCTAGTTGTGTGCAGTCGAGCAAAGAAGGATCTGGGGAGACCTGCTTGCAACACGATACACGTCGCTGCCGTCCGGTCGACAGTAGGCTGCTGGCAGGATATACAAGGGGGCATAGAGTGGAAGGTGGAGTACCTCCTCCAAGTTGTTCAGAGTAAAAGGGACCAAAGCTAACCAGGTTGACTAGAGTTAACCGTGCGCGGTGCGAAGGTAGTCCTAGCTGGTGCCGCCGCGGTCCGCAGAGCTTTACAACTACCAATCCCGCAAGTGTCCCCAACACTGTAGGCTCTGAAAGAGATGTGCAGAGACACTGAAAGCATGATTCCTACCACAGGTCAGGTGGATCCAAGGTAGTGGTCATGGGTAGCGCCCATTGAACCCTTCCTGGATCACCGTATCCTACAGAGGACACTTGAACCATGTGAATCGTAAATAATAGACAGATAAACCCGCTCCTGGTCGCTTCCACGGACAAGTAGAGCTCAATTCATGAGGGAAGGGCATCATAAATAGTCCAGTTCATCAGGTGTCCTGACTGTTAGCCACTGGAAGACGCCCATGCTGAGAGGTTTTTAGTGCAGCGGGCAAAAAGGAAATGCGCTGCAGAAATGATACCCGCATAAGGGGAACACCGACTAGAGTTTCTCGACAGATGCAGGCCCGAAGGGTGTTCCTGGAGACATGTCAGACCAGCCTTAGTGGAGAAGGGTGTGCTCGAATAGTTGTAGTAAACTGATGGGAAAGTTTCTGGTGTAAGATAAAACTACCTGAAAGTCTATGCGAGAACTCTCCTACTCCAACAAGTAATCCCCTCAAGACCTTAATTGAGTGAAGCGTCAGGCTCAAAGATATTAAGTTTTACCGTTTACTTTACTCTTACATCTGTATGAACCTTTGGCGATATGTTGAAGTTGTTTGGTGCGGTTGCAACTCTAGGATCGATCTTCCTAGCAGTGCCCCCGTTACAGTATATCGTTAAGCAAGCTCCTTGCTTACCTTCTCTCCTGATTAATCGTTTACAACTTTCGGCGCTGACCTTGCGTGAATGCCGGTGGCCTTGTCTAGAACAAGTAGCGCAGCGTGGAAAGCACAATGGCTAGTACTGAACTTCGAACCAGAATAGAATCCAACTCGGATTCAGATCTTGACCTTGACGAGAACTCCACCAACACATTTCCTGCCTTGCTTTTGGCCGATGTTCGCGGTATTGAATGGCATGGCCACCAGGTATTCTCGGGGGCCACCACTATTCAGTTACCCGATGAATATATTGATCTTAGGATTCTAGACGCTTGCACCGCGGCGCTTTTGTTTTTTCAACACTGCGCTCTTGTTCAGAACATGAGTCCTCCACCGCTGGGAGGCATCCCATTTGGGCAATTCTCCCATGGGTTCGTGCAACCTTACATCGTCAGGGAGGTAGCCAAGTCCCTCGACGAAGCCTAGTGAAAAATTAGAAATTGGAACAACTGGCAGCGGTGGGTGTTCGGGAAACAGATCACTACAGTAGCGGTTTAATCGATAAAAGTGCAGCAGGAGTCATATGTGTGGATGCCAAGTGAGCACAAGGCATTGAAAGATCAGATGCCAGCATTGGAAAAGTCCTTTGCTGGAGGGTATAGTATTGATAGTGAGAATGACGTACTGATGATAGAGGCAGCGCCTCCACTTCCACTCGTCCATACCAAACCCGAGAACTTGGGAATAGAATTGGCCATGTCAGCTAGAGACGAACAGTGGAGGGCATACCTAAGCCCTGTGGGTATACGAATGCAGGGAAGTCTCAAGGGCGATGGCCGCAGCTAAACCTCTTCCTTCACAAGGGCATCCACCAGCTCTCTGTCTATCCCCTCCTCAAGAGCCCGCAGTCATTCTGGAAGTCCAGCGATTGGACCAACTGATGGACATCATGTCAAGAAAAGAGCGTCAAAGCCAAAGAGGATTACGGCACCGGATACCCCTGACCCTACTCATTGCCCAACACCTGCTCCTATCATCCCCCCTACAACACCTGTTGTTGCAACCCCCATACCTCCCGTCGCGGTCCCAAGACACATTCCTCCCATTGTCGCTCCTGACTCACACTGCTGCGAGTTCCGTTGCACCTCCCAGACCCGTCTCCTACCGCGTCCTTCCAAGCACTACGAGCAGTGTTACCAGGACCTTTTGAACAGGTTCAGCACAAGCAAGAGCGAGCACCCGCAGCTCCATCACTGGGAACTGCAATCCCCTGACCTGGGACACCTGCCTGCTCTGTTCCCTAAGCACCGCTGATTCCCGCTGTCCCTTCAAAGCCAACTCTGCCCTCCATGCTCCCTATGGTTATGAGTGGCGAGTCGGACAGCGAGGATGGGTTCTGTCTACCAGGCTGCAAATTGGAAGACACGCGGATGGGGTAGATTTATTACCACTCATTTGGGTGCAGGAAGGGACCCCGGACTCCTGTGAAACATAGAAGAAGGCAGAAAGAAGGAGATGGACGACCAACATGTGGGTGTTGTATGTCATGGAGGCACGCAGGCCCTCCAATGCACCCTGAGCTGTCCAGAGCTTCAGCCATTTCTGCATATAACTCAGGCGGCTCCAAACCCAACTCCTGAGAGTGGGCAATGCCCTGTTCCAGCGCCGGGATCAGTACCATCACGGGCTAACCCCCCTCAGGATGGGAATCTGGATGGCCAGGAGGAATGTTTGGATGGATACGATAGACCACAGGAAAGCCCAGGCGGAAATGCCATGGGTGGTGGAGATGGAAATGTGCCACCTGGAGGTGGTGCAGCCAGAGAGGGGGGAGATCCAGGAGACGCTGACTATGACAGTTCGGATGATGATAATGCCGATTTTGTCCCTCATTTGATCCACTTTCACGGCACTCAGAAGGATGTTTGAAGTGATGACAAGAAATGACAGTGGAACCGCCGTGCTAAGAAGCTACAAGGGGAATTCTGGAGTGGATCGACCTTACGGCCATCCTCCCGACAGTAGCAGAAGATGCTGCAAAACCTGGGTGCCATCCAGGCATTCAAGGGAAACGTCACCAAACTTGCAAGCTTCCTGACTTTGGTGCACCTTGAGTTCAAGTATTTTGCCAGGTGCAGGTTGACCAATATAGAGAAGGTAAACCTGGTGATCCCCCTTGTAGAAGACACTGCCCGAACACGGCATCTAGGGCTACACTCACACATCAATCAGGAGGCAGCCAAGTGTACTGGAGTTGCTGTTAACAACAGTAACCCATTGACAATATGGAAAGGATTCTGGGAACAGCTTGAATGGTGTTTTGGCGGTGACCAAGCGGAACGAGACTGATCCCTTCTCAACTAGGGAGACCTGGTGAGGAAGTCAGATGACATCAATGAGTACCTGAACAAGATAATTGACTCCATGTATAAGCTTAGGTATAGTGACCCTGTGCAGGTACGACATAAGGTACGGTCAGGTATTACCCAAAGGGTTTGGAGTGCGTTGGCACGTGGGGAACCCCATGCAACCGACTGGAGCGACTACCTTGGTCTTCTTGGGAAAGTTGGAGCCATGCTGGCAGACAACACCCGGTTCCGTAACCATGTTATCCACCCTGTCCAATGGTCTCAGCCACTGGATAAGAAGGACGATAGGTCATGGACTTCCAGAAGGTTTGAAAAGAAGGAAAAAGGTTGGGGCAGCCAGAACCAGAGGCCCGCCAACTCTCCTAATTTCAATGCAGGGAAATAGGCATAGCCGGTGACTTCTGAGTATGCTATAGCATATAAAGAAATCCCGTCCACTTTGACAGAACGTCGGAGGAAGCACAACCAGTGCACCAAGTGCAGGCAAATGGGTCACTTCTGTACAAAGTGTACCGCGGCGGCCCCAGTCGTTAGTTCATGCAATCAGGCTTGTGTGTTGCAATCGTCAGCCCTAGTAAGTGAGCCAAAAGGGATGGACAAGCGGCTAAAGTGCATCGAAGCGCCCTCTTTGGCCTCCTCCTCAAAGATACTGGAAGTCTGCCAGGTATCACCTCCGACTATGGAGGTTGATATGGACGGCTCGGAATAGGTAAGAACCTGTTCTGCGTAAGGTATAACCTTGCTAACCTGTATCCATAGACCCATGAGGGATGGATAGAAAGGAACTCCAGAACTGGCTTCCGGGATGGGTAAGTACCCCTGTACTACATGAACGACCCTGATACTGACTACATCCAAGTGCTGTAGGCCGCTAGATGTTGTGGGCCGTGCGCGGTGGATTGGGCTATCTCTGCTTTGTTGAGTTTCTGGTTATTTCCTTTGTTCTGGTTACGAGTATTTCTTTCAGGATTTCGTCAGCTGGATGGGCAGGTAATAGGATATTATTTCAGTTCCGGCTGGGTGAGGTCTTGCTAGAGGAGATGCTCGACATTGGGGAAGCAAGGATACCTCGCTTGGAACCGGTGTGACAATGGACCTCTACCCACCTTCGCGGGGAAAATTGTTGCATTTAGCGTAAGCGGAATTGGCTCAGGGTGGACTTGATCAAATAAAACGTGTTATTTCCAAGTTTACCTGAGGAGGGTTTAGTACCCGAAATCATGCTGGCAGGATAGTAAACACCCTAACTATTGATAAACACGAATCCCAATTCCCTAACATTTACCCACCTGTTGTGGCCGCTCTTGTGTCGAAAGGCCAGAGACCAACAGATTCATTAAGCCAAGATGACTAAGTCCCCAAGACAAGTGCAGGGGCAGAAGCATGACAATTTGCCTCGTCATACCAAGTCTATCCACCTGCAGAAAAGGTTAGACTGGAAGATAGGAGCTAGGCAGGTAAGCACGGAAGCGCTACTCCTACTCGATAGTGGAGCTACTGGGCCGGTGCTTAGTAACCGATGGGTTAAGCAGACTCAGACACCCTCTGTACAATGTAAGGTACACATGCCGATAAGCGACGCTAGCGGTAATCACATTCCTGGATCAGGTTTGCACTATACCAAACCATTGGAGATGAAAATAGGCGACCACTATAATGGGATGCACTTTGAAGTCATGGATATGCTCGACACCAGGGTGGATGGGTACTTAGCTATGTGTTGGTTGAAGGACCATAACCGCGACATAGATTGGAAGACAGGATCACTAACCGGGTGCACAGATTTCTTCAAGACTAACTGCCTGGCAGAGCTGGCGCGGTTAGTATTCATGAGCGATGAAGGGTTACCAGGGGAAAGACGCTAGTAATGTTTACCAGTTGGTAATTGTACAATTCTGCAAGGGAGAAGGTGCCAACATTACCGTTAAGCTACTCCCCGTGTATAAGGACTATGAGGATATCTTCAGTCAAGAACGGATTGAGGTGCCACTGGAGCACTCAAAGTATGACCATACGATCGAGTTGCAACCCAGAACTCAACCTCTGTTTGGCTCCTGTCTATTGGCTATCGGAAGAGGACCTTAAGGCACTCTGCGGATATCTCAATGAAATGCTGTGAATGGGAAACCTATGGTGATCCAGTTCCTGGGCAGCAGCCCCTATCCTGTTTTTGCCAAAACCAGATGGTACACTAAGATTGGTAATAGATTACAAACGGCGGAACAAAATCACCGCTAAGAGTAATTACCCTTTACCGCTGATAGTGTAACGGGGGCACCCCTAGGAAGATGGATCCCAAGCTTGCGACCGCACCAAACAACTTCAAACTTATCGCCAAAAGTTCACACAAATGTAAGAGTAAAGTAGACGGTAAAACCTAATATCGTTAAGCCTGACGCTTCACTCAATTAAGGTCTCGAGAGGATTGATTGTTGGAGTAGGAGAGTTCTCGCATAGACTTTCAGGTAGTTTTATCTTATGCCAGAAACTCCCCCATCAGTTTACTCCAACTGTTCGAGCACACCCTTCTCCGCTAAGGGCGGTCCGACACGTCTCCTGACACCCCCTCGGGGCATGTATGTGTCGACCCGCTCTAGTCGGCGTTCACCATATGTGCATATCGTTTCTGCGGCGCATTTCCATTCTGCCCGCCGGAGTGAAAACCTCTGCGCATCGGGGACTTGCCAGTGGCTAACTGTCAAGACCCCTTGCTGAACTAGACTATCTATGACACCCTTCCCATGCGCGTTGATTTCTTCTTGACGCCGGAAGCTACCGTGAGCGGTTTATCTATCTACTATTTACGAGTCTCGGGCTTCCGGTGTCTTCCGCAGGGTACGGTGGTCCAGGAGTGATCCAATGGGCGCTACCCACGACCACTACCTCGGATACACCTTACCTGCGGTAGGAATCATGCTTTTAGTGTCTCTGCACTTCCCTCTCAGAGCCTATGGCGTTGGGGACATCCTTGGGCGTGGTAGGTGCAAAACGTTCCCAGTCGTCCCGGCACCACCCGGGACTACCTTCGGGACCCCCACGGTTAACTCCCGTTAACTCCGTCAGTTTTGGTCCGTTTTACTCCGAACAACTTGGAGGAGGTACTCCACCTTCCACCCTATGCCCCCTTATATATCCTGCGAACAGCTTACGGTCGACCGGACGGCAGCAACGTATACGGTGTTGCAAGCGGGTCTCCAAAGATCCTCCTTTGCTAGACTGCACACAACTACACAACCGTTTGCCCATGACGTCCGGGCCTCAAGGCGGGGCCGGAGGGGCATGATAGGAATAATGTCTTCAATTTACAGCTTCTTCGTAGCTGCGTAGCTCGCCCAATAGCATCTCCCGGAACCCCAGATTCCAGTATTATGCATGGCTTCGTGTGACAAACATTCCAGTCATTTTTCCCAAACTCCCCGAGGGACTTCGTATTGGCAGGTAGGGTAACTCAGGTCCTTGAACAGGGTAATCCAAGCCTCAAGGCAGGGTAACCCTGTTCTGTGGGTAGGGTAATCTTGTCCGGTGGACAAGTGGATTTTCTCCTGTTACCCTATCTATCCCTCTTCCGGGGATAGACACACTCGGCCTTTCTCTAGTTACCCAGCCTAGCTGTGTATTGGCCCTTCATAGGTCCCTAAGTACGCTGACACCAACCTTGGGCGTAGCCATGTACCTAAATACTTGTCCACTAAGTCTGCTCATCTCAGAGCCCGGGCCATCGGGTCTCCGTAGGTCAAGTACTCACTTGCCTGCCGGTTCCTGCCAGTTCGCCTCCGGGCTACCTGTATGGGTGTAGGTTCCAGCTGCCATAGCTCACATATGCTGGGTCGTTACAGATAGACTAACTGCAAGATAGGTTAGGAGAACCTGTTGTGTTCACTAAGTTGGACTTGAAGAACAGCTACTACCTTCTGAGGATGGCAGAAGTTGAGCAATAGAAGACAGCCTTCCAGTGCAGATATGGACTCTAGGAATACACGGTCATGCTATTTGGGTTATGCAATGCACTGGCAACTTTCTAAAGCGTGATAAATGAAGTCTTTCGGGATCTCATGGATGAAGGGGTCATTGCATACATGGATGACATCCTGATCTATCCTGAAACGATGGAAGAGCACGTCGCCATTGTAAGATGCGTGATGGACAAATTGCGGAAAGCCTGACTATGTGTAAGCATGAAGAAGTCCAGTTTCCACGAACGGGAAGTCCAATTCCGAAGATACAAGATATTCGATATGGTGCGCTCTGTGTTGCAGGAGAAGGTGCAAACAATCAGGGATTGGGCACCTCTGACATGCGTCCTCGACGTTCAAAGCTTTATAGGCTTTGCCAACCTCTATCGTCGGTTCGTAGAATATTTCTGCAAGACAGTGAAACCTCGGACAGACTTGACAAGGAAGGATGTCTGATGGGAATGGACATCTGCTTGTGTGTAGCCATTCAACTAGTTGAAGGAGGTGTTTACGTCCAAATCCATCGTACCATATTTTGATACCGCAGGTGCAACCGGTACGGGTTACGAGGATTTTATGTTTTATGTTTGGTTTCACAGTATCGTTTGATACTTGTAGTGTTTCGTGTGCTATCGGTTGATACACGCATTGTTTTGCAATGTCGCTCATACTGGAGATAAGCGATATGCTGTATTTAACGACCGCTGATTCCCGCGATGGAAACAGCAGACTTCGACTGACAGTATTCTATAATATACTTAATTGAAAGGTTACTTCTTTGATCTCCTATTACACCCGTTCGAAGCCTCCTTTAGCTAGCAGCGCTCGCTTCGTGTTGATCACAAAGCCATCTGCTCCTATCGTACCGCTACGTGACTAGGGCCTACCCCGACCACGTTACAGAAGGGCCAACCCAGCTGGAAACTGACACTAGTCACTTTGCATTAGGGGCTGTCCTCTCCCAGTTCTGTGAAGATGTGGGATGGAATCCAGTAGCCTATCATAGTCTGAGGTTTCACCCAGTGGAGATTAAATATGATGTCCACAACAAGGAAATGACTACTATTGTAGCGGCATTCAAGCAGTGAGATCATCTGCTACGCTCAGTAATGGACCAGTTGGTGATCTATATGGATCATAAGAATCTGCAGTACTTTAATAGTACCAAGGTCCTCAACGGTAGGCAGCACTACTGGGTTGAGTGCCTGCAACCGTTTAAGTTCAAGGTAGTTTACCAAGAAGGACGGTTGAATGAGAAGACCGATAGTTTGTGGTGGGGTAGGGACTACCGGCCTGAAGGGGGGAGTGATTTTCCGCCATGGTTGTTTTTTCGCCCCAGACAGTGGGTTGGGGGCCAGGAACGGGACATCTTGCAACCACGAAGGTTACAGGCAGGCCAAGGGTTTCCGCTGGAGTCTTCCTTTTTGGATCAGCTGCGGATAGTGATAACGGAAGACCAGTAATACTTAAGACTCGTGAAGGTAATGGCTGCCAGTGACCAAGAGGTGGATCCACACTTCACAACAGAAAAGGGCTTACTCCTGTACATGAACAGGTAGTATGTTCCCAAGGGTCAGAACCGGAGGAAGGGAATTATGGAGGCTGAACATGACACCCGAATCGCGCGACACTTGGGGACTTACAAGAGCATTGGCAGGGTTAGGGCTTACGTCTATTGGCCTAAGATGGACGTGCACATCACTGACTAAGTGCGAACATGTGATGTGTGCCAAAGAAACAAGTCCCTCAAGTACCGGAAGTTTGGTCTGCTGGAACCTATTGATCTTCTTATACGGCCACGGACAGCGATTTCGATGGACTTCCTTGTAGCACTGCCAGAGTCAGAGGGGTCTAGCAAGATCTCCGTCTTAGTGGACAGATTCTCGAAAATGGCACACTTCATACCCGTGACCACTGAGGTACTGATCAAGGAACTTGCCTTGATATTCCTGACGGAGGTTTGGAGCCTTCATGGACTCCCAGAGTCAATCATCTCCGATATAGATAGCGGATTCACATCCAAGTTCTGGCTGAGTCCGATGCACTTGTTGCAAGGGAAACTAAATGTTTCCACTGCATTCCATGCCGAGACTGATGGGCAAAACGAAAGGGTTAATCAGACACTGGAGGAGTACTTGCACAGCTACTGCTCCTACCAATGGGAAGATTGGTTCTCGCTACTCCCGCTCGCGGAGTATGCATACAACACCTCAACATCAGAATCCACCAGGTTGTCACCGCTTGCGATCAATTATGGGTTTAACCCACGGACCAACCAGTCTGGGGTGGTGTCTGATAATCAAGGAGTACACCCTAGCAGTAACCTCTTGGTTAAGGAATGGGAAGGAACCAGGCAAGAGATTCGAGAAAGGATTCAACTGGCACACGCAAGGCGATGGAAATGGCGTGATCAGAAATGATTGCCATCAACGGACTATGTTACCTTGGAGGATGTGGATGCCTGGGGGGCAAAGAAAGCAGACAACGTGATGTTAAACCGAAACAACATCTGCACAAGGCATTCAAGGGAGAAGCTTGACCAGCGAGTGTTTGGACCTTTGGTGGTCAAACGTCAGGTGGGTAACTGAGCCTACGAACTCCAACTGCCACCCAGATGGAGCATTCACCCCATTGTCAATGTCACGGTGCTCGAACCGTACCGTGAGGATCCGGGATCAGGCAGGGGCAAGGGGGTCCCTACCCCAGAGCTTGTGGACAAGGAGCCAAGTTACCTTATCGAGGGTGTTGTGGACAGGCGACGGTACGGTGGAGTAAAGGCAAAGTGTCTGTCGTGCTTCGTCCAGGACCTGGTTTGGTGGGTAGGCTACGAGGCTGAGGAGAATCCCTGGGAGCGCGATGGGATGCTAGAAGGGACGGGCTGACAGGGCAATCTGGATTTCAACCAGCAACATCCGTCCAGGCCCAGGCACTATAAGGTCTTCGGGGATTCGAGTCTGGGAAAGAAGAGATGATGCTAACGGTCCGGGACTGACAATAGCGAAGAGGGGAGTGATGTAAGGACCCTGCATCCATGGGCTATAGTAGTCAGAACCTACACCCGTACAGGTAGCCAGAAGGAGAACTGGTAGGAACCAGCAGGCAAGTAAGTACTTGACCTATGAAGACCCAATGGCCTGGGCTCCGAGATGAATAGAACGCGCTGGCCAGGTACTAAGATAGCTGGGTACACCCAGGAGTATTGTCAGCGTACTTAGGGACCACTGAAGTGGCAGTTACTCAGCTAAGCCAGATAACTGCGGAAAGATCAGAAATATCTGTCTCCAGAAACGGGATAGACAGGGTAACAGGGAAAAGTTACCTTGTCCGCCAGACAAGGTTACCCTACCCTCAGGATCGGGTTACCCAGCCATGGGGCTGGGGTTACACTGCATGAAGTCCTGGGTTACCCTACCTTTCAATAGGTAGTCCCTCGGGGAGTTTTGGAAAAATAGATTGGAATGTTTGTCACTCGCAGCCATACATAATGCTGGAATCTGGGGTTCCGGGTGATGCTATTGGGCGAGCTACGTAGCTGCGAAGAAGCTGTAAATTGAAAACAGTATTTCTGTCATACCCCTCTGGCCCCGCCTTGAGGCCCGGACATCATGGGCAAACAGTTGCGTAGTTATGTGCTGTCCAGCAAAGAAGGATCTTTAGAGACATGCTTGCAACACTATATACGTCGCTGCCGTCCAGTCGACCGTAGGCTGTTCGCATGCGATACAGGGGGGCATAGGGTGGAGGTTGGGGTACCTCCTCCAAGTGGTTCGGAGTAAAAAGGATCAAAGCTAACCGAGTCAACGGGAGGTAACCGTGGGGGTCCCGAAGGTAGTCCCGGGGGGTGCTGGGGCGGTCGGGAGACTTTTACACCTTCCAAGCCCGACGGTGTCACCAATACTGTAGGCTCTGAAAGGGAAGTGCAGGGATACTGAGAGCATGATTCCTGCCACAGGTAAGGTGGATCCAAGGTAGTGGTCATGGGTAGTGCCCATTGGACCCCTCAAGATCACCGTATCCTGCGGAAGACACTGCAAGCCCGCGAATCATAAATAGTAGATAGATAAACCGCTCACAGTACCTTCCATGGCTAAGCAGAGATCAAAGCATGTGGGGACGGTGTCATGGATAGTCCTGTTCATCAGGTCTCTTGACTGTTAGCCAATGGCAAGACCCCAATGTGAAGAGGTTTTCACTCCAGCAGGCAAAATGGAAATGCGCTGCAGAAATGATATCCGCATAAGACAAACGCCGCCTAGAGTGTGTCGACACATGCAGGCCCGAAGCGTGTGCCAGGTGATGTGTTGGACCACCCTTAGCAGAGTAGGGTATGCTCGAATAGTTGTAGTAAACTGATGGGGGAGTTTCTGGCATAAGCCAAAACTACCTCAGAGTCCATAAGAGAACTCGCCTGCTCCAACAATCAACCCTCTTGGGACCTTAATTGAGTGAAGCAGCAGGCTTATCGATCTTAAGTTTTACCGCTTACTTTACTCTTACATCTGTGTCAAACTTTGGCGTTAAGTTGAAGTTGTTCGGTGTGGTCGCAACCTTGGGATCTGTCTTCTTACGGGTGCCCCCGTTACATTGAAATTTGCTAAGTGGAGCAGTGGCTGGTTTTTTCCAAAAACCCCTCTATATAGTAAGATACCCAGGTTTTCAGACCAGCCAGCATCCAGGTAGTCTGCTGTCTCAGGTCTCGCGTCGGAACAATTGTTCTATCTCACATTGACTAGATTTTGCAAAGCCATCCTCAATTCACGCATTTTTCATTCCAGTTGTCTATTTCTGTCCTAGTGTCCTGGTGCCACCTCGATGTGTTTAATTCCTTGTGAGCGAGACTGCTGTCTCCATACGTGTGACTCAAATCCTGGGTCTGCATCGTTTGCCATGGTTGTTCGATAACTGCAGGGCGTAAACATTCCCTTGCATAGCAGTTCCCAGGCTGTTACTACTGCCACCTCCCTGTTTTTCGGTATAAGCCATGTATATCCCAGAAACCTATCTCTGGGTACTAGCATTGTATCCTATCCCTATAAATTGTAGGAGGGTATGGCAAAGCCAATGGCTATGCATTACAAAATCTCACCTGGTAGGACAATTGTCCGGGCCTTCCCTTCTGGTAACTTTGTAGGTTCTTTGCATGTTTGGCAGGTATAACATTGAGCCATATATGTTCTAAAGTCCTTCCACATCTCTGGCCAGAATAGGTACTCAGCGCCACAGTGTAAGTTCTGTTCCACATTATGATGGCATTTGTTGGAGATCTTGGCCATGACATACTCATCTAACAGACTATTGCCGAATACACAGCCTCTCGGAATATAGGGGCATTCTTCCCTGTATTGTGTTTTTCCGTATAGTATGCTGCTGGCAACCCTAGAGGAGGACAAATCTTCTTTGGAGTGGCTATTTTCGCTGACTTTTTTCCATATCAGTTCCCTCTGGCACGCTGCAACTATATGCGCTCAGAACGTCCCAATTGTTTGATTGCCCATTTGTTTGGTATTCCATTTTTCTTTTATCTCACTTCCTCTAGTAGCTTCACATGGGTTATCCATCTTGTTTTCTGCCAAAATATCCTATAGCCTGTGCCAAGATTCACCCATCATTGGGGGCATTACTGCAACTATTGTCTTATTGGCAAGGTTTTCCCTCCGCTCTGCTCATTTAATTGGGGGTGGGCTATCTAGCTCTGGCATTTAGAATTCTGGGCCTTGTGGGTTCATTATTGCAGGGTTCCTGAGTGACTACGGTGCCGGTTGAATCCGGGTCAATGGCCCTTCCCAGGACTATTTGGTCTTCTGACAGTTGTTTGCTGCAACACTGAGTCACCGATCATGGGGGATTCCCGACCGCTTGGGTCTAGTATTATGCGCGGGGGACTTGGGCCTTCACCAGGAGGTCCAGAGGGCTGGCTTGCTTCGCCGTCTATGATGGTCATTCGTAAACTTAATCCTAGTTTGGTGATATAGGCACTGGTCGACACAACAATATGAATAGTCAAGTTTGCTCTATTGGAGTTCTTCTTGCAGTGTGCTCCATAAGTTGCACTGGTCATCCCAATCATTTCCAGCAGTAATTGAGCACGGGCTCTCAGCGGGCACAGGGGTCTCATTGGGGTACTAAGTATATGAGCAAGGAGAGGAAGTAGGGGTAAGATCTGGCTCACGCTCCATCGTGTTTGATTCTCGTTCGGAGACTATTTTGTCCGAGAGGTCATCAGTTTCATTTACATCATCCTGGACATATGGTGGCTGCAGGTCTGATGCATTCTTGTATATCTGGGAAAGGGCAGCAGCTAAATAGTTCACACTCCCTGGAGTGTAGACTATCTTTGCATCGTATTTCCCCCACGCACTGCGACACCTGACTTGCTTTCTACTTGGGTTCTTTACAGTTTGTAGTTACGTCAAGGGCTAGTGGTCTGTTACCATCGCAAACCTATTTCTCACTAGTACATTGTGGAACTGGTTAAGCGACTCGACTATTGCTAGGGCCTCTTTATTACTGGTTCCATAATCTATCTGTGTGCGGGTGAACTTCCTGCTGTACAATACGACTGGTCGACCCATCCCATATGGGGATCCTTGTCCTACCCTGCTCCTATTGCGAAAGCTGCGAGATCCGTGACTGACCAGATCGGTTCCTTGCTTCGTATATCTATCAGGCGCATGACTTGGTGGTCCATAATCCACTTGTCGACCATTTCGAACGCAGTCTGATGTTAGGTTCTCCATACGAATTCGGAGCTTCCTGTTAAGTTCGTTAATGGCGCCGTCAGGGTTGCATGGTGTGGGAGGAACCAGCCCACATAATTGAGTATTTCTAGGAAGCGTTACAATACGTTCTTGTTTTGAGGCATCTCCCAACATGCCATTGACGATATCTTTGGAGGGGAGGCATGGATTCCTTCTTTATCCACTACATACCCTAGTACTTCCAACCTATATGCGAACAGTACTGACCTCTTCTTACTTGCATAGAAATTCGCTTCTCTGAGCCTCTTATGTACCTGGCATATGTGCCTTTGGTGGTCGTCTGATGTGTCCAAGAATATGAGAATACCATCAATACATACCCATACAAAATGGTATAGGAACTCGCTCATGAGTACTTCTATTATCTGTATAAAGGTTCCTGGTGCTTTCATGTCTGCTTGTAGCATCACCTTGGTAATGAACCCTCCAAATGGAGTTTTGAAGGAATTGAACCTAATACTATCTTGATCTACCTGTGTTTGGACGTATATATCGCTTACATCAATCATACTTCCTAACTTTGCGCTTCCAATACAGTTTAGGATTTGCTATTGGTTCCGGATGGATAGACTCTCCATGCTTGTGTTGTCATTTTGAAGTTTCAAATCCACATGGGGGCTGATTCTTCTCTCTGACTTTGGTTGTAGAAATATAGGTGCTGCTTGGGGGACTTCCGGTCCTACGACCACCCCGCGTCGCAATTTCTCGTTTGTCCAGTTCATGGGTTTTCCTTCTTATGCTTCTGGAATTGAGTACGTTTGTTCATTTTTTAGATTGGTTGGATCCTTTAGCCGAATGTGGTGGTTAATCCTGTCCACGATGGGTAGCGTCTCAGGGACCTTGTCTGGCAATGCATTCCTGTATTCTTCCTACAATGTTGCTGAGATGGCATCTAAGACACTGGCACAGAATTACTCCCTTGTTGGTTTCCATTGTACACGCAATTTATCATTGCGAAACTCCAGGCCGGTATCCCCACATCTGATAAGAGTGTTATGTCTTTTCCGAAATGGCAACCCAATTAGGGCATCACGTTTCGTGTGGTTTTCTACCAACATCACCTCATTTGTTTACTCCTTTTTTCCGATTTCCCTGGTGAGTCTACACTTCTTGTGGCTTCCAGAGTCTCAGCCTTTCATACCCATATTGACGGTGGTTGGCTGAGGTAGGGGGTTTGTGGATATACTATGAGTAGATACAAAGGCAGTGCTAATTATGTCACAACGGATTGTTTCTGTATTGAACAGTACCTTAGCTGGATGGCCCTCTATGTAGATCGTTCCTTCTAGTACTTCATGGGGCTGCATCATCGCTGTAGATTGCGTCTGGAGGCTTTCTATGTCCACTGACTTGATTTCAATTTCCTTGTATTCACTTGCCCCCTGTGGTTTGTACTCGGATTCCATTTTGTTGTCTTTCCCATTCCTTTCATAGCATAGTAGTCCTTTACAGAGTGCCCCTTTTTCATGCATTCAACACATGTACCTTTATCGCATGTTTTCTGCTTTCTATCCCTCTTATCATTTGAACCTTTGAGCTGTGCTTGTTCCCTTCTTGGATTGCCACGTGAGGGAGATCCTTTCCTGCTCTGCTATTGGGTGTGTGCATTCAGCAAACTCCTGTCTCATAAAGGATAGCAACTGTGTGTTCTGCTAGTTTGACAATTTTCTCAAAGGAATCTCGTTCTTCTTTCTTGGGTTCCACCTCCTGCCGTAGTTTGGGATGTATTGCTTCACACATCCTCTGCCACAGTGTATACTGTAGTACTGTTCCACTGCACAGCTGTCTATAGTACATTAAAAGATCTGTTACTGCCAAGCTTATCCTATCTGTTTTTCCGTTTCGTACTTGTTGGATGTCCTGGAACTTCATATACCATTCTTCCATATTTCATGAGGACTGCAATCTGTCCCACAGGTATTTTATCCGTGTCATTCCTCGTATTTTGTCTTTCCCATCATAGTGGTTCATCGCTTGATGATATGCTTCTTCTGCCTTTTCTGTACAGAAACCTCCATAGTATGCTTCACTCCCTTCCTTAATTTTGTCCATGTCATACAGGGTGAGATATTGGCCAGTGGTCATTACTCATCACTCAAATGCCGCAGGTTTTAGGTCCCCTTTTTTGCCTGAGCATACAGGTGGCAGGGGAAGCTTGACCTTACGCCCTGGTCGCCTGACCTGGCTGCCAGGCAGGGCAGCGGATTCTCCTTCAGATATACTGTATTAGAACTCATACATGCTCGTGCTATCATCTGATGAGTTGTCGGATGAGTTGTCCGGTGATTTGTTGCGGGATCACACTCGTGTTGTTTGTTCTGGTTCTGTTTAGCTGTTGTTTTTTTCGCTTTTATAGACTGCAGACAGGTGAGCTTTCTTCCATCGGCGGCATACCAGTACCTTTCCTTTGCTGGAGCTCCAGGGGAAAAGCGCAAGAAGGCTGGTTAGTGCCTTTGCTAACTCAACGGTTGATTGAATAAAAGTCTGCGTGGCCAGGTCTCAGACTATTTGTCTTGCTGCTTCGTCGATTGCAAACTCGCTCTTTGGACCTGGCTGTTTTCTGGATTCTCTTCTTTTAGTAAGGCCTTCTGGAGTGCCCTGCTTCCCACTTCAAGTCTCTAATGACTCAATCATGTTGTGGTGGTGAGACTAAACCTTCCTCTGTTCTGCCACTCCCTACTGCAAGCCTGTATTGGACACTTCGCAGGTTGATCAGGCATGGTCTAGAGGGGTTTTTAACTACTTGCTAAGGTTAAAAAAATGTAATGTGTTTGGGCTAGGCCCTAGTCATGTAGGGGTATGATAGGAGCAGATTGCTTCTTGGTCAACAAGAAGTCAGTGCTGCTTGCTAAAGGAGGCTTCGAGGGAGTGTAATAGGAGATCAAAGAAGTAACCATTCAACTAAGTATATTTAGAATACTGTCAGTCGAAGTCTGCTGTTTCCATCGTAGAAATCAGGGGTCTTTTAAATACAGCGTATTGCTTATCTCCGATATGAGTAATATTCCAAAACGTTGTGTGTATCAACTGAAAGCATACGAAACAATATATGTATTGAACAATACTGTGAAACTAAACATAAAATATAACCTAGTACCCATACAGGTTACACCCATGGCAACCTGCTATTGTAAAGCAGTGATGTTGACCCTTGTTTCGCATGTAACTGATGGAAGCGGACATGCAAATCCCTTAGAGTCAAACACATTCATGTGACACCTGGTCATCAAGGAACGAAGGGACAGGTTGAGCAAAAGGTTCCCAATCTCAAAACCAGCTTCAGGAGCATGGTCCACAGACCACTGAAGAACTGAGAACCCCTCCTTACTACTCTCACGGCATGCCTGAATGCTGGCCTCACAGCAACTGTCAACATGTCACCACCCAAGGCAATGTAAGGAGGAATCTACGCCCTACTACCGATAACCCTTCTTAAGAACTTTGTAGTCCCAGCCTCAGGTAACTACCTAAAGCGGCACCAAACTGGTAGAAACTTAGGTTTCCAAGTGGTAAAGTAAGCAGTACACCGATGGGCAACCACAGCAGCATGGCACCGAAGACACCCCAAGCCTGTAGTGGTTGGAGAACTAGTCTCAGTATAAGGAGCACTGCTTGAATCAAGGTCTGGAAAGAGCAAGAAGCTACAACCTCAGTGTCGAGGACCATTCAAAGTACTGGAATGCCAGAAGCTTAGCACAAACGACACAGTCAATATGAAGAGAAAAACATATCGGAAGGATACAAGTGTCGTCCACTCTAACCCAGTGAAACCTTACCACCCTAATGATAACCAAGGATTCTCTGGACAAGGCCATACCCGCCCTACCCCAATCCTAATAAAGGATAATCCAGAGTAGAAACAGAGAAAATCTTGAACGATAGAAAACAATATACTGACACGGAATTCTAGGTGAAATGGAAGAGATATCGGCGAAGTGGGGACAGCGGAGATCCTCTGAAAGGCCATGAGTATAGCATTGAGCTAGTGAAGGAATGGTGGGAACAGAACAAGGATGCAACACCACTAAATATAAAGCAGAGTGCAATAGAAATCACCAGACCAGCCATGAGATACTGGTCCCTGGGAATGTCCAGTACCTCCTAGTTAGCAGAAGAATTCAAAGAAGGACCAGTGAAGGAAGGCTTCTGGGCAGCTTACTTTGATAGTCAATTCGAATGGACCAGTAAGAGAGATGAACCAATCGAGGGCGGAGTACATGACTACTACTAGAACCTATCACGTCTCTATCCGAAACCATAACGATGTCAAACTATGTGGAACTTGGTATTGGGTAGCACCATCAGCCTGTAGGACTATTAGTGAACCGTGGGACTGTCCCATCATTCGAATATTTCTCTAAAACCAGGTGCCCCTGCTGTGAAGAATGTATGATGGTCCCAGTGGTTTCTAAGAACAACGTTGCAGTTAGGGACTACTGTGACATGCCCTGGTACGAGACTGGTTTTTTTGTTGAAGTTCCATTTTACACTTCTTGTTTGTCGTCTGAATACATGCTGGGTGATAATTTCTTTGAGGACGAAGGTTATGCCGCACAGGATTTCTTTGAGAATTTTGATTTTGAGGATTATTAGTTTTGTTTTGGTTAAACAGTGGCTTTGCTTTGGGGAATGTAACGGGTATGGGTAGTAGATTATGTTTTATATGTCGTTTTATAGTATGGTTAGATACTTGTCATATTTCAAAGGTATAGCATGGTACTTTGAATGTTTTAAGCTGTGTTTGATAGTGTCATTTGATACCCATTATGTTTTAAGGGTAGTGATAGATACCTTGCAAGGGACTAGGTGATCGCTAATATAAGAGATGAGTGCGAACTGGTACAGCCAGTCATCAGAAGTGTTCATGATACTCAGTCAGCTACCTTTCGAAAAAAAAGCCAGACCCTTGCAATTGTGAACAACAATACAATTCATACAACCTTATCCTCATTTTGTTTTTCTCTTGTACCATGGGTTACAGATCTGCATATGCAAACCTCCCGGCATCAAAAAAAAAAGAACTCCTAAAACCAAGTGAAGAGAGAGGACCAACAATTGAAAAAGGCATGATTATTGCCTTTTTCTACTGCCTTCAGAATATTGTCCTTGTTGCTCAAACCATTCGGCGCCCCTGGACCACAGTTAAAAGCTTCCTTGTCTGCGCATGTGAGTGCCAATCACGAGGAAACATTCCTCACCCCGGTTGTACTGCAGTTCTTAGGGGCCAGCAGTGTCACACAATTGTCCAGACAGCTAAGTCCAACTGGAAAATGACCCGATCTGATTTCAGTGATAAATATGCGCTATGTGTTTCTCTTTCTACGGGTAACATCTCAGCCCTGGTACTACTATGACTGATAGGACATGATTAGCCAATATGTAAAATAGTTGATAGAGTGCCCAGAGAAGTCAATATCAATAAGTAGCTAGACAAACCAAGACCAAAGCTCAAGCCTGAGCATGTAGCAAAGAGACTCAAGTGTGCTACAGTTCATAAAGACTGGACAGTGGAGGGTTTTGAAGGAGTTATTTGGAGTAATGAATGTAATGTGAAGAAATCTAAGGATCCAAGACAACAATAGGATTTCAGAGAACCTGGAGGGAAGTGGCTGTCTGATTGTATTCATCCTAAGGAGAAGGATAAGGGAATTTCTCTTATGCTTTGGGGGTGCTTTTGGGGGAAGAGAAAAGGTTCTTTGGTTCCCATTACTCAAAATATCAATCAGACCAGGTATGTTAGGCTCTTGAGAAGGTGTCTTTTCCCAGTTATTCATCAAATGATTTCTTTTGGTATACAAGATATTCTTTTTCAGCAAGACAATACTCCTGTTCATAAGGCTTATAGTGTTATGGATTGGTTGGAGAGAAACTGTATTGAGGTTGAAGAACACCCCCCATATTCCCCTAATTTGAATCCTATTGAGGATGCATGGGTGGAGCTTAAAAAGTAATTGCACCAGCAGTATCCAAGGATTGGAGATGCCCCAGGAGGAAAGGAAGCTATTAAGAAAAGGCTTGCGCATATATCACTATTAGTTTGGAAGACAATTGCAGAGGAGTTTTTGGAGAAGTTGTGGAAATCAATGCCTGATAGGTTGGCTGCAGTTTTGGAGGCAAGTGGAGGTTATACAAGGTATTGACTATTTTTATTATTTAATTTGCTTTACCAGTTTTATGGTTAATCATGGTTACTAGTTTGTGCCCATTGATCGTAGTTAATTGTTCAAGCCCATTGATCGTGCCTATTGACAACCCCACTATTGCAGCCGGGAGGTATGGTGCAACTGTAATTAAACATGTCTCAGATCATAAACACTTCTGATGACTGAATGTATTTAAACAGTGCTGATTACACAATGGAAACAGCAGACTTTGACTGACAGTATTCTTAATATACTTGGTTGAATAGTCACTTCTTGATCTCCTATTACATCTCTTCGAAGTCTCCTTTACTCGACACAGCTCTCATGTCTTGCTGGGCAAGCAGGCTACCTGTTACTACCATACTCGAAGCGTGATTAGCACTCTAGATGTAAACACATTACAGTAGCCCTTAGCAAGTCAAGCAGAAGCTAGCTGAGGTATTGCTTATAGTATATGATACAACACCTTTTGAGCTTTTTGAGGAGTTGTAAAGGTCAATGCAAGTTATAGTTCTGGCTATTATTGCAGTAAAGGGGTGGTATGCAAGATACTAGAAATAACATTTGGAATTTTTTATTTTATCAATATATCAAACATGGTCTCAGGTTTTATTCCCGTCAATATCTTCTCGTTTAATATTTTTATTCTCAACCGATTTTAAAATCTCTCTTCTATTGTTGTAGTTGGTTTTTTTTTTTCTTTTTTTTTAAAAAACTTTTTATTCAAACTATTCAGGATGTCTTCACCTATATAAGCATAACTACCTTACAGTAGTCAGACAGTGCCCCATTGTTGTAGTGGTTGTAATAGTCAAGATGTACAGTAAGTAAGACTTTTACATTGGTACTTTATGTCCAAGCCAGATCCACAATTGAAGCCTATAAAAAGAAAGTAATAAGGTTAATAGTTACTATTATTAAGAGACAAGCAAGGTTGCAGGAATTAAGACAAAATGAAAAGTATTGCTTCTATGTTGCTGCATTGCTATGTTGTATTGAGCTACGAGGTTTCTCTTAGAAAGATGCTAGGTGAGATTGTATTGAACAGGGAGGTTATTATGAGAATGCCAGCGGACCATTGAGCTGTCCAGCACTCTCTTGAAAGGGCCTGTAGTTCCAAGCCAGTAAGCAGTTATTGGTTGTACCTGTACTACAACCTTGGCATGAGTCTGCTAGTGTGTAGCCCATCGCACCTTTAGTGAGGTGGACTGGCAACAAATTGATGACAACATTTCATGAAGACTTTTGCCAAGTCGCTGTAGCATACTATTATAATAATGCTATTATTGTACCATAGGCATATTGTACCTTGCACAGGAAGTGCAGTATGACCTATTCTGCATCTCCACGCCTTTACTCCTCCCCCCACTCCATTCACAAAACCAAGGAGACATTAGAGTCATGAGTCTACTATAGAAGTATTCCCATTCCCACAGAGTGTTCGCAGAGGGGGTTAAGTGAAAACACACTAGTATGTACCCTATATACTTACCAATGGATGGGCAGTCAGCTAGCACGCTGTTCTTAATTTGCCAGAATACAGCTCCCCACCACAATGCCACTGCTAACAAGTCCTTCACACTGATGAGGCAATTGGAGATTTATGGCAAAGGCGGTGGAGTTGTGGGGTTGTGGCGGCAAGGTGCAGATTATCATATCTACAGTTCACAAAGTGTCACCCATGGGAGGGGAAGCTTGTTTGGATTGCCCTGGTATTTTGTTTTATTCTGTTGGTTGTATTGCCCATGCTGAGCACACAAACCAGGGGAGGATCTCCCCTGCAGGACTAGAAAAACTACTGGTAAACAAAACAAGAACAGGGGAAAAAAAGGATACAAAATTTATAGAGTTGTCTATATTATATCAAAGCCTAACTCCACCATGCTGCATATGCCAAAACCCAGTCCAGCCCAATCAACCTAATTAAGCCACTAACCAACCAACCAACAATTACCTCTACCAAATCAGCCAGACCAAATGGGAAAGAACTTAACGCAGGTTACTATACAAAACCCATATATCCTCTCCATCCCTCCACAATCGGAAGAAATTATACAAGAACAGCTTGAGCCCTCAACCTCCCCTCATTTCCTCTACACGTCTTCAAATTCACCCGTGACCTCAGAACACACATTCCCTGCTGTTCTATTTTGATACATGGCATCCCGGTTGCCATCCTCTATCAAGCGCCTCGAGCGCTCGACCCACTCCAGCTCTGATTTCTAGTTAGCAGAGGCCTCCTTTGTTATGCGCAGTTTCTGGTTCGCGGCGATAGAGGACTGGCGCACCATGTGCAGAGTGTCGGAGAGGAAGGAGAGCTGCGAGGCGACCGAGAGGGTGAGGGTGAGGGTGTCAAGGCTTGTGAGGTCGGCGACAGCGCTGGAGGCCGGGCGTGGTACTAGATCCATTAGCGGGAGAAGGAGGTCCAAGGTCGTCCAACGGCGCATTGGCAAGGTTTATGCCGAGGGTGAGGTTACGGAGCGTGCGGGCTTGCTAGATCATGTGGGTTGCGAGAGCACTGTGGGCCGTAATTAAGTTAGGGTAGAGAGTTAGCGATAGGAGTGAAAAGAAAAAGAAAATGGGGGGGGGTTACCGAGTATACCTCGATTCAAGACTGCTTTGCGGCGGTAACTCTTGTAAACCCTCCATTGGTTTGGGTTTTATCTCGCCGTCCTCCTCTCCC
>PYWC01000005.1:154064-176770 GCA_003182015.1 Tuber magnatum
GGTGGCATAGGACGAGAGCCTGGGGTGGAGTTTTGTGAATTAAGGGGGCGCTTGGGTGTTAGAGGTATCATTGTGTGTAGTCTAGCTTCGCATCAGCGATAGAAGAAAGGATGAATGGAGAGGAGGAAGAAGAAGCATACTTGTGTGTAATCATAAACTCAGCTCAACAAGCTAAACGATTCTCTCTCGCATAGAAAAATCAAGGACAAGATGGTTTCCGGGGCTCCAAGTTGTGTGCTCCTTCAAGACACGTTTATATATGGACCTCCCAACGAAGCAAACGCAAGAAAACGCAAGCAATACGAACACCCAGTTACGCCGAACAAACCCCAACCCCCAAAAAAGGGAATCCCAGATAACCCCTCAGCCATCCGTGCTGACGACACCCACCCACTCACTATCCAGAACGCGGTATACTAAGCAGCTCAATAAAATAAAACAAAATAAAAGTATGATATACGAAAATGCAGGAAATGTAGACCCGACATCATGGACCGCCACACCCCGCCATTCGGATATCACGGTAAGTAGAAAAAGTCTTCACGCTTCCTTGCACCAAAACAGGAGATAGCGATAGAAGCGGGGCTTGCACCAGAGTGTTGGCAATGGGTTCTGAAACGGGAAAGGGTGAGGGTTGGAATTTATTGATTGAACGGATGTTATCGTGTATTATTAATTACAGTTGTTGTGATTGGGGCAGGGGAGGGGGGTGGTACTGAGCTACCGGACGCAGGAATTGATAGCTTTCTTCTTTAGTTCTTCTTCCTTCATTTTGGCGATAGGTGAGGTAGGTTAGTACGGTAGTGGGAAGGAACGTGGTAGTGGGCTAATTCATGCTTAGGAAGGTTACCCGGCTGTCCCGTATCGTAGGGTGAACTGTGGAGAGCGACAGCACTTGTTGATCGCTGGCTTGGTCATGGTTGCTATGGGTGATTTGGTTGGGTATGGTATGATACTCTTGCATTGGGAGCATTGGGGGGGAGGGGGGGGTAATGTTGCGGGGTGCAGAGGAGTAACTCAGATCTTGCTATAATGTGGTATCATATTCAGCAAACTAGATGATAACTAGAATCTTTAATTGCCGTAAAAATGATGTTCCAGAATCGGGCTTAATGCTCACAGCATTACATGAGAGAGGTCTGCCTGGTTGGGAGTATTCCGAAGTATCATAATTGGTTCTCCAATACTGCTATGTAGCAGACTGGCAATTCACAAGGGTATTTCAAAAGTGTGTGGAATTTAATAATAGGGTCTAAAAGTGGTATTATACCTCCGATGTCTCCTTAATACAATTTGAGATTTTAGTTGTTCGGTAATTCTGATAATTAGAGACTGTAGGAGCACTTCACCCCTGCAAGTTGTAGATAACAAAGCAAAAAGTTTGAAGCCATTGTAATTCTCATTTTATTTTTCTCTGCAGAGTAAACCATCTATAGAAAATTAAAATCCCTCTCAATCTCTAACTGTCACAGCCACCTAATCAGACTATGATGACATTGGGTTTTTGGTTACATATATTGCAACTGGGTCTACATAGTTATCTAGTAGTAGAATGGGTTGCTTAGCCGAGGTTGCGCATAATACTACCTTCTGGAAACTGATAGAATATTGCCCCTGTATGGGAGAAACGGGTTGGGAGTATTGGGATTAGTCCATGGTGAATTTTCCCTTGTTATATAAAGGGGTCTACTCCTTTGTGAGTTGCTTTCCATATGCAATCTGATAATATCCTGTCTTCACCGGTACTTAGAAATTATATCTCCATTTCTCCTTCCTGTCTCTAGAACCTAGGAACCCTGACCCTGAACCATGACACCCTGTGCCTGATGCCCTTGAGCCTTATGATAAAGACATCCTATTTGTATACCAGTATCCATCCCTTATTCTAGATACTGTGGTGTGTCCCTTTAAATATCTACTCAAGACCATACAGAGATCGTTGCTATTACACAAGATTGTATTGACCAGAATGCAACCCACACAACACGATATTGCAATCACTGGAAGCACCCGCCGACATTTTCCCTCACCAGAACCAAACTGCCAACTTGTGCACCAAACATCTGCGCAACCCGACATTCCACCAAAGCTAGTGTTATCTCATCTACCTGCATGGCATACTCCTCCAAACTACAAACCTGCCCACATTAGCCAAGACCCCAGCTGACCAACTGGTTCGACAACTACAGACCTTGACTGAGGAACTCCAGACTTCCTACCATGAAGGTTGAGGAATTGCGACTCGTTTAGCTACTACCGAACAAGTGCTCCCCTACACTATTGCAATGATCACCATCTTCAACAATCCTGCCACTAAGGTCCCCACAGGTCCTGCTGCAGAACCTGCGAGTAGTAAGAAATGTTCCCTCCCATATTCTAAAAGGATCAATTATATACTGAACAAATGCTGTTACTTTGGTATCCATCTTGGCATGAAACTTCACCATGACTACTATTGGTTTAACAGGTAACAACACCAGCTGGCATATGCCATTGGTCTCCTGACGCAGCCCATGGTCTACTGACACAGCCCATGGTCTCGCAAGTACAACCGAATGTCACTGCTAAGGGTATCAACTACACAGATACCGATACCCGGTTAGTAGAATCACAATAGGTATTTGGATATCCAAAAAAGGTCATATTAGCAGAAAGAGGAATAAGGGACCTACCCTAGAAGAACCAAATATTAGTAAAATACCTCATGGGCTACTGGTGCCTAACGACTGCCACCAACTGAAATTATGTAACTATTCCTAATGTGCTTTTTCATTGCGTGGCTTGCCCTAAATTGGGAGATACTCTGACTAATGTCACTGACCCTCTGGAGACTTTGATCACTTATGCCAACTTGTTAGAGAGGTTGGACAACCACATCCAGGCCTAGGAAGCCGACAAGAAAGGTTCCTCTAACTAGTCCTAGCACACTTCTGTGGCTACTCAAACTCGAACAACCACCCTCACTCCTGCTGCCACCACTGCTACAAGTACTTTCCTTGGTCTCCAGGATCTCTTCTCAGGATGGCCAATCTTTACTGATGCCCAGCAAGATGATAGAGTGAGAAGTGGACCAGATCTCCATTTTGGAAAAGATAGGCATATAATATGACTTTGTCTGGATAAGGGACTGCATTGGATGCACAGTGCGGGTACCTCCTCTTTTGACTCCTTGGTGATTACAGAGGGTGCCTGTCGTGAGTCTGAAGAGTCAGAAAACTAGTCATCCCCTGTGTAGAATCTTGTACTATCATGGGATATGTTAACTCTTTTTCTTATTTATCTATATCAGGTTTGTCTGAGAATCAAATTGAAAATAGAACTGAAAATAACCACCGGGTAATCGCCTGCAACATGATAGACAGTCAAAGCGGTATCTGTTCCCAGCCCTTATTGACTCTGGAGCAATAGGATATCCATTGATAGATAAAGACTTCGCTCACAGGAGCATCATGTCCGCCTATTCAAATAAAAAGACCCAAGCCAGCTAGTGGTAATTGATGGAAGACCTATCATCTCCAATGCCATTACCCACCTGACTCAAAGGGAACTAAAGATCAATAACCACCTAGAGGCAGTGCTGGTATACATTACCAAGGTGGTTGGCTACCCACTGGGTCTTGGTATTCCTTAATTAAAACAGTACGACGTAATCATCCCATTTGTGAGCAACACTTTCCGCTTGGAATGTGACGAGTAACTAGACAACTACATCTCTAAAGTAACCTCTAATGTGTCTAGACAGTGGTCCTATTCATATGGTATTAAGATAGGAGCCAATAGCCGGTTGTTTAACAACAGAGGAGTGCTACTAACTAAAGGAAGATACGAAAGTATGTCATGGAAAATCAAAGCAGTAAACATTCAACCAGGTATATTAGAAATAGTGTCACGAAAACTCTACTCCTTCCATTGCACAACCTGGCGGTTTTTAAATACAAATTCTCTCTCACATCTAGTATAAGCAATTTTCTGAAATCTTATGTCTATCAAACGATAATAGTTGAAACAATATAGGTTTCAAACAATATCATAAAACCAAACATAAAATATTGTATGTACCAAGTCATGGACATGAAACAATACAAGTATCAAGCGATACTATGAAACCAAATATGAAATATAAGCTAGTGCTTATACTAGTTACATAACTGGTATTCAGCGAGTGGAGGATAACATACTATATTTTCTCCATGCATATGCCATTCGGCAGTCTTTTAGTCACTGGGTATAAGATAGATGAGAGGTTAATGACATTGTCCTACCAGAATATCATGACTTTCTCCCCTGTTTCTGGACAATGAACAAAACCAATTACTACTACACTGACCCACCCACCATACTATACCTCTGCAAACTGGCTTCCAGCCCTCTTACAGGCCTTGGTACAATCTCTCACTCCAGAAACTAGAGGCACTGAGGGGGTAAGTTGACGAAAACCTGCAAAAAAAGTCTTTATTCAGTCCTCCACCTCTGCGGCAGCCTCCTCTATCTTGTTTATAAAGAAACAAGAGAGATCACTAAGAATGTTTGTGGACCCTCAGGTACTCAATACAGGGGCCATCAAGGCTAGTGGCCCATTGCCACTCATACCAGAATGTCATAACCACTGGACCGGAATATAGTGGCATTGGGCTCTTGGTTATATATGCGAGAAGATAGAAGTTGGACAGCTTCCGAGCAATGAAAGGGGTTGCTTAGCCAAAGTTCCATGTAACCAAACACTATGGAAGCTGATAGATAGTTGCAGGTGCTCATGAGAGAAGACTTAGAGGTATTGGAATTGGCTAGTGGAGGATTTTCCTTTGTTATATAAAGGGGTGTGTCATACTTTGATACCCAATCTGGTAATTTTCTGCCCATAGATATACTTAGATATTAAATCATTATTTTAGTTTCACATTACCAGAACCCATAAACCCAGACCCTGAATTCCAACATCCGGTTCTTGAACCCTGTGAAAGCTTGGTACAAATATGTCTTGTTTGTACACTAGCACCTAGCCCTGGTCGTGTCAACTATGATATGTCTTGGACTACCTGCCTTTAACCCCGCGGGGACCCTGCCCATTACACAAAAACCTTCATGCACATCTCCGAAGTCAACACATTTACCAAGCCAGATACCCATGGAGTCTCCAATCTCATATGCAAAAAAACGGAGAAGAATGGAAAAAGGTATTCCAGACCCACTATTGCCTGTCTAAACCCATAGTAATAGTATTTGGCCTTGCCAATAGCGTTTGCGACAGGACCCCCAGGGCTTCAAAAAACATGGGCCCCTTACCTGCCCTATTACCCATAAGGGGCCCCGACCTGCTCAGGCCCTGAATGGGTCCCTACCAAATTTGGGTGGCACGAAATGGGCCCAGTCCAGGGAAAGACCAAGGTCTGGCCTCTGATTGGGGTAGGGTAGAGAGGATGTACACAATATACCCATGGGGCCTATATAATAGTAGGGCCACTATGGGTAACACACGCTCCGCCCCACCCCATACGAAACACTACCCACCAATGCACCTGTCAGTTTCCCAGTTTATAGCAATATATTCCTATACCCATGCCTCAACTGTTTTAGTACCACATACTTTGAAACTAAACTGTGATATGGTGAGATTTAGGAAGAGCACACAGAATGTGTTTACTGGGTTACGAAAGCTTAAGGCAAAGTCAGAGTAGAATTCAAGCCTCAGTAGTACGAATTCTGCATGCGTTACATTGAATTCCTAGGGTTCCTTATCACTGCCAGAGGGATCCATATAGACAACACAGTGGTGGAAACTACAATTGCTTGTTCTACACTAGAACACATATGTCATATCAGTATCTTTTTGCAGCTTGTCACCTTCTATCAACGTTTTATTCAAGTCTATTCCAAGCTCACATGGCATCTTACTATGCTTACTATAAAGGATCAGTCTCAGATCTGAACCCTGAATACTAGCAGGACTCAGAAAAGCTTAAGGCCTGCTTTACTGCCACCCCTGTTCAGGCCTATTTGAACTTCTTCAAGGAAGTAACCATCGAAATGAATGCTTCCGACTTTGTGTTCATGGGTGTTATGTCTCTAGACAATATTGCTGGAGTAATCTATCCTGTAGCTTTCTACTGTAGGAAGCACATTCCGGGTAAATGCAATTAACCCATCTACGATAAGCAGCTGATAACAGTAGTATATACCTCTACAGAATGGGCATGTTGCTTCATTGTCCTGAAAATCATAGTTCTGACAGACTACTCTGATTCAAACCATTTCACTACGAAGCACCTCTTGAACCACAGACAAGCCCATAACGTTACAACTGCTCCCAGAGGTTCATGACCACCCGTAACTGGTACACTGACTCAGTTATATTTATATTTGGTTTCTCAGAATGCCTTGATACTTGTATTATTTTATGTCCTATCACATGATATACAAAATCTTTTATGTTAGGTTTTACAGTATCAGTTGATACTAGTATTATTTTGTGTACTATTGCTTGATACACAGAATGTTTTATTTCATTTCGAAGTATTACTTGATACTTGTATTGTTTTGTGTACTATCAGTTGATATAGACAAAGTTTCAAGTTTGGTTTCACAGTATTACTTGATACTAGGATTGATTCATGTACTATCACTGGATACAGAAAACATTTTATCAAATCACTCATAGTGGTTATATGTAATGAATTGTGTTTAAAGACTGCTGATTTTCTTAAGAGCAACAACACACTGTAACTGTCAGTATTTCGAATATTCATGCTTCAACGGTTTCTTCTTTGATTCTTTGTTACACCTTCTTGAGGACTATTTTAGTAAGGAGTACTCACATTTTGTTGGTTAAGTGGCCATCTATTTCTATTGTAATGTTACGTGAATAGCACGATGGTCTGAAAATATTATATCACCTATATGTAGGGCCCCTGGGCATGGTCAAAACCCACTTCTTGGTATCTTGCCACCTCTAGTGGCTAGTGATATATCATGATATTGGCCGCTTCATAAAGAACTACCACATCTGCATGCGAAGCCACGCAGAGCGCTAGGCCCTCTTCAGTATACTGCATCTGCTTTCTATCTCTGATAAGCCCTCAGAACATCTTTCTTTAGACTTTGTCATAGGTCTCTCCTGGAGTCAGGGCCATAACACTACTTTGGTTGTGGTGGACAGACTGACCAAGATGCACCACTTGATCCCCTACTGCAGTACTATTCATGTACCGAGATTGGCCAAATTGTACATCCATCATGCCTAGAATTGTCATTATCTCCCTACCACTATCATGTCGGACTGTGGCACCTAGTTTACTTTGGAGTTCTGGATGATGGTTTATGATCGCCCACAGGTATCATGGAAACCTGTGACTACATTTCTCCTGTAGAGTGACCGCCGGACCAAAAACGTATATCCTATCAGGTACCAATACACATAGCCCTACCTTGGTTATCATATTGATGACTAGGCAATATGGCTGCCCAGAGCTGAGTTCACCATGAACAATCACGCCTTCAAGTCCACTGGCCTCTTCCTATTCTTTGCTAACCCTGGCTGTGACCCATATAGGAATTTCTGGGAAACCCCCTGGTGCTATAGCAAGCACCGGAGGTCTGAGAACTCTCACAACACATATGAGACATACATGTCCACCTCTATTCGAAGCTCACTAAGACCCAGAATTGTCACCAGAAATATCCCAATCGAGTATGACTGCCAGCTCCCTACTTCTGGTTTACAAATCTAGTATAGCTTACAGGTAAGAATATCCAGACCTATTGACCATCCCAGAAACTAGACAATAAGCATTTCATCCCCTCCCTAGTACCTACTCAGATAAATACTAATGCCAACTGCCTCAATATTCCTACTTTCAGGGAGATGCAATACATTTTCCATATCTTACTACTTGAAGTTGCTGACAGCAATCCTGTTCTGAAAATGGTCTTACTATCCCCAGTAGCAATGAAGGTCGATAGTGTGGAGGAAGGGCAAAGAAAATAGATAGAAGGTGCTAAGACAGTTCTGTGCCATCTGCCATATCTGATGTGATAGTGAGGCTAGAAGGTGACTACTAGAGAACTAGCAGAGACTGTGAATAGACTACAAGAAATAGATGGGTTCTGCCACTGGTACACAAATAAGCCAGATGTTAGGCAGTAGCTGATTCTAATGACTAGAGAGTTCTTACTAGGAACTGATACTTGATGAAGTGAATGCTAGGAAGGCTCACCATGCCCTAGGGTAGAGGAAAGTAGTTAGGCTGTATCATATAATATATACATTTGTAAGATCTCTTCTCTATCACTGATGATATGTGTAAAAGCATATGAGGCACCTCAATATTTATATTCCCTATCTTGGTGCTCACAGACTATCTATTCCTATTATCTTGTCCCTTATTTCCTTATTGCGACCTTTATAGACCCTGAAAGCCTTTACTCTACTTGATTCTGAATTCTGCAGGCACTGGAGAAGGTGTTCTCATCTCTTTTCACGCAGTGCTTGCCCAATCGACAGGCACTCAAACCCTTTAACTATGGGATGTGATTGCTGCTCCATTCTCTGCACACAAAGTCATCAGCTCTAACAACCAACTTATCAATACTGTTAGATTCATCACACTTCCATCTCAACCATACCACCAATGATAGTTGCACTACTTGTGCCAATGGTGGATGAGTTTGTAATAGTCTACTGCGCTGGATATTGACTTGTCACTAGTATGCCTTCTCACAACTGCACTTTGTCTGTCTTTGGGTATAGAGATGCCATCACCTTTTAGGTGTTGTCCTCCTATCTGGCTTTCCTCACATACGTATAATGCTGCGACCACCTGACCCGCCATATAGTCAAGGACTCCTTCTATAGAAGTGGATAAACACCTCTCACTTTACAATCTCTAATCAGCATAGCATGAGGGATTTGTTCATCAGTTCTTAATTGTAGAAAGTATCTAATTCTCCAATACACTAGCAGACTGGGGAATCAAGCACCCGAACCTTTGCCAAAAGTCATGTGCCATATGCATCACACTATTACGGTTTGTCTTGGGTGTAACACCCTGCCTCCTTCTTGTATGGTAAAAGCACAACTCAGGAGATTTCGGTATAGGAGAGAGGAGGAAGTGTTATGGCCACTTGAATAGGCTATGATGGCATTAGGGTTTTGGTTACATATATGAGAACTGGGTCTAGATAGTTGTCTAGTAGTAGGGGAGATTGCTTAGCTGTGGTTCAATATAATAGAATCTTATAGCAGGTATCGAAGATTTGGGCTGCACATGAGGAAGTAGTTAAGGCTGTTGAGACTTGTGGGCCGAGGGTTTTTCCTTGTTTTCTGAAGGGGTGTAACCCTTTGTGGTTTACTTTTTGTATGTAGCTTGGTAATTTTCTGCCTACACCAGTACTTGGGAATTGCATCTTTATTTCCGCTTCACATCTCCAGAATCTGTGAACCTAGAGGCTGAATCCCTGGACCCTGTGCCTGACCCTGTTGAACCTTGATATAAATATGTTATCTTTTTATACCACTACCCATCCCTCATACCGGCTATTATGTTGTGTCTTGGATGATCTCCCCTTGAGTATCCATGGGTCCTGTCCATTATACTAATCTCCGTAAATGCTATCGCACTAGACTAACTTAAAAAAAGGTATTTAGAAATTACTTCCATAGTATGATACTTTAATCAGGAGAGGTGTAGCCGTCTTACTCTCCAAACCCTACTAGAACCTTTTCAGTCTGTCCAGTAAAACTGTAGTTCTCACCACCAGACTGCATACTGCACTTCCGGCTATAAACTCATTCCTGTATTAGCTTCTTGTTTCTATCAAGTTCATTTACATTTTGATATCGATTGCACTGAGTCAATAACTTAAACTCTGTTACTTCTTCCTAAACCACTTCCAGTTTTGCTTCACCAAAGTCACTTTTCTTGTCAATCCTGTCCTGACAAACAGCGACTACCATTACTGAGATCGAGTGGGTAGTGGTATGGTTTGAGTCTTTCAAAATATGTACTACATGGTTATTCATTTTCAAATCCTTAACGCTTCACCATAATTAACTGAAATAGAAAATGAAAACCCTTTTCAGAATTTTGTAACTGGTACAGGTACAAGGTTCAGTTTTATGTTTGGTTTTACATTATGGTTTGGTACTGGTTATGTTTCAAAGGTATCGCTTGATACTTTGAATGATTTATGTTTGTTTTGATAGAATCATTTGATACTTGTTATATTACAAAGGTATTGCTTCATACTATGAATGTTTCATGTTTTGTTTCATGGTATCGTTGGATACTCATTACGTTTCAAAGATATCGCTTGATACCTTGAATAGTTTATGTTATCGCTCATACTGGAGATGAGTGAGAATTTGTATTTAAACGGCACTGATTCTGTGATGGAAACAGCAGATTTCGACTGACAGTATCTCTAATATACTTGGTTCAACAGTTCCTTCTTGATCTCCTATTACGCTCTTTCGAAGGCTCCACTGGCCTACATAGCCCTCGCCTCTTGCCCATCAAGCAGGCCACCCATGGCTATCGTACTCACAGAGTGATCAGCATCCTATATGTGAACACGTTACATTTTTTTAACCTCAGCAAGTGGTTACAAATATTGTACCTGGACCAGGCCTGATCAACCTGCAGACGTCCACCAAGAAATGCTAGCATCTGCAAGTGGCAGAACCCATGGCAGTTGGCTTCCCCAGCACACACTATTGCACCCCTCAGGATGAGGACCAGGAAGTAAGTCCCACAGGAAGCCCTAGAACGGCCCAGACAACCAAAGGAGCCAAGGGGCAAAACAGCGTCCAGCACTGACAAAGCTGCCCAGCAGCTTGCGAAAGACCAGACTTTACCAACCTTAGAACAACCTAAAGAAGAACCAGTCTAGACATCGGAACAACTCCCACTACAGCCAAAAAACCAGTCGGGAATAAATGACAGCGAAAGCGCGAAAAGCGAATCTGGTATGTCTACCTCAGAAGGCATGCCACCTCTACCAGTACCCCTAACTAGTAGCGCTGATAACCAGCCACGAAAGAAACCTCAGATAAAGTTACCACTGCCCAAATGGTTCAGTGGAATGGGAGATGACCACAAACCTGAAGTATTCAAGTGATAGGGAACCACAACATGCCAGTACCTGCTCACACAGGGAATCAAGACAACTGCAAAGGAAACGGGACTCAATGTCGCACCTTTCTCTGAAGGAGCTGCCCTGGTAGCGTACCACCAATGCATGGGCGAATACGGCGATGGAGACTATATCAGTGGACAAATTGTGCAGGAATATCTGCAGAAACGATTCTAGTCAAGCCGCAACCGAGAAGAACTGTACAAAGCCTTCAACAGCATTCAGCAAGCCCTGAATAGTAGAATAGAAAGGATCAGGAAGGTGGCTATAGAACTCCTAATGTACCGAGGACGAACAGCGGAACTCACAGTTAACGACTATGCACTGAAGCGAAGATTTTATAACACCATGGATACCTGACTTAGACAAGTGGTAGAACCAATGGAATGCGATGAGGATGACAAAGACGATGTCATCATAAATACAGAAGGACTGGAAGCGATCCTGCATGAAACCAGTACTTATGTAAAACAAAGCACGGGAATGAGACAGGGAAGACTACAAGAAAAGCCTCACCAGCAGGAGAGGAAGACAAAACCAATCTAGAAGAAGATTCCCGGGAATACAAGAAAGAAACAAAAAGGGAATAGAGAATGCTTGGAATGTGGAAGGAAAGCACACATTGCACCAGACTGCCCCACCAAACAACAGTTTGAGACAGGAACCTCAGCAAACCTGGTTGATACATAAGAGTTCCAAGAGGTGGAGGTCAATTGAGCAGATACGGAGACTGAGGTTGACTGCTCCTGGACCCTTTTAGCCCCTACTCTTCACCCTCACCAAGCATTGGAGTGAACCATCATGATTAATGGTGCACGTGTCAGGGTATTGTTTGATACAGGAGTAGTGGGTGCAGACATCATTAGCAACACCTTCCTCACAACCCAGGGCATCATGACTCACCAGATAAAAACACCGGTCACTATAAATATGGCCAGGAAGGGATCATGATCAACAAGTTATAAAACATGTAAAGGAACCATCCAACTCCGTTCAGCTAGGCTACCAAACCAAATATTGATGGTTGAGAATTTGGCCAAATATGATGAACTGCTAGGGATGCCTTTCCTGACCCAGCACAGGGCTGTTGTCTGATGCAGTGAAGCAGCAATTGAACTCTCTGAGAAAAGAGTCCGAGGACTATGTAAAGCAACTAGTACGGAGTTCAGAGCGGCAATGTGCATAACTGAACAGGAGGAAATCCTAACTCAGATTATGGATATATTCACGGCAAAGATTCAGGAAATCTTGCCACCACTTAGAAATGTGAACCACCACATTCGCCTAAAGGATACAACAGACCTGCGGAACCCACCGACATAGACTATACCTGAGGCATAGAAAGAAAATCACTACGACTGGAAAAATGAGAAATTAAGGACTGAAGTTATCTACAGGACCGAATCCTTAAGAGCGGCACCCATACTTGTTCCGCTACAATGCGATAGTGGGATCAGACTACTGGTAGTTTTGAAACCACGAAATAACAACACGGGCATGAATAGCTTATCGATCTCAAATCTGACATAGATCCTGAGCTCTGGGGGAAAGACAAGATTCTGAAGCAAGATAGACCTTAGTGATGCCTTCTTCCAGACCCTGGTTGAACCAGCAAATGGGAAATGCAATACCTTCGAAACCCCCTTAGGGGAATTTGCGAGCAAGGTAATGTTATAAGGTGACATGAATGCACTGTCTACCTGCATGCGCATAATGGAGGATCTACCCAGTCACTTGTTACACTACTTTGGATAGGTATATATTGACAATATCCTCCTCTATTTGGACACAGAAACAGTGCACATACAGCATATCAGAAGGATATGTGAAGGACTTCGGCAGGCAAGGTTTTACGCTAGCAGAAAGAAGTCCACCCTATTTGTGAAATCACTACGAGTACTAGGACATGTTATAGAGGGTGAAGGGTTTCACGCCTCCACTGGGAAACCCGCTTCGATTGGGGAATGGGCCACACCAAGAAACCAGAAAGGACCGGCAGGATTCTTGGGTCTGGTAAACTAGATTACGCAATTCCTCCCATACTATGCTACTGTAATTGCACTGGTTATGGGTCTAATGGGCAAACCAGAGTTTGTCTGTACCGACACATATGATGAAGTATTATCCCACATCTGACAATTGATCAAACATGTGTAGCTGATCAGACCAATAAATTATAACTCAGAAGACTCCATATAGCTGATAACCGATACCACGGACATTGGGGTCGGAGCATGGGTTGGCCAGGGGCCAACACATGAAACAGCCCACCCAGTGGCACTCCACAGTCAGAGGTTTACACACTCACAGACCAACCATGCTACTACAGACAAGGAGGCCCTAGCAGTGATCGATGTACTCCAAGTTTTCAGCCATATGCTTATTAGTTCCAAATTTGCTATTATCACAGACCGCCAATACCTAGTAAAGATAAAGACTGCCTGGATCTCTGGCCGAAGTAGGACTCACTGGATAAGTGAGCTAAGCAAATGTGATGCAAAGGTGGTGTACAGTCAAGGACGAATAAACTATTTGGCAGATGCACTCACCCACATCTTTGAAGACTCTGATGACCAGACTCCACCACTCATCCTTGATCACACGCTTGTGGATAATGATATCTCTGACTGAACCCCATACGAAGACCCTTCAATAGCACCAGCCTCCATGGCTGCCAAAACCTCACGCTCCGTCTCCGTTACAACTCCGGTCATTGAAAAAGATTTCCTAATCGGGAACGACTCAACACCAGAGAACTATCACCACAACTACGGGTCTCCCAGGCATTACCTATGGCCTCCTAGACCACTTCTTTTCCTCCCTCGCTTGGCCAGGCATTACCTATGGCCTCTACCTCCCCTGCCCCTGAGTTAATCCTCTTGGGGACGCTCCCTTCTCTCTGGGACTGCCTCGCGGTGGTTCCTCCTCTATACTTCCCCGCTTTTGCTAGGCTCGCTTAGCATCTGCACTGTCCGCTTTTTTCCAGGAGGGTTTGGTCTGACGGTCAGTCTGCTTGGTGGTCCTCTGGGCTAGCGGGGGCCTGTAACTCCTCCTCGCATCGCACGGTTATGGTATCCCATCCACTAAGTGACGCTTTCTCTCGGAGAACAAGGGACTACATGAGAGAAGCGGTAAAACACTGTGCTTTGCCTAGGGGGGGGACGGGGTCTGTGACCCCAGTTGCAGCCTGCTGCCGTATCATTGTCCATCTCGCTTGGTTTGGGCCGTCCTAGTAGCCTTTTTTCTGCATCGGCTGGCACCCTACTGCCCGGGTCCTCAGGGCCCTACCACCTCACCATGCGGCAGCTCTTCTGCCTGCCCGCTCCAAGCTAGCCTCGGCTGGCGACTTCTCACTCAGGCTCTGACGCTGATTACGGTGTCATCCCCCTTCCGGCTGGCATCCTCTCTGATGGGCTAGCATCCCCGCTGCCTCTTCTTTCCGGCTCTGACTTTCTTTATAGGAGTCATCCACATCGCAGCTGGCACCTTACTGCCACCTACTCTGTGTTCCGGCGGGCACGGGGTCAGCTTCGCTTGCCACACGGCGTGACCTGTCCTCCTCCCTTGGGATTCGGTGCCTCCTTCCTTGGCCTAACGGGCCAGCCCGACTGTTGCCCTCTGTTTACCTGGGCTGTGTGCCTCCTCGTCATTTCCTGCTCCATACCAGGGCAGGGGCGAGATTAGGGGGGGTTGGTACCGGAGTACAAGGCATTTGCTTTAGGGGTGGGAGAGTGTGGGGCTTTTTCTCCTTTCCGGGTCTTGGGGTTTCTAATTTGTAGGAATCTAACTGTTGTCTCACTGTCGGGTGGGGTTTTCCTTTGTTGCTGCGTGTCTGTGGAGGTGTTGGGTTCGCTGTATTCAGCTCCATCACGGGGGGTCCGAGTTTTTATACCCCAGAGGGTTTTCCATGGCTTCCGTGTGGGTGGATGGGCTGTAGTTGGAGGTTTTTGCCGCGATACCGCAAGGTGAATGCGTTCTTTGTACCTAATAAACAAACGAAATCAAAAAAAAAAAAAAGAAAAAAATGCCTGCCAAAACCTCACCGACCTCCCCAGCTTACTGCCTGTAGTTCTGGGAATTGTACACTTTCTTGCAACCCGAGATAGGGGAAGACAGACTCCCCTCCACGGGTAGTACTGAATATGGCTCTCAATGGGACGAATCTATGGCCCAGGCACTGGCAGCACTGTCTGATAAACTGACGCAACCTCCAGTAACCCTCCTAAGCTCTCAGCCGCAACCACATCTTGATATTGAAGCAATAGGAACCCACAGGGCGACTGGTCCAGCGTGTCCACCAGGACTGCCTACAGTGGACCCCTGTATAGAGGACCACTTAGCATCTACAACAACGAACCAGTTGTCTCGACTGTACCACCCCCAATAGGTGCATACCAGTGTACCCTCAACGATGTCCGGGAAGAAGAAGTAGACACAGGACAGACCATGACCAGAGCAGAACAGATTGAAGATAAAGAGGACATTATTGATACATCTCGTGAAATGGAGTGCATCTTCTGACAACAGATGGTATCAGGATACCAACGTGAACAAATTTACTCCAGTATTATGAGGCACGCTGGACAAGGAGACCAGGAAGGAGCCCACATAGTAGATAGAATGCTATACATGAGGACCTGTTCTGGTGAACACTGTCTCACTAATGTCTCGGGACTGGTGTCCAAGTGGAAGGCCTTACGAGAATATGTCATGTATAAGATACATGGCAAAGAACACCACAGTGCAGAATGGAACCTCCAATATGTGACTGAATACGTCTACTGGCCTGAGATGAGGAAGGGCTTTCGTCACTATGTGAAGCAATGTGACAACTGCCAAACAAATAGGAAAACAATACACAGACCAGAAGGAAGGACCCAGACACTTGACCCAGCTTGGCAGGGATTCGAATTGATCAGCATCGATTTCGCCAGACCCTTTAGCAAGTCAAATGGGTTTGAACTTGTCCTGGTGGCAGTGGATCAATTAAGCACCTTTGTGTGGCTTATACCTACCAGCACCATAGTCCTGGCAGAAGGAACAATAAAACTCCTGGAACGAGACATGTTTACCTCTCATGGCTATGCCCTATCAATAATCAGTGATGCTGACCCTGGTTGCGAATCTAACTGGTGGAAGTAGCCATGCAAACCCCTTGGAGTCGAACACATCAAAGCGGAACGTGGTGACTATGAGACTAAGGACAGGCTAAGTGATAGACCCGTAACCTCAAGACCAGCCTGAGGAACATGGTCAACAGACCTCCGACGAACCAGGAATCCCTACTCACTACCTGCGCAGGACGCCGGAATACTGGCGTCTCCCAAACCCTGTAACAACCCAGCATACATGACCTATGGCAGAGGGAACCTATACCCATACAGGTAGCCAGGAGGCGAACTAGTAGGAACCAGCAGGCAAGTAAGTACTTGACCTATGGAGACCCGATGGCCTGGGCTTCGAGAATGAACAGAAGTGGCTGGTCCAGGACTTAGGTACCTGGATGCACCCGGGAGCGGTGTCAGCGTACTTAGGGACTTCTGAAGGGGCAGTTGCTCAGCAGGGCAGGGTGACTGGAGACAGGTCAGAAATGTCTATCGCCTGCGATGGGATAGACAGGGTAACAGGGAAACGTTATCTTGTCCGCTGGACCAGGTTACCCTACCCTCGGGATCAGGTTACCCTGCCCTGGGGCTTGGGTTACTCTGCCCAAGTCCTGAGTTACCCTAACTTTCAACACGAGGTCTGTCGGGGAGTTCGGGAAATTTGACTGGAATGTTATTCACGTGAAGACAGGAATGACATTGGAATCTGGGGTTCCGGGGGATGCTATTGGGCGAGGTATGTAGCTGTGATGAAGCTGTGAATTGGAGACATTATCCCTATCATACCCCTCCGGTCCCGCCTTGAGGCCCGGACGTCATGGGCAACCGGTTAAGTAGTTGTGCACAGTCTAGAAAAAAGGAATCTTTGGAGAAATGCTGGCAACACCATATACATCGCTGCCGTCCGGTTGAGTGCAGGCTGTTTGCGGGATATACAAGGGGGCATAGGTTGGAAGGTGGAGTACCTCCTGCAAGTTGTGGGGAGTAAAAGGGACCAAAACTGGCAGAGTTAATGGGTGTTAACCGTGGGGGTCCCGAAGGTAGTCCCAGGTGCTGCTGGGGTGACTGGGAGAGTTTTACACCTACCAAGCCCGAAAGTGTCCCCAACGCTATAGGCGCTGAGAGGGAAGTGCAGAGACACTAACAGCATGATCCCTACCACAGGTAAGGTAGATCCGAGGTAGTGGTCATGGGTAGCGTCCATTGGATCACTTCCGGACTAGCGTGTCCTGCGGAAGACACCAGAAGCCCGAGACCCGGCAACGGTAAATAGATAAACCACCCACAGTAGCTTCGGGAGTCAAGTAGAGATCAATGCATATGCGAAGGGTGTTACAGATATTCCAGTTCGTGAGGTGCCTTGACTGTGAGCTACTGGCAAGACACCGATATGCAGAAGTGTCCACTCCGCTGGGCAAAATGGAAATTCACTGCAGAAAGGATAACTGTATGAGGTGAATGCTGTCTAGAATGTGTCAACACTTGCATGTCTGAAGGAGGTGCAAGGAGACGTGTCGGACCACCCTTAGCGGAGAAGGGTCTGCTTGAATAGCTGGAGTAAACTGATGGGGGAGTTTCTGGCATAAGATAAAAACTACCTGAAGCCTATGCAAGAACTCTCCTACTACAACTATCAATCCTCTCTAGACCTTAATTGAGTGAAGTATTAGGCTTAACAATATTAAGTTTTACTGTTTACTTTACCCCTACATTAGTGTAAACCTTTGGTGATAAGTTTGAGGTTGTGCGGGCTGGTTGCAACCTGGTGATCAATATTCCTAGGCGTGCCCCCGTTCCACTATATCATTAAGTGAGCTTCTCGCTTAACTCCTTTCCTGATTAATCGTTTCCAGCCTTTGGCACTGACCTTTCATCAACACTGGTAACTTTGTCTAGAACAAGTAGCCCAGGCTGGAAAGGGAAATGGCTGGTACCGAACTTCGCACCAAAATGGAATCCAACCAGCATTCAGACCTTGACCTTGATGCGCACACCGCGACCACGTTTCGTGCATCAGTTTTTGCAAATGTTTGTGGCATCAACTGGGATGGCCACCAGCTACTCTTCCAGGCCGCTCTGCTTCAGTTACTCATTGAATGTCTTAATCTGCTGATTACAGACCCTCGCGCCACGGCGCTCGCATTTTTCCAAGACCCTACCCTTGTCCACAACACGCTTGCTCCCCCACCGCACGGGACTCACTTTAGTGAGTTCTCCTGCGAATTCATCGAACCTTGCACCATCCAGGAAGTATTCCAGTCCATTGGCGAAGTGAAGCCGGAACTGAAGAACTGGAACACCCTGTAGCAGCAGGTGTTCTGAACACAGATCACTACGGCACCGGTGGAATGGATGAAGGTGCAGCACGAGGCATACCTGCAGATGTTAAGGGATCAGCAGGCATTGAAGACTCGGATGGCAGCCTTGGAGAAGGCTTTTGAAGGAGGGTATAGTATTGATGCTGAGAATGATATACTGATGTTAGAGGCCGCACCCCCACTCCCGCTCATCCATACCAAGCCCGAGAACTTCGGCATGGAGTTGGCCATAAGAGCCAGAGACGACCAGTGGAGGGCATACCTGAGCCCAATTGGTATATGGATGTTGGAAAGCCTAAAAGGTGAGGGCTATACCTATGCCTCCTCCTTCTCAAGAGCATCTACAGGTTCCCTGTTGGTCCCCCCCTGAATAGCCCACAGTAGGTAGGGCAGGCCAAGAGTCGGGCCAACTGATGGACGTCGAGTAAGGAAAGTGACGTCCAAACCGAAGGGCATTATGGCACCAGATACACCTGACCCGACTCCTCAGCTGACCCTGGCTCCTAACATTTCCCGCGCAACATCTTCAGTTGCAACTCGCATACTTTCAATCGCCACCCAAGACCCACACCTCTGCCACTTTTGTTGCCCGCTCCAGATACCTTCCCTGCCACAGCATTCTCACCAGCAGTATCGGCTACCCCAGGGTTCCGGCCACTGTGTACAGCATCACCTGGATTCTTCGAACAGGTAAGACGCGAGGAGGGGTGAACACCCATGGCTCCGTCACGAGGGACTCCAATCCCTGGTCCTGGGACGCCTGCTCGCTGCGTTCGTTGGGCACCAGTCGTCCCCATGGCACCCTCGAAACCAGGTCTACCCGCCGGTCTCCCCAGCATCACTAGTGGCGATTCGGACAGCTAAGACGAGTTCTGTGTTTCAGGCTGTATGTCGGAAGAGCCCCGGATGGGGTAGATTCATTACCACCCCTATGGGTGTAGGAGGGGACCACGGAGCTCGGTGAGACATAGGAGGAGGCAGAAAGAAGGAGATGCCCTGTTCCCCCACCGGGATCAGGACCATCAGGGGCTAACCCCCCAGAGGATGGTAACCAGGATGGCCAGGGGGAACGGTTTGATAGGCCCAATAGACCCTGAGAATCCCAAGGTGGGAACACCGGAGGTAGTGGGGACGGAAATGCACCACCCAGAGGTGATACAGCAGGAGCAGGTGGAGATCCAGGGGACTCTAACTGTGACAGCTCGCATAATGATGACGATGGAGCTTCTCTCCTGGATTTGACCCTCTTCCTCGGTGCTCCCAAGGATGACTGGAGCAATGAGAAGAATCGATGGTGGGATCGCCAGGCTAAGAGGCTGGCCAGAGCCCTGGGGGGTACTGGTTCGGCTCCTAGGCCAGCACCAAGACACCGGCAGAAGAAACCGGAGAAGCTGAGTGGTATCCCTCCGTTCAAGGGCAAAGTTACAGAACTCGTGAGTTTCTTGACCTTGGTAGAGGTCAAATTTGAATACTTTACTTATTGCAAGTTAACCGACATGGATAAGGTAGACTTGGTGATCCCCCTTCTTGAAGGCTCCCCCCAGGCATGGTATCGGGGGTTGCATGGACACATTAACAAGGAAGCCGCCAAGTGCACTGGCGTTCCGGTGAAGGACAGCAACCACTTACGGATATGGAAAGTGTTCTGGGAACAGCCGGAACAAAGTTTCGGCAGAGACCGGGCGGAGCGAGATCGATCCCTTCTTGAGTGCCTAGACCTTATGATGAAGCCCCATCACATCGATGAGTCCCTGGATAAGGTAATTGATTATATGTATAAGCCTGGCTATACAGATCCAGTACAGGTACGCGACAAGGTTTGATCAGGCATCACACAAGAGGTTCAGAATGTGTCGGCACTTAAGGAGCCCCATCTGGCCAACCTGAAGGAGTACCTTGATCTTCTCCCCATGGTCGGGCACACGCTGGAGGAGAACGACTGGTTTAGTAACCGTGTCATCCACCCAGCCCCCCGATCTCAACCCCCTGATAGGATGGAGGATAGATCCTCGACATCGGGCAGGTTCAAAAAGAAGGAAAAAGGTTTGGGCAGACCAAACCAGAGGTCTACCAAACCTACTAATTTCCCCGCATTGANTCAACGCGGGGAAACAGGTAAAGCTGGGGACTTCTGAGTATGCAATAGCAGATAAGGAAATCCCATCGACTTTGACTGAATGCCGGAGGAAGCACAACCACTGCACAAAGTGCAGTCAAACAGATCACCTTTGGAGAAAGTGTACCGCAAGGGCCCCGGTTGTTAGTTCTCTCCTAACAGGCGCGTGGGTTGAAATGGTCAGCCCCAGTAAGCGAGCCCACAGGACCGGACAAGCGACTAAAGCGCATTGAAGTGCCCCCTCCGGCTTCCTCGTCAAAGATACTTGAAGTCCGGCAGGCATCACCTCAGATCACGGAGGTTGATACTGACCGCGCGGAATAGGTAAGAAGCCGTTCTGCTTGAGGTATAACCTTATTAATGCCCAGCCAAAGACCCCTGCGGGATAGATGGACATGAGCTACGTAGGTGGCTTCGGAGATGGGTAAGTACCCTTCTACCGCACAAATGACCCCGATACTGACTACACCCAGATGGCGTGGGCAGGTAGATCTTGCGGGCCATGCGCAGCAGGCTGGGCTCTTTCTCCTTTGTTGGGTTATTGGCTATTTCCTTTGTTCTAGTTATATGTATTTCTTTCAGGATTTCCTTAGCTGAATGGGCAAGTCATAGGACATTATTTCGGTAGAGCATGGGTGAGGTCCTGCTCGAGGAGACACGCGACGTTGGTGTAACAAGGCTGCTTCGCTTGGAACCGGTCTGACAGCGGACTTCTACCCACCTCGCGAAAAAATTGTTATGTTTAGTACAAGTGGAATTGGTTCAGGCGGGACTTGATCAAATAAATGGTGCTATTTTAAAGTTTAGCTGAGAAGGGTTTAGTACGCCAAATCATGCTGGCATAATTGTAAACACCCTGGTTATTGATAAAAGACGAATCCCAATCCCTTAACGCTTACCGACCCGTTATGGCCGCTCTTGTGTCAAAAGCCAAGAGACTAAAAGGATTTACTAAGCCAACATGACTAAGGTCCCAAGACAAGGGAAGAGGCAGAAGCGTGACAACTTGTCTCGTCATCCCAAGTCTATCCACCTGTCGGTCAAGTTAGACTGGAAGATAGGAGCTAGACAGGTAAGCACAGAAGCGGTCCAGCGAGTCAATAGTGGAGCTACTAGGCCGGTGCTTAGTAGCCGGTGGGTTAAGCAGACTCGGGCACCTTGTCTATGACGAAAGCTACAAGTGCCGATAAGCGACGCCAGTGGTAATCACATTCCTGGGTCAGGTCTACACTATACCAAGTCATTAGAGATGAGGATAGGTGACCAGCACAATGAGATGCGCTTTGAAGTCCTGGATATGCGCGACACTAAGATGGATGGGTACCTAGCTATATCATGGTTGAGAGACCATAACCCCGATATAGATTGGAAGACAGGATCACTAACCTGGCGCTCAGATTTCTGGCAGGCTAACTGCCTGGCAGAGCGGGGGCGGTTAGTGTTCATGACCGATGAAGAGTTACTAGCCGAAGACCCTAGTAATGTATACCTATTGGGAATTGTGCAATTCTCCTATGAGCAAGGTGCCGACATTACAGTTAAGCTACCCCCCGAGTATAAGAATTATGGGGATATCTTCAGTCCAGAACGGATTGAGGCACTACCGGAGTACTCAAAGTATGACCATACAATCGAGTTGCAACCCAGAACTCAACCTCTGCTTTGGTCTATCTATCCGCTGTCGGAAAAGGAGCTTAAGGGACTTCCGGAATACCTCAATAACATGCTACAAACGCGAAACCTACACCGATCCATTCCCTCAGCATCAGCCCCTATCCTCCTCGTGCCAAAGCCAGATGGTACATTAAGACTGGTAATTGATTACCCAGGGCTAAATAAAATCCCCGTGAAGAGCAAGCATCCTTTACTGTTGATGAATGAACTGCGACATAGGTTAGGAAAAGCTGATGTGTTCAGCAAGTTGGACATGAAGAACGGCTACTACCTTCTGACGATGTCAGAAGGTGAGGAATGGCAGAGGGTCTTCCGCTGCAGATATGGACTGTATGAATACACGGTAATGCCGTTTGGGTTGTGTAA
>PYWC01000005.1:179610-259154 GCA_003182015.1 Tuber magnatum
ACTCCCCTCTTCTCTACGCTCCGTCCCCGACCTTTAGTGTCGTCTCTTATTTCCACGACTCGATTCCCCCCAGACCCTATGGTCCCGGGGCTTGGACGGATATCTTGCGGGAAAATCCAGAATGGCCTGTAAACCTGTCCCTTCTAGCATCTCATAGGGCTCCCATGAAATTTCCTCATCCCCATAGCCTTCCCATGAAACCAGGTACTGGACAAAGCGCGACGGGAACGTCGCCTTCGCTCCTCCGTACCATCGACTGTCCACCACAGCTTCAATAACGTAACTGGGCTCGTTGTCCACAAGTTTCGGGATAGGAACTTCCTTGATCCTACCTGATTCGGGATCCTCACGATAGGGTTCCAGCAACGTGACATTGAAAACCAGGTGGAAGTTCCATCTAGCGGGCAGTTTGAGTTCGTAGGCCCAGTTACGCACCCAACCCTTAACCATGAAAGGCCCAAACATCCGGTGATCCAGCTTCTCCATTGGACGCTTCGTGGGGATGTTTTTGCGGTTTAACACCACGCGGTCCGCTTTCTTTGCCCCCCCAGCAGCCACGTCCTCCAGGGTAACATAGTCCGGTAATGGTAACCTTCTCTGGTCATGCCATTTCCGTTGCCTTGCCTGTGCCCTGTTGATCGTTTCTCGCATCTCTGCCCAGGTTACTTCCCATTCCTTAACCAAGAGCTCACTGCTAGGGTGTATTCCTTGGTTATCAGACACGATACCTGCCCAGTTTGTCCTTGGGTTAAACCCATAGTTGATCTCAAGTGGTGACAACCTGGTGGATTCCGATGTCGAGGTGTTGTACACATACTCCGCAAGGGGTAACAGTGAAACCCAATCATCTTGTTGGTAGGGACAGTAACTACGCAAGTACTGCTCCAGCGTTTGATTAACCCTCTCGGTCTGCCCATCAGTCGCAGCGTGGAATGCAGTCGAAATGTTTAGTTTTACTTGAAACAAGTGCATCAGACTCATCCAGAACTTGGATGTGAATCGGCTATCTCGGTCAGAGATACTTGACTCCGGGAGTCCATGCAGGCCCCACACCTTCTTCAGTAATATCAAGGCAAGCTCCTTGATAGCTACCTCCGTGGTCAAGGGTATGAAATGGGCCATTTTCGAGACTCTGTCCACTATGACCCAGATCTTGGTATACCCTTCGGACTCTGGCAGCGCTACAATGAAATCCATTGAAATCGCAGTCCACGGCCGCATAGTAACATCAAGAGGTTCCAGCAGCCCAAACATCTTGTGCCTGATGGATTTATTTCTTTGGCATGCATCACATGTCCTNAACTGCGACATAGGTTAGGAAAAGCTGATGTGTTCAGCAAGTTGGACATGAAGAACGGCTACTACCTTCTGACGATGTCAGAAGGTGAGGAATGGCAGAGGGTCTTCCGCTGCAGATATGGACTGTATGAATACACGGTCATGCCGTTTGGGTTGTGTAATGCCCCGGCCACTTTCCAAGGCATGATAAATAAGGTCTTTGGGATCGGATGGATGAAGGAGTTCTCACGTACATGGATGACATCCTGATCTACTCTGAAACTATGGAAGAGCACGTCGCGATTGTGTGATGTGTGATAGAGAGATTGCTGAAAGCTAGACTATGTGTAAGCCTGAAGAAGTCCATTTACCACCAACGGGAGGTTGAATTCGGCGGATAAAAGATCTCCAATATGGGGATCTCTATATTGTCGGAGAAGTTACAGAAAATCAGGGATTGGGCACCTCTGATATGCCTCATCGACGTTCAAGCCTTATGGGCTTTCCCAACTTCTGTGGTCAGTTCAGAGAGGGTTTCAGCAAGATAGCGAAACCTCTCACGGACTTGAGAAAGATGGATGTCCGATAGGAATAGACACCGGCATATAGGCAGGGCTTCAACCATTCACAGGGGGCGTTTACATCCAAACCTATCGTAGCACATTTTGACCCTGAATGGCCAACCCGGCTAGAAACCGACGCTAGTGACTTCAAATTAGGGGCCGTCCTCTCCCAGTTCCATGACGATGAGAGATGGTATGCAGTAGCCTACCATAGTCGGAAGTTTTACACAGGGGAGATTAATTATGAGGTCCATGACAGGGAAATGACTGCCATAGTGGCGGCATTCAAGGAATGGGATCGTCTGCTACGCTCAGTAATGGACCAATTGGTGATCTATACATGTAATGGGGGCACCCCTAGGAAGATGGATCCCAAGGTTGTGACCGCACCAAACAACTGCAAACTTATCGCCAAAAGTTTACATAGATGTCAGAGTAAAGTAGGCGGTAAAACTTAATATCGTTAAGCATGACGCTTCACTCAATTAAGGTCTCGCGAAGATTGATTGTTGGAGTAGGAGAGTTCTCGCATAGACTTTCAGGTAGTTTTATCTTATGCCAGAAACTCCCCCATCAGTTTACTCCAACTATTCGAGCACACCCTTCTCCGCTAAGGGCGGTCCGACACGTCTCCTGACACCCCCTTCGGGCATGTATGTGTCGACCCGCTCTAGTCGGCGTTCACCATATGTGCATATCGTTTCTGCGGCGCATTTCCATTCTGCCCGCCGGAGTGAAAACCTCTGCGCATCGGGGACTTGCCAGTGGCTAACTGTCAAGACCCCTTGCTGAACTAGACTATCTATGACACCCTTCCCATGCGCGTTGATTTCTTCTTGACGCCGGAAGCTACCGTGAGCGGTTTATCTATCTACTATTTACGAGTCTCGGGCTTCCGGTGTCTTCCGCAGGGTACGGTGGTCCAGGAGTGATCCAATGGGCGCTACCCACGACCACTACCTCGGATACACCTTACCTGCGGTAGGAATCATGCTTTTAGTGTCTCTGCACTTCCCTCTCAGAGCCTATGGCGTTGGGGACATCCTTGGGCGTGGTAGGTGCAAAACGTTCCCAGTCGTCCCGGCACCACCCGGGACTACCTTCGGGACCCCCACGGTTAACTCCCGTTAACTCCGTCAGTTTTGGTCCGTTTTACTCCGAACAACTTGGAGGAGGTACTCCACCTTCCACCCTATGCCCCCTTATATATCCTGCGAACAGCTTACGGTCGACCGGACGGCAGCAACGTATACGGTGTTGCAAGCGGGTCTCCAAAGATCCTCCTTTGCTAGACTGCACACAACTACGCAACCGTTTGCCCATGACGTCCGGGCCTCAAGGCGGGGCCGGAGGGGCATGATAGGAATAATGTCTTCAATTTACAGCTTCTTCGTAGCTGCGTAGCTCGCCCAATAGCATCTCTCGGAACCCCAGATTCCAGTATTATGCATGGCTTCGTGTGACAAACATTCCAGTCATTTTTCCCAAACTCCCCGAGGGACTTCGTATTGGCAGGTAGGGTAACTCAGGTCCTTGAACAGGGTAATCCAAGCCTCAAGGCAGGGTAACCCTGTTCTGAGGGTAGGGTAATCTTGTCCGGTGGACAAGTGGACTTTCTCCTGTTACCCTATCTATCCCACTTCCGGGGATAGACACACTCGGCCTTTCTCTAGTTACCCAGCCTAGCTGTGTATTGGCCCTTCATAGGTCCCTAAGTACGCTGACACCAACCTTGGGCGTAGCCATGTACCTAAATACTCTTGTCCACTAAGTCTGCTCATCTCGGAGCCCGGGCCATCGGGTCTCCGTAGGTCAAGTACTCACTTGCCTGCCGGTTCCTACCAGTTCGCCTCCGGGCTACCTGTATGGGTGTAGGTTCCGGCTGCCATAGCTCACGTATGCTGGGTCGTTACATCACTCCCCTCTTCTCTACGGTCCGTCCCGGACCGTTTAGCGTCGTCTTTTCTTTCCACGACTCGATTCCCCCAAGACCCGATGGTCCCTGGGCTTGGACGGATATCTTTGGTGGAAATCTAGCATGGCCTGTAAGCCTGTCCCTTCTAGCATCTCATAGGGCTCCCACGAGTTCTCCTCAGCTCCATAGCCTTCCCATGAAACCAGGTACTGGACAAAGCGCGACGGAAACTTCGCCTTTGTTCCACCATACCAGCGACTGTCCACAACAGCTTCGATGACGTAACTGGGCTCATTGTCCACGAGCTCTGGGGTAGGGATCTCCTTGATCCTACCCGATTCCGGATCCTCGCGATAGGGTTCCAGCAGCGTGACATTGAAAACCGGGTGGATGCTCCATCGGGTGGGCAATTGGAGTTCGTATGCTCGGGTACCCACCCGACGTTTGACCACGAAAGGGCCAAACATCCGGTGGTCCAGCTTCTCCATGGGACGCTTGGTGCGGATGTTCTTCCGGTTCAACATCACGCGGTCCGCTTTCTTAGCCCGCCCAGCAGCCACATCTTCCAAGGTAACATAGTCCGGGGATGGCAGCCGTTTCTGGTCATGCCATTTCCGCTGCCTTTCCTGTGCCCGTTTAATCGTTTCTCGAATCTGTTGCCAGGTTCCTTCCCATTCCTTAACCAAGAGTTCACTACTTGGGTGTATCCCTTGGTTGTCAGACACAACACCCGACCAGTTTGTTCGTGGGTTGAACCCATAGTTGATCTCAAATGGTGACAACCTGGTGGATTCTGATGTTGAGGTGTTATACGCATACTCCGCAAGGGGTAGCAGCGAGACCCAGTCATCCTGTTGATAGGAGCAGTAACTACGCAGGTACTGCTCCAGTGTCTGATTAACCCTCTCGGTTTGCCCATCAGTCTCTGGGTGGAATGCAGTCGAAACGTTTAGTTTCACTTGCAGCAAGTGCATCAGACTCATCCAGAACTTGGATGTGAATCGGCTATCTCGGTCGGAGATGATTGACTCTGGCAGTCCATGAAGGCGCCAAACCTCCTTCAGGAATATCAAGGCAAGCTCCTTGATAGGTACCTCAGTGGTCAGGGGTATGAAATGGGCCATTTTCGAAAACCTGTCTACTATGACCCAGATCTTGGTATACCCTTCGGACTCTGGCAGCGCGACAATGAAATCCATTGAAATTGCTGTCCAAGGCCGCATAGGAACATCGATAGGTTCCAGCAGCCCGAACTTCTTGTGCCTGATGGATTTATTTCTTTGGCATGCATCACATGTCCGCACATAGTCAGTGATGTGCTCATCCATCTTAGGCCAGTAGAAGTTAGCCCTCACCCTGCCAATGGTTTTGTAAGTCCCGAAGTGTCCCGCGATTCGGGAGTCATGTTCTGCCTTCATGATTGTCTGCTTCAGATTCTGACCCTTGGGAACATACCACCTGTTCTTGTACAGGAGTAAGCCCTTTTCCGTCGTGAAATGTCGGTCGACCTCTTTGTCACCTGCAGCTGTTGCCTTCAGGATCCTTAAGTACTCCTGGTCTTCGCTTATCGCTACCCGCAACTGATCCAAAAAGGACGACTTGAGCCGAAATCCCTGGCACACTTGCAACACCTGTGGTCGCAAGATGTCCCGTTCCTGGCTCCCGACCCACTGTCCGGGGCGAAAAAACGACTGTGGCGGAAAATCACTCCCCCCTTCAGGGCGGTAGTCCCTACGCCGCGACAAAGCATCCGCCTTCTCATTCAACCGTCCTTCTCGGTAAACCACCTTGAAGTTAAACGGTTGCAGGAATTCAGCCCAGCGGTGCTGCCTTCGGTTAAGGACCTTGGTACTATTAAAGTACTCCAAGTTCTTATGATCCGTATAGATCACCAATTGGTCCGTTACTGAGCGCAGCAGATGATCCCATTCCTTGAATGCCGCCACGATGGCAGTCATTTCCTTATCATGGACATCATAATTGATCTCTGCTGGGTGAAACTTCCTACTATGGTAGGCCACCGGATGCCATCTCTCATCCTCACATAACTGGGAGAGAACGGCTCCTAATGCAAAGTCACTAGCGTCGGTTTCTAGCCGTGTTGGCCGTTCAGGGTCAAAATGTGCTAGGATAGGTTTGGACGTGAACGCTTCCTTTAAATGATTGAAGGCCTGCTCACATGCAGGTGTCCATTCCCATCGGACATCCTTCTTTGTCAAGTCCGTGAGGGGTTTCGCTATCTTGCTGAACCCTTCTATGAACCGACGATAGAAGTTGGCAAAGCCCATAAAGCTTTGAACGTCGACGACGCATGTCGGAGGTGCCCAGTCTTTGATTGTCTGCACCTTTTCCGACAACATAGAGATCCCCATATCGGAGATCCTATATCCGAGGAATTCAACCTCCCGTTGGTGGAAACTGGACTTCTTCATACTTACACATAGTCTAGCTTTCCGCAATTTCTCCATTACACGCCTTACCATCGCGACGTGCTCTTCCATAGTTTCGGAGTAGATCAGGATGTCATCCATATACGCGATGACTCCTTCATCCATGAGATCTCGAAAGACCTCATTTATCATGCTCTGGAAAGTTGCCGGGGCATTACATAACCCAAACGGCATGACCGTGTATTCATACAGTCCATATCTGCACCGGAAGGCCGTCTTCCATTCCTCACCTTCTGCCATCCTCAGAAGATAGTAGCCGTTTTTCAAGTCCAACTTAGTGAACACAACGGCTTTTCCTAACCTATCTCGCAGTTCATTCATCAGCGGTAGAGGGTACTTGCTCTTCACCGTGATTTTGTTCAGCCCTCGGTAATCTATTACCAGTCTTAATGTACCATCTGGTTTTGGCACAAAGAGGATAGGGGCTGCTGCTGAGGAACTGGATCGCCGTAGCTTCCCCGTTCGCAGCATGTCATTGAGATATTCCCGGAGTGCCTTAAGCTCCTTTTCCGATAACGGATAGATAGGCCCAAACGGAGGTTGAGTCCCGGGTAGCAACTCGATCGTGTGGTCATACTTTGAGTGCTCCGGCAAGGCCTCAATCCGTTCTTGACTGAAGATGTCCCCGTAGTCCTTATACTCAGGGAGTAGCTTGACGGTAATGTCAGCACCTTCCTCATCGGAGAATTGTACAATTCCCAACAGGTACACATTACTAGGGTCTTCAGCTAGCAACTCTTCATCGGTCATGAACACTAACCGCCCCTGCTCTGCCAGGCAATTAGCCTTGCAGAAATCTGAGCGCCAGGTTAGTGATCCTGTTTTCCAATCTATGTCGGGATTATGGTCCTTCAACCAAGACATAGGTAGGTACCCGTCCACCTTGGTGTCGGGCATGTCCGCGACTTCAAACCGCATTTCGTTATGGTGGTCGCCTATTCTCATGTCCAATGATTTGGTATAGTGCAGACCTGACCCCGGAATGTGATTACCGCTTGCGTCGCTTATCGGCACATGTACCTTTCGTCGTACACATGGTGCCTGCGTTTGTTTAACCCATCGGCTACTAAGCACTGGCCCAGTAGCTCCACTGTCGAGTAGCAGGAGCGCCTCAGCGCTTACCTGTCTAGCTCCAATCTTCCAGTCTAGCCTTACCCTCAGGTGGATAGACTTGGTATGGCGAGGCAAGTTATCACGCTTCTGCCTCTTCACTTGTCTTAGGGACTTAGTCATCTTGGCTTACTAATTCTGATCTCTTGCCTTTCGACACAAGAGCGGCCACAACGGGTCGGTAAACGTTAAGGGATTGGGAATCGTTTTATCAATAGCTAGGGTGTTTACTATCACGCCAGCATGATTTCGGGTACTAAACCCTCCTCAGGTAAACTTGATCATAGTATCATTTATTCAATCAAGTCCAGCCTGAACTAATCCCGCTTGTACTAACCATAACAAATTTTCCCGAGGTGGGTAGAGGTCCGCTCTTGGACCGGTTCCAAGCGAAGCAACCTTGCTTCCCCAATGTCGAGCGTCTCCGCGAGCGAGATCTCTCCCAGCCTCAACCGAAAATAATACCCTATGACTTGTCCGTCCCAGTAAAGAAATCCTGAAAGAAATACAAATAACTAGAACAAAGGAAATAACCTGAAAACCCACAAAGGAGAGATCACCCTGTCCACCGCATACGGCCTTCAACATCTATCTGCCCACACCACCTGGGTGTAGTCAGCATCAGGGTCGTTCATGCAGTAGAGGGGTACTTACCCATCCCAGAAGCCACTTCCGGGGCTCCTTTTCATCCATCCCGCAGGGGTCTATGGATACAGGTTATTAAGGTTCTACCTTACACAGAATGGGGTCTTACCTATTCTGAGCCGTCAGTATCAACCTCCATAATCTGAGGTGATGCCTGTCGGACTTCAAGTATCTTTGACGAGGTAGCCGGAGGTGGCGCTTCAATGCGCTTTAGTCGCTTGTCCGTACCTGAGGGCTCGCTTACCGGGGCTGACCGTTTCAACCCACGAGCCTGTTTGGACGAACTAACGACTGGGGACGTCGCGGTGCACTTTCTCCAAAAGTGACCCGTTTGTCCACACTTGGTGCACTGGTTGTGCTTTCTCCGACGTTCGGTCAAAGTCGACGGGATTTCCTTATGCGCCAGGGCATACTCAGAAGTCCCCGGCTTTGCCTGTTTCCCCGCATTGAAATTAGTAGGTTTGGCAGACCGCTGGTTCTGTCTGCCCGAACCTTTATCCTTCTTTTTAAACCTTCCGGAAGTTGAGGACCTATCCTCCTTCTTGTCCGTTGGTTGAGACCGTTGGACAGGGTGGATAACTCGGTTGCTGAACCGGGTGTTGTCTTCCAGTGTGTGTCCAACCTTCCGAAGAAGATCAAGGTAGTCGTTCAAGTCGGTGGGATGGGGCTCCTTCAGTGCCCACGCGTTCCTCACTTCTTGAGTAATGCCCGACCGTACCTTATCTCGTACCTGCACAGGGTCTGTATAGCTAAGCTTATACATATAGTCAATTATCTTGTCCAGGTACTCATCGATGTGATGTGGCTTCATCACTAGGTCTCGCCACTCAAGGAGGGATCGGTCTCGTTCCGCTTGGTCACCGCCGAAACTCCGTTCAAGCCGTTCCCGGAATCCTTTCCACGTTCTTAACGGGTTACTGTTATTAACTGGAACTCCGGTACGCTTGGCTGCCTCCTTATTGATGTGGGAGTGCAGCCCAAGATACCATGTTCGGGCAGTATCTTCTAGAAGGGGGATCACCAGGTTTACCTTGTCCATATCGGTCAACCTGCACCCAGCAAAGTACTCGAACTTAACCTCTACCAGCGTCAAGAAGCTGGCGAGTTCGGTGACCTTTCCCTTAAACGCCGGAATGCCGCTCAGCTTTTCCGGCTTCTTCTGCCGTTGTCTAGATGATGGTCGTGCAGCCGCCCTACTCCGTAGTTCCCTTGACAGCTTCTTAGCACGGCGGTCCCACCGTCGTTTCTTCTCGTCGCTCCAGTCATCCTTGCGAGCGCCGAGAAAAGGGGTCAAGTCGGGGAGAGAATCGGCATCATCATCATCCGAGCTATCATGGTCAGAGTCCCCAGGATCTCCACCTGCTCCCGTAGTACCACCGACAGGTGGTCCATTTCCACCTCCACTACCCCCGGTATTTCCACCTGGGGTCTCGCGGGGTCTATCATACCCATCAAACCTTTCCTCCTGGCCATCCTGATTCCCATCCTCGGGGGGGTTAGCCCCTGATGGTACTGATGCCGGTGGTGGAACAGGTCGTTGCCCACTCTCAGGAGTTGGGTTCGGAGCCGCCTGAGTTGTCGCCAGAAACGACTGAAGCTCTGGACAACTCAAAGGTTGCATTGGGGGCCCCGCGTGTCTCCATGACCCACAGTACCCACATGTTGGTCGTCCGTCTCCCTCCTTCTGTCTTCTTCGGTGCCTTACCGGGGTCCGTGGTCCCTTCCTGCACCCGTACGTGTGGTAATGAATCCACCCCATACGGGTTTCTTCCGATTTGCAGCCCGACAGACAGTACTCGTCTTGGCTGTCCGACTCACCACTAGTGATCGTGGGGAGGATGGAGGGAAGAGTTGGTTTTGAGGGGGCAGAGGGAATCACGGGTGCCCAAGGAACGGAACGAGCGGGTGTCCCAGGTCCGGGGATCGGAGTCCCTCGTGATGGAGCCATGGGTGCTCGCTCTTCCTGGCGCCTGACCTGTTCAAAGAATCCAGGTGAAGCCGCACGCAGCGGTCGGTACCCTGGGGTAGCCGATACTGTTGGCGGGAAAGCTGCGACAGGGAAGGTATCAGGAGGGGGCAATGAAACTGGTAAAGGTGTGGGTCTTGGGGCAGCAATAGGAGGTACGGGAGTTGCAACCGACGGTGTTGCAGGGGGGTTAATGGGAGCGGGGGTCGGCCGAGGAGTAGGGTCAGGTGTATCTGGTGCTGTGATACCCTTTGGCTTGGACGTCCTTTTCTTAACCCGACGCCCATCGGTTGGTCCAATCGCCGGACTTCCTGAACGACTGCGGGCGATCGAGGAGGGGACAGACAGCGAGCCTGTTGATGCTCTTGTGAAGGACGAGGTATAACTGTATCCTTCCCCCTTGAGGCTTTCCAACATCCGTATGCCCACGGGGCTTAGGTACGCCCTCCACTGTTCATCCCGGGCTCTCATAGCCAGTTCCATCCCGAAGTTCTCCAGCTTCGTGTGGACAAGTGGGAGTGGGGGCGCCGCCTCTATCATCAGTACGTCATTCTCAGCATCAATACTATAACCTCCCGCGAAGGCCCTTTCCAGCGCTGCCATACGATCCTTCAATGCCTTCTGGTCTCTTAACATTCGCAGGTATGCCTCCTGCTGTACCTTCATCCATTCCACCGCTGCCGTAGTAATCTGTTTACGGAACACCTGCTGCTGCTGGGCATTCCAGTTCTTCAGTTCCCGCTTCGCATCCTCAATCGACTTGGATACCTCCCGGACGATGTAAGGTTCGACGAACTCGCGGGAGAACTCGCTAAAGGGTACTCCTTGCGGTGGAGGAGGGAGCATGTTGTGGACGAGGGCGGCGTCTTGGAAGAACGAAAGCGCCGCAGCGCGAGGGTCTGTAATCATAAGATCAACACATTCATCAGGTAGTTGAATAGGGGCGGCCTCCAGGAGCAATTGGTGACCGTCCCATTCAATACCGCGGACGTCCGCGAACACCGAAGCACGAAATGTGTTGGCGGAGTTCTCGTCAAGGTCAAGGTCTGAATCCGAGTTGGATTCCATTCTAGGTCGACGTTCGATACTAGCCATTGCGCTTTCCACCCTGGGCTACTTGTTCGAGACAAGGTTACCAGTATTCACGCAAGGTCAGTGCCGAAGGTCGAAAAACAATTAATCAGGAGAGGAGTTAAGCGAGGAGCTCGCTTAACGATATACTGTAACGGGGGCACCCCTAGGAAGATGGATCCCAAGGTTGCGACCGCACCAAACAACTTCAAACTTATCGCCAAAAGTTCACACAGATGTAAGAGTAAAGTAGACGGTAAAACTTAATATCGTTAAGCCTGACGCTTCACTCAATTAAGGTCTCGAGAGGATTGATTGTTGGAGTAGGAGAGTTCTCGCATAGACTTTCAGGTAGTTTTATCTTATGCCAGAAACTCCCCCATCAGTTTACTCCAACTATTCGAGCACACCCTTCTCCGCTAAGGGCGGTCCGACACGTCTCCTGACACCCCCTTCGGGCATGTATGTGTCGACCCGCTCTAGTCGGCGTTCACCATATGTGCATATCGTTTCTGCGGCGCATTTCCATTCTGCCCGCCGGAGTGAAAACCTCTGCGCATCGGGGACTTGCCAGTGGCTAACTGTCAAGACCCCTTGCTGAACTAGACTATCTATGACACCCTTCCCATGCGCGTTGATTTCTTCTTGACGCCGGAAGCTACCGTGAGCGGTTTATCTATCTACTATTTACGAGTCTCGGGCTTCCGGTGTCTTCCGCAGGGTACGGTGGTCCAGGAGTGATCCAATGGGCGCTACCCACGACCACTACCTCGGATACACCTTACCTGCGGTAGGAATCATGCTTTTAGTGTCTCTGCACTTCCCTCTCAGAGCCTATGGCGTTGGGGACATCCTTGGGCGTGGTAGGTGCAAAACGTTCCCAGTCGTCCCGGCACCACCCGGGACTACCTTCGGGACCCCCACGGTTAACTCCCGTTAACTCCGTCAGTTTTGGTCCGTTTTACTCCGAACAACTTGGAGGAGGTACTCCACCTTCCACCCTATGCCCCCTTATATATCCTGCGAACAGCTTACGGTCGACCGGACGGCAGCAACGTATACGGTGTTGCAAGCGGGTCTGCAAAGATCCTCCTTTGCTAGACTGCACACAACTACGCAACCGTTTGCCCATGACGTCCGGGCCTCAAGGCGGGGCCGGAGGGGCATGATAGGAATAATGTCTTCAATTTACAGCTTCTTCGTAGCTGCGTAGCTCGCCCAATAGCATCTCCCGGAACCCCAGATTCCAGTATTATGCATGGCTTCGTGTGACAAACATTCCAGTCATTTTTCCCAAACTCCCCGAGGGACTTCGTATTGGCAGGTAGGGTAACTCAGGTCCTTGAACAGGGTAATCCAAGCCTCAAGGCAGGGTAACCCTGTTCTGTGGGTAGGGTAATCTTGTCCGGTGGACAAGTGGATTTTCTCCTGTTACCCTGTCTATCCCACTTCCGGGGATAGACACACTCGGCCTTTCTCTAGTTACCCAGCCTAGCTGTGTATTGGCCCTTCATAGGTCCCTAAGTACGCTGACACCAACCTTGGGCGTAGCCATGTACCTAAATACTTGTGTCCACTAAGTCTGCTCATCTCGGAGCCCGGGCCATCGGGTCTCCGTAGGTCAAGTACTCACTTGCCTGCCGGTTCCTACCAGTTCGCCTCCGGGCTACCTGTATGGGTGTAGGTTCCGGCTGCCATAGCTCACGTATGCTGGGTCGTTACAATGACGCATGTCCGAGGCGCCCAATCCCTGATTTTCTGGACCTTCTCCGACAATATAGAGATCCCCATATTGGTGATCTTATACCCGCGGAATTCAACCTCCCGTTGGTGGAAACTGGACTTCTTCATACTTACACATAGTCTAGCTTTCCGCAATTTCTCCATTACATGCCTTACCATCGCGACGTGCTCTTCCATAGTTTCTGAGTAGATCAGGATGTCATCCATGTACGTGATGACTCCTTCATCCATGAGATCTTGAAAGACCTCCTTTATCAGGCTTTGCAAAGTGGCCGTGGCATTACACAACCCAAACGGCATGACCGTGTATTCATACAGTCCATATCGGCACCGCAAGGCTGTCTTCCATTCCTCACCTTCTGCCTTCCTCAGAAGGTAGTAGCCGTTCTTCAAGTCCAACTTGGTGAACACAACAGCTTTTCCTAACCTATCTCGCAGTTCTTTCATCAATGGTAGAGGGTACTTAGTCTTAACCGTGATTTTTTTTAGCCATCAATAACCTATTGTCAGTCTTAATGTACCATCTGGGTTTGGCACGAAGAGGATAGAGGCTGCTGCCGAGGAACTGGATCGCCGTAGCTTTCCTGTTCGTAGCATGGCTTTGAGATATTCCCGGAGTGCCTTAAGCTCCTTTTCTGATAAAGGATTGATAGGCCCAAGCGGAGGTTTGAGTTCCGGGTTGCAACTCAATTGTATGGTCATACTTTGACTGCCCCGGCAACACCCCAATCCGTTCTTGACTGAGGATGTTCCCGTAGTCCTTATACTCAGGGAGTAGCTTGACGGTAATGTCAGCACCTTCCTCATCGGAGAATTGTACAATTCCCAACAGATATACATTACTAGGGTCTTCAGCTAGTAACCCTTCATCGGACATGAACACAAACCGCTCCTGCTCTGCCAGTCAGCTAGCCTTGCAGAAATCTGAGCGCCAGGTTAGTGATCCGGTTTTCCCATCCATGTTGGTGTTATGGTCTTTCAACCAGGACATAGGTAGATACCTGTCCACCTTGGTGTCGGGCATGTCCGCGACTTCCCAGCGCATTTCGTTATGGTCGTCACCTATTCTTATTTCCCATGATTTGGTATAGTGCACACCTGACCCCGGAATGTGATTACCGCTTGCGTTGCTTATCGGCACATGTACCTTTCGCCGTACACATGGTGCCTGCGTTTGTTTAACCCATTGGCTACTAAGCACCGGCCCAGTAGCTCCACTATCGCGTAGCAGGAGCGCTTCTGCGCTTGCCTGTCTAGCTTCAATCTTCCATTCTAACTTTACCCGGGGGTGGACAGACTTGGTATGATGAGGTAAGTTATCACGCTTCTGCCTCTTCGCTTGTCTCAGTGACTTAGTCATCTTGGTTTGCTAATTCTGATCCCTTGCCTTTCGACACAAGAGCGGCCACAACGGGTTGGTAAACGTTACGGGGGTGGAATTCGTTTTCATCAATAGCTAGGGTGTTGACTATCACGCCAGCATGATTTCGGGTATTGAACCCTCCTCAGGTAAACTTGAAAATAGCATCATTTATTTAACCAAGTCCAGCCGGAACCAATTCCACTGGTATATAACAATTTTTTCCCGCGGTGGGTAGAAGTCCACTGTCAGACCGGTTCCAAGCGAAGCAATCTTGCTTCCCCAATGTCGAGCGTCTCCTCGAGCGAGACCTCTCCCCGCCTCCACCGAAATAATGTCCTATGACTTGTCCGTCAAGATAAGGAAATCCTGAAAGAAATACAAATAGCTAGAACAAAGGAAATAACCTGAAAGCCCACAAAGGAGAGATAGCCCAGTCCACTGCACACGGCCCGAAACATCTATCTGCCCACACCACCTGGGTGTAGTCAGCATCAGGGTCGTTAATGCAGTAGAGGGGTCCTTACCCATCCCAGAAGCCACTTCCGAGGTTCCTTTTCATCCAGCCCCGGGGGTCTATGGATACAGGTTAATAAGGTAATACCTTGTGCAGAATGGGGTCTTACCTATTCTGAGCTGTCAGTATCAACCTCCATGATCTGGGGTGATGCCTGTCAGACTTCAAGTATCTTTGACGAGGTAGCCGGAGGTGGCGCTTCGATGCGCTTTAGTCGCTTGTCCGTACCTGAGGGCTCGCTTACCGGGGCTGAACGTTTCAACCCGCAAGCCTGTTTGGATGAACCAACGACTGGGGACATCGTGGTGCACTTTCTCCAAAAGTGACCTGTTTGTCCACACTTGGTGCACTGGTTGTCCTTCCTCCGACGTTCGGCCAAAGTCGACGGGATTTCCTTATGCGCCAATGCATACTCAGAAGTCCCCGGCTTTGCCTGTTTCCCCGCATTGAAATTAGTGGTTTGGCAGGCCTTTGGTTCTGTCTGCCCGAATCTTTATCCTTCTTTTTAAAGCTTCTGGAAGTTGAGGACCTATCGTTCTTCTTTTCCATTGGCTGGGACCGTTGGACAGGGTGGATGACTTGGTTGCTGAACCAGGTGTTGTCTTCCAGCGTGTGTCCAACCTTCCGAAGAAGATCAAGGTAGTCATTCAAGTCCGTAGGATAGGGCCCCTTCAGTGCCCACGCGTTCCTAACATCTTGGGCAATGCCCAACCGTACCTTATCTCGTACCTGCACCGGGTCTGTATAGCTAAGCTTATACATGTAGTCAATTATCTTGTCCAGGTACTCATCAATATGATGTGACTTCATCACTAGGTCTCGCCACTCAAGCAGGGATCGGTCTAGTTCTGCTGGGTCACCGCTGAAACTCCGTTGGAGCCGTTCCCGGAATCCTTTCCACATTCTCAACGGGTTACTGTTGTTAACCGGAACTCCAGTAGGCTTGGCTGCCTTCTTATTGATGTGGGAGTGCAGCCCAAGACACCATGTCCGGGTGGTGTCTGCTAGACGGGGAATCTCCAGGCTTACCTTGTCCATATCGGTCAACCTGCACCCAGCAAAATACTCAAACTTAACCTCTACCAACGTCAGAAAGCTGGCGATTTCGGTAACCTTGCCCTTAAACGCCGGAATGCCGCTCAGCTGTTCCGGCTTCTTCTACCGCTGTCTGGATGATGGCCATGCATCCGACCTGCTCTGTAGTTCCTTGGACAGCTTCTTAGCCCGGCGGTCGCACCATCGTTTCTTCTCATCGCTCCAGTCTTCCTTTTGAGCACTGAGAAAGGAGGTCAAGTCGGGGAGAGAATCGGCATCATCCTCATCCGAGCTATCATGGTCAGAGTCCCCAGGATCTCCACCTGCTCGCGTAGTACCACCGACAGGTGTTCCATTTCCACCTCCACTACCCCCAGTATTTCCACCTGGGGTCTGCCGGGGTCTATCATACACATCAAACCTTTCCTCCTGCCCATCCTGATTCCCGTCCTCTGGGGGGTTAGCCCCAGATGGTACTGATGCCGGTGGTAGAACAGGTCGTTGCCCACTCTCAGGAGTTGGGTTCGGAGATGCCCGAGTTGCTCCCAGAAACGACTGAAGCTCTGGACAACTCAAAGGTTGCATTGGGGGCCCCGCATGTCTCCATGACCAACAGTACCCACATGTTGGTCGTCCGTCTCCCTCCTTCTGTCCTTTTCGGTGCCTTACCGAGGTCCGTGGTCCCTTCCTGCACACGTACGTGTGGTAATGAATCCTCCCCATGCGGGTTTCTTCCGACTTGCAGCCCGACAGACAGTACTCGTCTTGGCTGTCAGACTCACCAGTAGTGATCGCGGGGAGGATGGAGGGAAGAGTTGGTTTTGAGTGGTCAGAGGGAATCACGGGTGCCCAAGGAACGGAACGAGCAGGTGTCCCAGGTCCGGGGATCGGAGTCCCTTGTGATGGAGCCATGGGTGCTCACTCTTGCTGGCGCGTTACCTGTTCAATGAATCTAGGTCAAGCCGCCTGCAGCGGCTGGTACCCTGGGGTAGCCAAAACTGCTGGCGCGAAAGCTGTGCCAGGGAAGGTGTCAGGAGCAGGCAACCAAACTAGTAGAGGCGTGGGTCTTGGGGCGGCGATGGAAGGTATAGGAGTTGCAACTGAAAGCGTTGCCGGAGAGATGATAGGAGCAGAAGTCGGTCGAGGGGTACGGTCAGGCATATCTGGTGCCGTAATGCCCTTCAGCTTGAAGGTCCTCTTTGTTATTCGACGTCCATCCGTTGGCCCGACCGTAGGGCTGCCCGACCGAGTGCGGGCAATTGAGGGGGGGACCGACATGGAGCCAGTAGATGCTCTGGAGAAAGGAAGAGGTATAGCTATAGCCGTCACCTTTCAGGCTTTCCAATATTTGTATGCCGATTGGGCTCAAATATGCCCTCCATTGGTTGTCTCTGGCTCTCATAGCCAACTCCATACCGCAGTTCTCGGGCTTGGTATGGACGAGCGGGAGTGGGGGCGCTGCCCCTAACATCAGTACATCATTCTTGGCATCAATGCTATACCCGCCCTCGAAAGCCTTTTCCAAAGCTGGCATCCAAGTCTTCAATGCTTGCTGATCCCTTATCATGCGCAAGTATGCCTCCTGCTGGACTTTTATCCATTCCACCCCTGCCGTGGTAATCTGTGTTCGGAACACATGCTGCTGCTGGTTGTTCCAGTTCTTCAGTTCCCCCTTCGCTTCCTCAATCGACTGGGCTACATCCCGGAGGATGTAAGGTTCCACGAATTCGCGGGAGAACTGGTTAAAGAGAACTCCGTGTGGGGGGGGAGGGAGAATGTTATGGACTAGGGTAGGGTCTTGAAAAAATGAGAGCGCCGCGGCGCGAGGGTCCTAATCAGGAGGTCAAGACATTGACCAGGTAACTGAATAGGAGCGGCCTCCAACAGCAACTGGTGGCCGTCCCAGTCGATACCGCGAACATCCGCAAAAAGCGATGCACGAAACATGTTGGTGCTGTTCTCGTCAAGGTCAAGGTCTGAATCCGAGTTGGATTCGATTCTGGTCTGAAGTTCGGTACTAGCCATTGCACTTTCCACCCTGGGCTACTTGTCCTAGACAAGGGTACAAGTATTCACACACGGTCAGTCCCGAAGGTCAGAAAACAATTAATCAGGAGAGCAGTTAAGCAAGGAGCTGCCTTAACAATACACTTTAGCGGTGGCACCCCTAGGAAGATGGATCGCAAGGTTGCGACCGTACCAAACAACTTCAAACTTATCGCCAAAAGTTCACACAGATGTAAGAGTAAAGTAAATGGTAAAACCTAATATCGTTAAGCCTGACGCTTCATTCAATTAAGGTCTCGAGAGGATTGAGTGTTGGAGTAGGAGAGTTCTCGCATGAACTTGCAGGGAGTTTTATCTTATGCTAGAAACTCCCCCATCAGTTTACTCCCACTATTCGAGCACGCCCGTCTCCGCTAAGGGCGGTCCGACACGTCTCCTGACACCCCCTTTGGGCATGTATGTGTCAACACACTCTAGTCGGCGTTCACCTTATGCGGTTATTGTTTCTGCGGCGCATTTCCATTTTGCCTGCCGGAGTGAAAACCTTTGCGCATCGGCGTCTTGCCAGTGGCTAACAGTCAAGACGCCGCATGAACTAGATGATCTATGACACCCTTCCCATATGCATGGATCTCTACTGGACCCAGAAGCTACTGTGAGTGGTTTATCTATCTACTATTTACGAGTCTCGGGCTTCCTGTGTCTTCCGCAGGGTGTGGTGGTCCAGGAGTATTACAATGGGCGCTACCCACGACCAGTACCTCGGATACACCATACCTGTGGTAGCAATCATGCTTTTAGTGTCTCTGCACTTCCCTTTCAGAGCCTATGGTGTTGGGGACATCTTTGCGCGTGGTAGGTGTAAAATGTTGCCAGTCGCCCCGGCACCACCCGGTACTACCTTCCGGACCCCCAGGGACTCCCGTTAACTCCGTCAGTTTTGGTCCGTTTTACTCTGAACAACTTGGAGGAGGTACTCCACCTTCCACCCTATGCCCCCGTATATATCCTGCGAACAGCTTACGCTCGACCGGACGGCAGCGACATATACGGTGTTGCAAGCAGGTCTCCAAAGATTCCTCTTTGCTAGACTGCACACAACTACACAACCATTTGCTCATGACATCCGGGCCTCAAGGCGGGGCCAGAGGGGTATGATAGGAATAATGTCTCCAATTTCCAGCTTCTCCGGAGCTGCGTAGCGCGTCCAATAGCATCTCCCGAAATCCCAGATTCCAGTATTATGCATGGCTTCATGTGACAAACATTCCCGTCCATTTTCCCGAACTCCCTGACGGACTTGGTATTGCAAGGCAGGGTAACTCAGGACTTTGGGCAGGGTAACCTTGTCCGATGTACAAGAAGACTCTGCCCAGTTACCCGGTCTATTCCGTCGCCAGAGATAGACACTTCTGACCTTTCTCCAGTTACCCTGCCTAGCTGAGTAACTGCCCCTTCAGAGGTCCCTAAGTACGCTGACACCGCTCCCATGTGTAACCAGGTACCTAAGTACCTGACCAGCCAATTCAGTTCATTCTCGGAGCACAGGCCATCGGGTCTCCATAGGTCAAGTACTTACTTGCCTGCCGGTTCCTACCAGTTCGCCTCCTGGCTACCTGTATGGGTAAAGGTTCCGTCTGCCATAGCTCATGTATGTTGGGTCATTACAATACGGATCATAAGGATTTGGAGTACTTTGGCAGTACCAAGGTCCTTAACCATAGCCAGCACCGCTGGGCTGAGTTCCTGCAACTGTTTAACTTCAAGGTGGTTTACTGAGAAGGACAGTTGAATGAGAAGACAGATGCTTTGTGGCGGCATAGGGACTACCGCCCTGAAGGGGGGAGTGATTTTCTGGCACCGTGTCTTTTTCGCCCTGGACAGTGGGTTGGGAGCCAGGAATGCGACATCCTGGAACCACAAGTAGTGCAGGTGTAACAAGGATTTGGGCTCCGGTCATCCTTTTTGGATCAGCTGTGGGTAGCGATAACTGAAGATCAGGAATACTTGAGGATCCTGAAGGCGACCGCTGCCAGTGACAAAGTGGTCAACCAACATTTCACCACAGAAAAGGGCTCACTCCGGTACAAGAACAGGTGGCATGTTCCCTAGGGTCAGAAGCTAATGCAGACAATCACGCAGGCAGAACATGACTCCCCAATCCCGGGACACTTCACGACTTACAAGACCATTGGCAGGGTTAGGGCTACCTTGTACTGGCCTAGTATGGATGAGCACATCACCGACTACATGTGGACATGTGATGGGTGTCAAAGAAAAAAGTCCGTCAGGCATAAGATGTTTGGGCTGCGGGAACCAATTGATGTCCCTATGCAGCCATGGATAGCGATTTCAACGGACTTCATTGTAGCGCTGCCAGAGTCCGAAGGGTATACCAAGATCTGGGTCATAGTGAACAGATTCTCGAAAATGGCCCATTTCATGCCCCTGACCATGGAGGTACCTATCAAAGAGCTTGCCTTGATATTCCTGAAGGAAGTTTCGCGCCTGCATGGACTCCCAGAGTCAATGATCTCCGATCACGATACCTGATTCACATCGAAGTTCTGGATGGATCTGATGCACTTGTTGCAAGTGAAACTAAATGTTTCGACTGCATTCCATCCTGAGACTGATAGGCAAACCGCGAGGGTGAAGCAGCCACTAGAGCAGTACTTGCGTAGTTACTGTTCCTACCAACAAGATGATTGGGTTTCTCAGTTACCTCTTGCGGAGTATGCGTACAACAACTCGACATCAGAATCCACCAGGTTGCCACCATTTGTAATCAACTATGGGTTGAACCCAAGGACAAACTGGTCGGGTGTCGTGTCTGATACTCAAGGAGTACAGCCTGGCACTGAGCTCTTGGTCAAGGAATGGAAACAAACCTGGGAAGCGATTCGAGAAACGATCCACCGCCACAAGAAAGGCAACGGAAATGGCGCTACCAGAAAAGGCTGCTATCACTGGACTATGTTACCTTGGAAGATGTGGGCGCTGAGCAGGTGAAGGAAGCAGACCGCGTGATGTTAAACCGAAAGAATATCCGCACAAAGAGTCCGATGGGGAAGCTGGACCACCGGATGTTTGGCCCTTTTGTGGTGAAACGTCGAGTGGGTAACCGCGCCTATGAACTCCAACTGCCCACCCGATGGAGAATCCACCCAGTTGTCAATGTCAAGTTGCTCGAACCCTATCGTGAGGATCCGGCGGCAGGTAGAGTTAAGAAAGTTCCTACCCGGGAACTTGTAGACAATGTGTCCAGTTACGTTATGGAAAGTGTAGTGGACCGCCGATGGTACAGAGGAACGAAGGCGACGTTTCTGTCGCGCTTTGTCCAGTACCTGGTTTCATGGGAAGGCTACAGGGCTGAGGAGAATTCATGGGAGCCCTATGAGATGCTAGAAGGGACAGGCTGGCAGGCCATTCTGGATTTCCACCAAAGATATCGATCCAAGCGCAGGGACCACAGGGTCTGGGGGGAATCAAGTCGTGGAAATAAGAGACGACACTAACGGTCGGGGACGGAGCGTAGAGAAGAGGGGAGTGATGTAATGACCCAGCATATATGAGCTATGGCGGACGGAACCTATGCCCATACAGCTAGCCAGGAGGCGAACTGGAAGGAACCGGCAGGCAAGTAAATACTTGACCTACGGAGACCCGATGGCCTTGGCTCCGAGAAGGAACAGAAGTGGCTGGTCAGGTACCTAGGTACCTGGGTACACACGGGAGTGGTGTCCGCGTACTTAGGGACTTCAGAAGCAGCAGTTGCTCCGCTACGCCGGGTAACTGCAGACATGTCAGAAATGTCTATTGCCAGCGATAGAATAGACAGGGTAACGGGGAAAAGTTATCTTGTCTGCTGGACAAGGTTACCCTGCCCTCAGGATCAGGTTGCCCTGCCCATGTCCTGAGTGAGCCTACCTTTCATTAAGAAGTCCCTGGGGGAGTTCACGAAAATTGACTGGAATGTTTGTCACGCGAAGCCATGCAAGATACTGGAATCTGGTGTTCTGGGGGATGCTATTGGGTGAGCTACGCAGCTTTGATGAAGCTGTAAATCGGAGACGTTGTTCCTATCATACCCCTCCGGCCCCGCCTTGAGGCCCGGATGTCATGGGGAAACGGTTGTGTAATCGTGCGCAGTCTAGCAAGGAGGAATCTTTGCAGACGCGCTGGCAACACGGTATACGTTGCTGCCGTCCAGTCGACCCTGCGTTGTTCGTGCGATATACAGTGGGGCATATGATGGAAGGTGGAGGACCTCCTACAGGTTGTTTGGAGTAAAACGGACCAAAGCTGACGCAGTTAACGGGTGTTAACCGTGAGGGTCCAGAAGGTAGTCCAGGGTGGTGCTGTGGCGACTAGGACAGTTTTTCACCTACCAAGCCCGAAAGTGTCCCCAACGCTATAGGCTCTGAAAGGGATGTGCAGAGACACTTAAAGCATTATCCCTACCACTGGTAAGGTGGATCTGAGGTAGTGGTCCTGGGTGGCGCCCATTGGATCACTCTCAGACTACCGTGTCTTGCGGAAGACACCGGAAGCCCTAGACCGGTAAATAGCAAACTGATAAACCACTCACGGTAGCTTCCGGAGTCAAGTAGAGATCAATGCATATGGGAAGGGAGTCTTAGACAGTCCAGTTCGTGAGGTGCCTTGACCGTTAGCCACTGGCATGACACCGATGTGCAGAGGTTTTCACTCCGGCAGGCAAAGTGGAAATGCACCGCAGAAATGATAACCGCATAAGCTGAACGCCGACTAGAGTGTGTCGACACATGCATGCCGAAAGGGGGTCCCAGGAGACGTGTCGGACCACCCTTAGCAAAGGAGGGTCTGCTCAAACAGTTGGAGTAAACTGATGGGGGAGTTTCTGGCATAAGATAAAAACTACCTGAAAGTCTATGCGAGAACTCTCCTACTCCAACAATCACTCCTCTGGCGACCTTATTTGAGTAAAGCAGCAGGCTTAATGATATTAAGTTTAACAGTCTACTTTACCCTTACATTGGTGTAAACTTTTGGCGACAAGTTTGCAGTTGTTCGGTGTGGTCGCAACCTTGGGATCCATCTTCCTAGGGGTGCCCCGGTTACAAACTCTCAACATGTTTCCATACAAGGCAATGTATGGATGCAACCACCGACTACTTCTGGTAACCCTCTGCAGGAATTCAGCAGTCCCTGCCTTGTATCACTACCTCAACCTGCATCGAACGGATCGGAACTTAGCTTTTCAGGCAGCAAAGTAAGCCAGACGCCAAAGCGTAACCACAACAGCGCGATGCAGAAGGCCTCACAGGCCTATTGCAGTTGGAGATTTGGTTCTGGTACATGGTGCACTTTTTCCATCGACATACGGGCAGAGCATGAAACTACAACCTCGCTGGTGAGGACTGTTCAAAGTACTAGAATTCTATCGGTTTACTAGGAACCACTCTGTCAAGATGGATGGACAAACCTATCAGAAGGAGACTGGTGTTTTCCACCCTACCTCAGTAAAATGCTACCAGACAAAACAGGACCAATGATTCCTCAGAAGAGCCCCTACTCGCCCTAACCCGATTCTAATAAAGGAGAACCAAGAGTGGGAACTAGAGGGAATCTTGGACCACGGAAGAGAATACAACGATAATGAATTACTAGTGAAGTGGAAAGCATAACCATGAAGTGAGGACAGCTGGGAACCTCTTGAAGGCCATGAGCAGGTTACACATAAGACGAACTGGCAAAGTGTTATGGGCATGTCATGTATTCATTGGCAAAAGGTCAGATATTCAATCCCAGGGTCTGCCGAAGTATTTTGAGAATGAGTTAAATTCTACCAATACCACAGCGGCACAAAACCCTCAGTTACGCTGCCACCGGAGGTCGCTGACAGAGCGGTTTTCACTGAATACTCAAGAGAGGACTCTCGGCTATCCTGATGAGGTCAAATGGACTAAATCACGTAGTTGGTTGTGGAGATAAGCGCATGCAACGAACCCCCAGCTGCGCCAATGGATGGATGCCAACCAGGGGAATGTCGGCTACTCCGATAGGAGTCCCCAGCTGCCATGCAGGCAGCAAGACGGAATTTCAAGTCCATTGGTGGAGGAATGTAGAGGAAAATCCTGATAAGCGGATGACTCCCAAGAGATGATCGTTCGGCCATGCCCGAAAGTATGATAAGGTACAGTCGGACGATGGTCTACCGCGTGGAAGTCCAACCCTCAGCGCAAGGAGGCCTAACCGCCATTGGTGGTATGAGGCAGGAGTGTACTAGTTGGGGGTTGACGCGGGCGGATGAGAAATCCGACTGCATTGATAGCTCTGTTGTCGGACCTGATCACTTCATATGCAGAGATAGAACAAGCAACCGTCGGCCATGGTCAAAGGGTGCAAGTGACTACAATTAGCAGGAACACTGCAAAAAGGTGTGTAGGACGCCAACTCGGCTATTCGGGGAAATCAGAGTCAAGCGCGGTAAAGGTTTTCCCGGTCTACGAAGTTCGCACAGAGGAAAAGTGGGAGGAGTAGACAGGCCGCGAACACCCAGACACGGGATATACATATCGAGGTGCCTCCCGCGCTTTATAGATCATTAACGATGGAGAAGAGATCTTATCAAGATATTCATTCTATGATACAATTTCATATTCCTCCTTGACGTCTGGAGTGAGCCTTTCTAGCAATCGCTTCGTCATGCATCCGGCCTTAGTCCAGACTCACTTGTTCTTACAGTAGGCTAGCGCCTAACACTATTATGATATCTTCTACACTACTGAGGCTCACAACCACCTCGTTCAATGAGCCTGGCGGAGTGCTTGTCCAGTACCCTCAACCACCTATCTGAGCTATACCTCGCACAAAACCCACACATATACGAGATAGGGTCTCATCGCACCATAAGCGAAGTCTTTGTCGACCAGAACGTTCCCTTCTCGTTCACTGATCACGAGATAAAGTGGGCCCTCAGACTTCTCATACCCATAGAAAGAAGAGGCAAGATGTCGCAACCAAGGATCGAAGAAGGATCGGCGGATTCGAGCGATACCGACATGCTGCGCACGGAGAGATAGCAGTGGCTAATCTCGGCCTGGGGACTGGGCCAAGATAGCCACTTTCCACTCCTACCACCACCTCCAGGAGGTGACATCCCACCGCTACGACCAGGTTCCACAGCGACAGCTAGGAACCTGTTGGCGCCACCAGTACCCAGGGCACAACTCAAAGCGTTACAAAAAGACGAAGCAGGCAGAGGTCATGCTCTGGGACCCCAACCCCCTCAGGCGCTACCGACTTGGGCGCTTTCGCTGCATACCTTGGGACACTGATTGGCCAGTTGGACCGCAGCATCACCCAAACCCAGAACGACCAGATGGTTGACTATGGGACCCTATCTGACCAGGGGAAAGAGACGGCAGAAGGGCTTGCCCAAGAAAGAGAGTGACTTCTGAACAGTGAGAAGCTGGTTGGAGAGGAATTGGCACTCTGGCAAAATAAGAGTAGGAAATTGGAAGGAGAGGTATTGCCCAAGATCACAAGATTTAAGGGAGTAATCAAAGCTACCCTCGCTCGCATGCACGAGCGATCAGAACAACCACCAGCGGTCAGTGGACACCTGCACCAGGACCTGGGACGCACCATTCAAGAATTGATGAATGGAGACCAAGAACTCTATACAGGCCTGGGCAGACCCCGAAAGGGGTTGGATGAGGAACGGGTCCGCCGAGGAACCTGGGAACTGCAGTTCATTACCGAGCTGCGAACCCACGATAAGAAGGTAATGACAGGGCTCCGGGAGATGCAACAGAACATGACCGAGATGCTTGGCCGATCGATATGGGAAATGACGGCGCTGGTACAGACAGCGTTAGGATCATATCAGGGGGGATCGACCCATGATAGGGCAACTGGGCGAGTGCGATCGGGGCCATCCCAACCAGACACAGGGAAGGGGCCAGCGGAAAGGGACACCCGGCCAGAGACTATACAGAGTGGCCGGGAAAGGACTGCGGCGACTCCCAATGTGGCCAAAGGGGCAGGAGACCTAGACCTGGGGGACTATGTGTCGGATAACCCAGGTGAAGGGCCAAGCCACTAGCGAGTGGTGTTACCCATAGGAAGGCCGCGGAAGGCCAAGGAAGAGGAGGAACATCAGATGATGTTGTAGTTAGCCAAAGAGTTGGCCGGACAAACTGCTTTGCATCAGAAGAAGCCAGCCGACCCTCCCTTCGTATATAAAGCAAAGTCCTACCAGGAAATAAAGACCTGGCTGCACGCAGGCGCGGACTACTTTAGCCAAAATCCCATGTTGTAGTTGGAGCATAAAGATAGGATTATATATGCCCTAGGGAGGACGAAGAGTGCCGACATGAGACCTTCAGTAACTGGTATAGGAAGACCATGGACGCACTTCAAGGGTATGCCGCTCGCCCTGAATTGCGACTGTGGGAACTGTTTCGGCACGGGATCATCGCGCGATTCTCACCGATCAATGGGACATGTAGGCTTTTGCACAGATAGGAAAAATCAAGTATGAGAAGGACATCGACAAGTACCTTCTCCAGATGGAAAGGTTGCACGTCAAGGCCCGGCTTCCGAGAGCGGCATGGAGGAAAATAGTCCAGGACTGACTACCGGAGGCAATACAGAGATGGTTCTCTCATAAGCGATATGATATCGAGATCGAATACCGGTAACACCTGCAAGGGTTGGCAACCACGCGGAGGTTTTCCGCGACACCGAACAGCAAGGACCAGGCAATCTGTCCAGCTCATCGTGTTCTTCCTGACCACTAAAACGATGCTAGAAGGACAGAGAAAAGGAGCCAAAGCGAGGAAAAGAAGAAGGGCGACCTAGGAAGTTCCAGAGGAAGACAGTAGCTGGGAACTTCAAGTCAGCAAGGTTCGCCCCAACCAACAAAGGACCAAGACCCCAGGGGTAGAGCATACCAACTGGAAGAAACCTCAGGAAGGAATACCCCAAAGCCTGCTCAACCAACGCCAGGAAAATAAAGGCTGCACCCAGTGTGGACTCACCAACCATGAGTGGGCGGCTTGTAGGAAGGGAGCCGTTGTCGCAAGGATAGGACAGCGGAAAGCAGGAAGGTTTAGGCTCCGAAACATAGAGGTTCGGAATACCGCTCCAAGGCCAGCGGTGAACCAAACCCATGTGCCACCAGCACCCAGACTTTGGGAGTTGTCGGATCAAGAAGGTGGATAGAGCGGACAACGGGAAGCCCTGAAAAAACCACGACCTATGTTCTGTGCTAGCGCAACAGCTTAGTCAAGAATGTCGGCGCACCACACTGCCTGGGTTCTGCCCATGGGCAGGGACAGAATCGTGAAGGGCGTGAAAGGTGTGTATAACGGAGAAAGTTAACCCATCTCCGGGGGATGAAATCAAGAATGACCCTCAACCTGGACTCAGGACGGCAAGACTTTATACTCCTCTCTGGGTAGAGAAGGTTCAAACGCAGTACGCATGAAGAGGCGACTGTTGTGGGGGGCAACTCAGGGCACCCTAACTCTTTCCTCCAAAGGTCATGCACGGGAAATGAGTCAGGATAGCGCAGGACCGCCTGAAGGCGCTCCCCTAGTTTCAGGATGGCACCACCAGCAATACCGAGTGGGTAGGCTGTAGGTTGCTAGGCGAGACAAAGGACAGAGTGCTCGCCTTAAATCGTACTCAACGGCAGAAGTCGAACACCCAAAGGCTGGGTTAGAAAGGTGGCTCCCTCATCTATGCAGTGGTGGCATAGACCGGTATGATTTAATATCGTCATTGAGAGGAAAGAAGATAAGAAAAAAGCCACACAGAGATGGGACCGAGTTTGTCTGAGGAAGCCTGAATGGCCGAAATTGTGCGGGCCGAATAGCAGACACGCAAGATTATTCAATGCCCGGAAAGTCTCCAGTCAGCGAAGACAGGGTAACGCTATGGGGGAGCCAAAACGACAGAAGACTCAGGTCCCAATACCTACACATTATGAGTGCCAGCAAGGCACAGACCACCTAAGAAGACAAGGAAAACGAGACCGGATTCGCGTGTTATTAGACGTGGGCTCCCAGATCTTTTCCATACCAGAAGTGCTAGTCCAAAAACCTGAGCTAGAAATGATACGGCGAGACACCCGAGTTGGTATGACTGGGTTTGATGGCGCACAACGGCAAAATGCAGGATGGTGCTATATGACCCCTATCATTCGGGAAATTCGGGCTAACCGACATTGGGCAGATATTATCTGCAAAGTCATTAGTCAGGGGATCCATGACTAGATAATACATTTCGGTTGGTGGCATTGCCAACATTGCCTATCATTTATCGAGGATGCAAGCAGGTGGGAGTTCCAGGTGGAGCAGTGTAAGAGACACCAGGAACCAGAAGATGAAGGAATCTGCATTGAGTAGGAGGAGACAGTGGCCGCAGACCCTGCAGCCAGATATGTGGGCCGAATTGCAGGCCCAGAAGATTCCAAGTCAGTGGTGATAGAGACTCTGGCTAAAACCTACCGTGAGTACACTGTTCTGTTCCTACCCCGGGCAGCGGAATCACTCCCAAATCACAATATCTTTGATCATGAGATCAAGGTAGTCCAAGGCAAAAAGCCCGCGTGGGGGCCAATATACCCGTTGTCCGAAAGGGGACTACGGGCATCGCACGAATACCTTGATAAAATACTGCATGAAGGTAAGATAACCCCAAGCCAGTTGCTCACACGTGCACTATTACCATTTGTGCCAAGACCTGATGGACGGCTGAGTCTATGTGTGGATTCCCACGGGCTGAACAAGGTTACCAGCGCTAACAAGTACCTCCTACCGCTCATGAGTGAACTCAGAGATCGCGTAGTCGGGTCGCGTACCTTCACCAAGTTGGACCCAAAGCATGTGTACCACCTGATATGTATTAAAAAGGGAGACGCGTAGAAGACCGCCTTTCGCACTGGGTACCGTCATTATGAATAACGGGTAATGCCGCTTAGGCTAGTAAATGAGCCTGCTACCCTCCAAGACATGATGCACGGGGTCCTAAGGAAATTCCTAGACTGGGGAGTCGTCGTATTCCTAGACGATGTACTAATTTGCTCCAAGGCCAAGAAGGACCACCCCAAATCGGTAAAGGAGGTATTAAGAAAGTTACGAAAATACCCACTAGCAGTGTCTATCACCAGGTCAGTATTATACACGAAGAGTGTAGAATTTTGGAGATATATAGTCAAGACAGATGGGATCACCATGAGTGATCGAAAGGTCTAAGCCATAACGGAATGGAAGAGACCTGAGTCTATAAAGAACATGCAAATTTTTATGGGATTTACAAATTTTTATCACAGGTTTATCAGGAATTTCTCAGGGACTTGTAAACCCATAACCGAGTTGTTGAGAGGCGACCCAAAGGGATTCACCTGAGGAAAGGGGCAGGAGGAGGCCTTCGAATTCCTGAAGAAACAGTATGTAAGGGTGCCTATTTTGGCAGAATTTCCACCCAGACCGGAACATACCAGTGGAAACGGATGCAAGTGATTTCGCGCTAGGGTGCATCCTATCACAAGACATGGCAGAAACGATGCACTAGATAGCATTTCACTCCCGCAAGCTCAACCTGGCAGAACGCAACTATGACGTCCATGACAAAGAGTTGCTCGCCATAGGTGAAGCGTTCCAGGAATAGGGTCACTACCTCGCGGGGACTAATGAACCCATCACAGTATTCATAGAGTATCAGAATCTACAGTGCTTCCTCACGACCAAGGCCTGGAGTGCCAGGCAGATAAGGTGGGCACAGAAGTTAGCAGATTTCAACTGCAAGATCATGTACCGACCAGGGTGGAGTGGCGGGAAACCGGATGGACTCAGCAGAGGGCCCAAGTGCCGTCCCTAGGCGGGAGCTGCGCAAAGCGAGAAGCACTCAATTTTAAACCCCGTGCATTTTAACCAGGTTATGGTTATAGTGGTAGGACTAGAAGAGGAACCTGGCCTAGGTCAGTGGACACCCGACCCTGCATACAGCCGTGCTATGCGGTTACACTCGGAATCCCAAATTCCAACTAGGAGCTCCAGCAAAGCGGCAGGACATGACCTCTACATGCTGGAAGAGGCAGTAGTACCCGCTCACAGACAAGAGACAGTAGCTATCGCAATAGCTGTGGCGTTACCGCAGGGAACCTGCGGGTGCGTAGCTCCAGGAAGTGGCCTTGCCAGCCACCATGGGATCATGGTCAGGGCAGGAGTCATTGACCGGGACTACCGAGGAGAGGTAAAGGTGTTACTGTTTAATCTGCATGGCCAGGAATACCATGTAGGGAAGAGCGAACAAGTTGCGCAACACGTAATATAAAGCATTCACGATGGGAACTCCACGATGGGATGTGGCCAGACAATACTGAGAGGCGCCAGGATGGGTTCGGAAGCATGGGAACCAGTTCCGGTCCAGACACACACCAAAGCATGTCAACTAACAGAAGAAAGCGGGCTAAAGCAATACTTGGATGAGTACAATCAGTGAGAACACAAGGCCCTGATGACGGAAGAAACCACGCTAACCAATGCAGTGGTTATCAAGGCAATGGCATGAAAATTTGGCACCCAGTTCCGAAGACAGGTGGAGGAGAAGGGAGAGGTGGACCAGGACTAGAAGGTGAGCAGGAAGGAGTTGGAAAGACTCTGAGATAAGGGAAAGGATATGCCAACGGACTAGTCTGTGGCGAATGGCCTCCTGTATTACAAGGGACCGCTATTCATCCCAAAGGACGAGGCCCTGCAAATAGTGATTTGGCACAGCAGCCACGACTCCAAGGTCGCTTGGCATTTCGGCCAGGAGAAGACCATGAAAATCGTAACCAGGGACTTGTACTGGAAAGGGCTCGCAGAATGGGTAAATGACTACCTGCGGTCACGTGATGAGTGTCATCACAACAAAGAGCCACGGCATGCAAGATACGGGTTTCTGCAACTCTTGGAAATACCCTATGTGGCGTGGACCTCTAGGTCTACGGCCTTCATAACGCAATTACCAAAGTCAGAAGAGAACACTCAGATCATGGTGGTAGTTGACCGCTGTACCAAGATGGCCCACATCATAGGGCTTAGGGAAAATGCAACGGCAAAGGATGAAGCCCGAGTGTTGCTCTGGGAAGTATGGAAACCGGATAGGCTACCCACTCAGATCATTCCGGATATGCACGCGAAGTTTGCAGGAGAATTTTGGGAATCCCTGTGCAAACTCTTTGGCCTTAAGCGGAAGGTGTCAATGGTATACCACCCTCAAACAGGCGGGCAGACAGGGAGAACAAATCAAGTGCTGCAAGACTATCTGTGAAGCTTTCTCAACTCCGATCAGGATAACTGGCACCAACTGCTCCCGCTAGGGGAGCCTGCCTACAATAAGTCCATTATGAGTACAAGTGGACTAATCACGTTCTACATGAACTATAGATACCTCCCACAAACAGAGAAGGTGAAGGGGTGTAAGGCCCAACATACATGAGGTATGGCAGACGTAACCTATACCCATACAGGTAGCCAGGAGGCGAACTGGTAGGAACTGGCAGGCAAGTAAGTAGTTGACCTACGGAGACCCGATGGCCCTGGCTCCGAGAAGGAACAGAAGGCTGGTCAGGTACATAGATACCTGGGTACAGCCGGGAGAGGTGTCAGCGTACTTAGGGACCTCTGAAGGGGCAGTTACTCAGCTAGGCAGGGTAACTGGAGAAAGGTCAGAAGTGTCTAACTACGGCGACGGAATAGACCGGGTAACTGGAGAGAGTCTTCTTGTACATTGGACAAGGTCACCCTACCCTCAGGACTGGGTTACCCTGCTCTGAGGCTTGGGTTACCCTGCCCAAAGTCCTGAGTTACTCAACCTTTCAATACGTAGTCCCTCAGGGAGTTTGGGAAAATTGACTGGAATGTTTGTCAAGCGAAGCGATGCATAATACTGGAATCTGGGATTCCGGGAGATGCTATTGGATGAGCTATGCAGCTCCGAAGAAGCTAGAAATTGGAGACATTATTCCTATCATACCCCTCCGGCCTCGCCTTGAGGCCCGGACGTCATGGGCAAAGGGTTGTGTAGTTGCGTGCAGTCTAGCAAAGAGGAATCTTTGGAGACCTGCTTGCAACACCGTGTACGTCGCTGCCGCCCGGTCGACAGTAAGCTGTTCCCAGGATATATACGGGGGCATAGGGTGGAAGGTGGAGTACCTCCTCCAAGTTGTTCAGAGTAAAACGGACCAAAACAGACGAAGTTAACGGGAGTTAACCGTGGGGGTCCCGAAGGTAGTCGCGGGTGGTGCCGGGACGACTGGGAAAGTTTTACATCTACCATGCCCAAAGATGTCCCCAACGCCATAGGCTCGAAAAGGGCAGTGCAGAGACACTAAAATCATGATTGCTACAGCACGTAAGGTGTATCCGAGGTAGTGGTCGTGGGTAGCGCCCATTGGATCACTCCTGGACCACCATACCCAGCGGAAGACAGCGGAAGCCCGCGACTCGTAAATAGTAGATAGATAAACCGCTCACGGTAGCTTCTGGGGTCAAGTAGAGATCCATGCATATGGGAAGGGCGTCATAGATAGTCTAGTTCATGCGGCGTCTTGACTGTTAGCCACTGGCAAGACGCCGATGCGCAAAGGTTTTCACTCCGGCGGACAAAATGGAAATGCACCGCAGAAACGATAACCGCATAAGGTGAACGCCGACTAGAGCGTGTCGACACATACATGCCCGAAGGGGGTGTCAGGAGACGTGTCGGACCGCCCTTAGCGGAGAAGGGTGTGCTCGAACAGTTGGAGTAAACTGATGGGGGAGTTTCTGGCATAAGATAAAACTACCTGAAAGTCTATGCGAGAACTCTCCTACTCCAACAATCAATCCTCTCGAGACCTTAATTGAGTGAAGCGTCAGGCTTAACGATATTAAGTTTTACCGTCTACTTTACTCTTACATCTGTGTGAACTTTTGGCGATAAGTTTGAAGTTGTTTGGTGCGGTCGCAACCTTGGGATCCATCTTCCTAGGGGTGCCCCCGTTACAGTATATCGTTAAGCGAGCTCCTCGCTTAACTCCTCTCCTGATTAATTGTTTTTCGACCTTCGGCACTGACCTTGCGTGAATACTGGTAACCTTGTCTCGAACAAGTAGCCCAGGGTGGAAAGCGCAATGGCTAGTATCGAACGTCGACCTAGAATGGAATCCAACTCGGATTCAGACCTTGACCTTGACGAGAACTCCGCCAACACATTTCGTGCTTCGGTGTTCGCGGACGTCCGCGGTATTGAATGGGACGGTCACCAATTGCTCCTGGAGGCCGCCCCTATTCAACTACCTGATGAATGTGTTGATCTTATGATTACAGACCCTCGCGCTGCGGCGCTTTCGTTCTTCCAAGACGCCGCCCTCGTCCACAACATGCTCCCTCCTCCACCGCAAGGAGTACCCTTTAGCGAGTTCTCCCGCGAGTTCGTCGAACCTTACATCGTCCGGGAGGTATCCAAGTCGATTGAGGATGCGAAGCGGGAACTGAAGAACTGGAATGCCCAGCAGCAGCAGGTGTTCCGTAAACAGATTACTACGGCAGCGGTGGAATGGATGAAGGTACAGCAGGAGGCATACCTGCGAATGTTAAGAGACCAGAAGGCATTGAAGGATCGTATGGCAGCGCTGGAAAGGGCCTTCGCGGGAGGTTATAGTATTGATGCTGAGAATGACGTACTGATGATAGAGGCGGCGCCCCCACTCCCACTTGTCCACACGAAGCTGGAGAACTTCGGGATGGAACTGGCTATGAGAGCCCGGGATGAACAGTGGAGGGCGTACCTAAGCCCCGTGGGCATACGGATGTTGGAAAGCCTCAAGGGGGAAGGATACAGTTATACCTCGTCCTTCACAAGAGCATCAACAGGCTCGCTGTCTGTCCCCTCCTCGATCGCCCGCAGTCGTTCAGGAAGTCCGGCGATTGGACCAACCGATGGGCGTCGGGTTAAGAAAAGGACGTCCAAGCCAAAGGGTATCACAGCACCAGATACACCTGACCCTACTCCTCGGCCGACCCCCGCTCCCATTAACCCCCCTGCAACACCGTCGGTTGCAACTCCCGTACCTCCTATTGCTGCCCCAAGACCCACACCTTTACCAGTTTCATTGCCCCCTCCTGATACCTTCCCTGTCGCAGCTTTCCCGCCAACAGTATCGGCTACCCCAGGGTACCGACCGCTGCGTGCGGCTTCACCTGGATTCTTTGAACAGGTCAGGCGCCAGGAAGAGCGAGCACCCATGGCTCCATCACGAGGGACTCCGATCCCCGGACCTGGGACACCCGCTCGTTCCGTTCCTTGGGCACCCGTGATTCCCTCTGCCCCCTCAAAACCAACTCTTCCCTCCATCCTCCCCACGATCACTAGTGGTGAGTCGGACAGCCAAGACGAGTACTGTCTGTCGGGCTGCAAATCGGAAGAAACCCGTATGGGGTGGATTCATTACCACACGTACGGGTGCAGGAAGGGACCACGGACCCCGGTAAGGCACCGAAGAAGACAGAAGGAGGGAGACGGACGACCAACATGTGGGTACTGTGGGTCATGGAGACACGCGGGGCCCCCAATGCAACCTTTGAGTTGTCCAGAGCTTCAGTCGTTTCTGGCGACAACTCAGGCGGCTCCGAACCCAACTCCTGAGAGTGGGCAACGACCTGTTCCACCACCGGCATCAGTACCATCAGGGGCTAACCCCCCCGAGGATGGGAATCAGGATGGCCAGGAGGAAAGGTTTGATGGGTATGATAGACCCCGCGAGACCCCAGGTGGAAATACCGGGGGTAGTGGAGGTGGAAATGGACCACCTGTCGGTGGTACTACGGGAGCAGGTGGAGATCCTGGGGACTCTGACCATGATAGCTCGGATGATGATGATGCCGATTCTCTCCCCGACTTGACCCCTTTTCTCGGCGCTCGCAAGGATGACTGGAGCGACGAGAAGAAACGACGGTGGGACCGCCGTGCTAAGAAGCTGTCAAGGGAACTACGGAGCAGGGCGACTGCACGACCATCATCTAGACAACGGCAGAAGAAGCCGGAAAAGCTGAGCGGCATTCCGGCGTTTAAGGGAAAGGTCACCGAACTCGCCAGCTTCTTGACGCTGGTAGAGGTTAAGTTCGAGTACTTTGCTGGGTGCAGGTTGACCGATATGGACAAGGTAAACCTGGTGATCCCCCTTCTAGAAGATACTGCCCGAACATGGTATCTTGGGCTGCACTCCCACATCAATAAGGAGGCAGCCAAGCGTACCGGAGTTCCAGTTAATAACAGTAACCCGTTAAGAACGTGGAAAGGATTCCGGGAACGGCTTGAACGGAGTTTCGGCGGTGACCAAGCGGAACGAGACCGATCCCTCCTTGAGTGGCGAGACCTAGTGATGAAGCCACATCACATCGATGAGTACCTGGACAAGATAATTGACTATATGTATAAGCTTAGCTATACAGACCCTGTGCAGGTACGAGATAAGGTACGGTCAAGCATTACTCAAGAAGTAAGGAACGCGTGGGCACTTAAGGAGCCCCATCCTACCGACTTGAACGACTACCTTGATCTTCTTCGGAAGGTTGGACAGACGCTGGAAGACAACACCCGGTTCAGCAACCGAGTCATCCACCCGGTCCAATGGTCTCAGCCAACGGACAAGAAGCAAGATAGGTCCTCAACTTCCAGAAGGTTTGAAAAGAAGGATAAAGGTTCAGGCAGACAGAACCAGCGGCCTGCCAAACCTACTAATTTGAATGCGGGGAAACAGGCAAAGCCGGGGAGTTCTGACTATGCAATGGCGGATAAGGAAATCCCATCGACTTTGACTGAACTTCGGAGGAAGCACAACCAGTGCACCAAGTGTGGACAAAAGGGTCACTTTTGGAGAAAGTGCACCGCGACGTCCCCAGTCGTTAGTTCGTCCAAACAGGCTCGTGGGTTGAAATGGTCAGCCCAGGTAAACGAGCCCTCAGGTACGGACAAGTGACTAAAGCGCATCGAAGCGCCACCTCCGGCTACCTCGTCAAAGATACTTGAAGTCCGACAGGCATCACCGCAGATCATGGAGGTTGATACTGACGGCCCAGAATACGTAAGACCCCATTCTGCATAAGGTATAACCTTATTAACCTGTATCCATAGACCACTGCGGGATGGATGAAAGGGAACCCCGGAAGTGACTTCTGGGATGGGTAAGTACCCCTCTACTGCATTAATGACCATGATATTGACTACACCCAGGTGGTGTGGACAGATAGATGTTGCGGGCCATATGCAGTGGACTGGGCTATCTCTCCTTTGTGGGTTTTCAGGTTATTTCCTTTGTTCTAGTTATTCGTATTTCTTTCAGAATTTCCTTATCGGGACAGACAAGTCACAGAACATTATTTCGGTTGAGGCTGGGAGAGGTCTCGCTTGAGTAGACGCTCGACATTGGGGAAGTAAGATTGCTTCGCTGGGAACCGGTCCCACAGCGGACTTCTACCCACCTTGGGGAAAAATTGTTATGTTTAGTACAAGCGGAATTGGTTCAGGCTGGACTTGATTGAATAAATGATGCTATTTTCAAGTTTACCTGAGGAGGGTTCAGTACCCGAAATCATGCTGGCGTGATAGTAAACACCCTAGCTATTGATAAAAACAAATCCCAATCGCTTAACGTATACTGACCCGTTGTGGGCCCTCTTGTGTCGCAAGGCAAGAGATCAGAATTAGTAAACCAAGATGACTAAGTCCCTGAGACAAGTGAAGAGGCAGAAGCGTGATAACTTGCCTCGCCATACCAAGTCTATCCACCTGAGGGTAAAGCTAGACTGGAAGATTGGAGCTAGACAGGTAAGCGCTGAGGCGCTCCTGCTACTCGATAGTGGAGCTACTGGGCCAGTGCTTAGTAGCCGATGGGTTAAACAAACGCAGGCACCATGTGTCCGACGAAAGGTACATGTGCCGATAAGCGACGCAAGCGGTAATCACATTCCGGGGTCAGGTCTGCACTATACCAAATCATTGGACATGAGAATAGGCGACCACCATAACGAAATGCGGTTTGAAGTCGCGGACATGCCCGACACCAAGGTGGACGGGTACCTACCTATGTCTTGGTTGAAGGACCATAATCCCGACATAGATTGGAAAACAGGATCACTAACCTGGCGCTCAGATTTCTGCAAGGCTAATTGCCTGGCAGAGCAGGGGCGGTTAGTGTTCATGACCGATGAAGAGTTGCTAGCTGAAGACCCTAGTAATGTGTACCTGTTGGGAATTGTACAATTCTCCGATGAGGAAGGTGCTGACATTACTGTCAAGCTACTCCCTGAGTATAAGGACTACGGGGACATCTTCAGTCAAGAACGGATTGAGGCCTTGCCGGAGCACTCAAAGTATGACCACACGATCGAGTTGCTACCCGGGACTCAACCTCCGTTTGGGCCTATCTATCCGTTATCGGAAAAGGAGCTTAAGGCACTCCGGGAATATCTCAATGACATGCTGCGAACGGGGAAGCTACGGCGATCCAGTTCCTCAGCAGCAGCCCCTATCCTCTTTGTGCCAAAACCAGATGGTACATTAAGACTGGTAATAGATTACCGAGGGCTGAACAAAATCACGGTGAAGAGCAAGTACCCTCTACCGCTGATGAATGAACTGCGAGATAGGTTAGGAAAAGCCGTTGTGTTCACTAAGTTGGACTTGAAAAACGGCTACTATCTTCTGAGGATGGCAGAAGGTGAGGAATGGAAGACGGCCTTCCGGTGCAGATATGGACTGTATGAATACACGGTCATGCCGTTTGGGTTATGTAATGCCCCGGCAACTTTCCAGAGCATGATAAATGAGGTCTTTCGAGATCTCATGGATGAAGGAGTCATCGCGTATATGGATGACATCCTGATCTACTCCGAAACTATGGAAGAGCACGTCGCGATGGTAAGGCGTGTGATGGCGAAATTGCGGAAAGCTAGACTATGTGTAAGTATGAAGAAGTCCAGTTTCCACCAACGGGAGGTTGAATTCCGCGGGTATAAGATCTCTGATATGGGGATCTCTATGTTGTCGGAGAAGGTCCAGAAAATCAGGGATTGGGCACCTCTGACATGCGTCATCGACGTTCAAACCTTTATGGGCTTTGCCAACCTCTATCGTCGGTTGAGAGAAGGGTTCAGCAAGATAGCGAAACCTCTGACGGACTGGACAAAGAAGGATGTCCGATGGGAATGGACACCTGCGTCTGAGCAGGCCTTCAACCACTTGAAGACAACATTCACGTCCAAACCTATCCTAGCACATTTTGACCCTGAACGGCCAACATGGCTAGAAACCGACGCTAGTGACTTTGAATTAGGAGCCGTGCTCTCCCAGTTCTGTGAGGATGAGAGGTGGCATCCAGTAGCCTACCATAGTAGCAAGTTTGACCCAGCAGAGATTAATTATGATGTCCATGACAAGGAAATGACGGCCATCGTGGCAGCGTTCAAGGAATGGGATCATTTGCTATGCGCGGTAAGGGACCAGTTGGTGATCTACACGGATCATAAGAATTTGGAGTACTTCAATAGTATCAAGGTCCTTAACCGAAGGCAACACCGCTGGGCTGAGTTCCTGCAACCGTTTAACTTCAAGGTGGTCTACCGAGAAGTACGGTTGAATGAGAAGGAACCTGCTTTGTCTCGGCGTAGCGACTACCGCCCTGAAGGGGGGAGTGATTTTCCGCCATAGTCGTTTTTTCTCCCGCGACAGTGGAGTGGGAGCCAGGAGCGGGACATCTTGCGACCACAGGTGCTGCAGGTGTGCCAGGGATTTCAGCTCCAGAATTCCTTTTTGGATCAACTGCGGGTAGTGATAAAAGAAGACCAGGAATACTTAAGAATCGGGAAGGCAACTGCTGCCGGTGACAAGGAGGTCGACCAACACTTCACGACGGAAAAGGGCTTACTCCTGTACAAGAACAGGTGGTATGTGCCCAAGGGTCAGAATCTGAAGCAGACAATTATGAAGGCAGAACATAACTCCCAAATCGCGGGACACTGCGGGACTTACACGACCATCGGTAGGGTTAGGGCTAACTTCTATTGGCCTAACATGGATGAGCACATCACTGAGTACGTGCGAACATGTCTTGCGTGCCAAAGAAATAAACGCATCAGGCACAAGAAGTTTGGGCTGCTGGAAGCTCTTGATGTTCCTATGCGGCGGTGGACAGTGATTTCAAGGGATTTCATTGTAGCGCTGCCAGAGTCCGAAGGGTATACCAACATCTGGGTCATATTGAACAGATTCTCGAAAATGGCCCATTTCATACCCCTGACTACGGAGGTACCTATCAAGGAGCTTGCCTTGATAATCCGGAAGGAGGTGTGGCGCCTTCATGGACTCCAGGAGTTAATCATCTCTGACTGAGATACCCGATTCACATCCAAGTTCTGGATGAGTCTGATGCACTTGTTGCAAGTGAAACTAAACATTTCAACTACATTCCACCCTGAGACTGATGGGCAGACCGAGAGGGTCAATCAAACACTGGAGCAGTACTTGCGTAGTTACTGTTCCTACCAACAAGATGATAGGGTAACACTATTAACCCTTGAAGAGTATGCGTACAACACCTCGACATCAGAATCCACCAGATTGTCACCACTTGAGATCAACTATGGGTTTAACCCAAGGACAAAGCGGGCAGGTATCCTGTCTGATAACCAAGGAATACACCCTAGCAGTGAGCTTTTGGTTAAGGAATGGGAAGGAACCTGGGCAGAGATTGGAGAAACGATCCAACGGGCACAGGCAAGGCAGCGGAAATGGCATGACCAGAAAAGGTTACCATCACCGGACTAGGTTACCGTAGAGGTTGTGGCTATTGGGCGGGCAAAGAAAGCGGACCGCGGGATGTTGAACAGAAAACACAGCCGCACACAGCGTCCAATGGAGAAGCTGGATCACCAGAGGTTAGGGCCTTTCGTGGTCAAGCGTCGGGTGGGTAACTGGGCCTACGAACTCCAACTGCCCGCGAGATGGAACATCCACCCGGTTTACAATGTCACGTTGCTCGAACCCTATCGTGAGGATCCGGAATCAGGTAGGTTCAAGGAAGTCCCTATCCCAGAACTTGTGGATGACGAGCCCAGGTACGTTATCGAAGCTGTTGTGCACAGTCAATGGTACGGAGGAGCGAAGACGAAGTTTCCCTCGCGCTTCGTCCAGTACCTGGTTTCATGGGAAGGCTACGGGGATGAGCAAAATCCATGAGAGCCCTATGAGATGCTAGAAGGGACAGGCTTACAGGCCATTCTAGATTTTCACCAAAGATATCCGTCCAAGCCGAGGGACCATAGTGTCTTGGGGGAATCGAGTCGTGGAAACAAGAGACCACGCTAACGGCCCAGGACGGACCATAGAGAAAAGGGGAGTGATGTAACGACCCAACATACATAAGCTATAGCAGACGGAACCTATACCCATACAGGTAGCGAGGAGGCGAACTGGTAGGAACCGGCAGGCAAGTAAGTACTTGACCTACCGAGACCCGACGGCCCGCGCTTCGAGAAGGAACAGAAGGCTGGTCTGGTACCTAGGTACCTGGGTACACCGGGAGCGCTGTCAGCATACTTAGGGACCTCTGAAGGGGCAGTTACTCAGCTAGGCAGGGTAACTGGAGAAAGGTCGGAAGTGTCTATCTCCGGCGACAGAATAGACCAGGTAACTGGAGAGAGTCTTCCTGTACATTGGACAAGGTTACCCTACCCTCAGGACTAGGTTACCCTGCTATGAGGCTTGGGTTACCCTGCCAAAAGTCCTGAGTTACCCTACCTTTCAATGTGAAGTCCCTCAGGGAGTTTGGGAAAATTGACCGGAACGTTGGTCATGCGAAGCCATGCATAATACTGGAATCTGGGATTGCGGGAGATGCTATTGGATGAGCTACGCAGCTGTGAAGAAGCTGGAAATTGGAGACATTATTCCTGTCATACCTCTCCAGCCCCGCGTTGAGGCCCGGACGTCATGGGCAAACGGTTGTGTAGTTGTGTGCAGTCTAGCAAAGAAGAATCTTTGCAGACCTGCTTGCAACACCGTATACGTCGCTGCCGTCCGGTCGACCATACGCTGTTCACAGGATATACAAGGGGGCATAGGGTGGAAGATGGAGTACCCCCTCCAAGTTGTTCGGAGTAAAACGGACCAAAACCGACGGAGTTAACGGGAGTTAACCGTGGCGGTCCCGAAGGTAGTCCCGGGTGGTGCTGGGGCGACTGGGAAAGTTTTACACCTACTACACCCAAAGATGTCCCCAACGCCATAGGCTCTTAAAGGGAAGTGCGGAGACACTAAAAACATGATTGCTACCGCAAGTAAGGTGTATCCGAGGTAGTGGTCGTGGGTAGCGCCCATTGGATCTCTCCTGGACCACCGTACCCTGCGGAAGACACAGGAAGCCCGAGACTCGTAAATAGAAGATAGATAAACCGCTCACGGTAGCTTCTGTGGTCAGGTAGAGATCCATGCATATGGGAAGGGTGTCATAGATAGTCTAGTTCATGCGGCGTCTTGAATGTTAGCCACTGGCAAGACGCCGATGCGCAAAGGTTTTCCCTCTGGCGGGCAAAATGGAAATGCGCCCAGAAACAATAACAGCATAAGGTAAATGCCAACTAGATTGTGTCGACACATACATGCCCAAAGGGGGTGTTGGGAGACGTGTCGGACCGCCCTTAGCGGAGAAGGGTGTGCTCGAATAGTTGGAGTAAACTGATGGGGGAGTTTCTGTCATAAGATAAAACTACCTGAAAGTCTATGCGAGAACTCTCCTACTCCAACAATCAATCCTCTCGAGAACTTAATTGAGTGAAGTGTCAGGCTTAACGATCTTAAGTTTTACCGTTTACTTTACTCTTGCATCTGTGTGAACTTTTGGCGATAAGTTTGAAGTTGTTTCGTGCGGTCGCAACCTTGGGATCCATCTTCTTAGGGGTGCCCCTGTTCCAAGAAGCGAGAAGCTCGAAATCCAGGAGCCCCCATGTATGCTCACCGGATAAAGGAAATATATGGACAGGGGAGGGCCATACTGAAGGCAACCAGACAAGCAATGGGACGGTACTATGACAAGAAAGTAAAGCCACAACCGAACTTTCAGACAGGCGGCTTGGTGATGCTTAACGGCATGCACCTTCAGACCAAATGACCCTCCAAAAAGCTTAGCCCAGAACTATATGGGCCCTTCAAGATCGTGGAGCTGTGGACCAACGGAGCATTCAAGCTGGAAATCTCGGAACGCTGGAAGATCCACCCCGTCTTCCATGTATCATTGTTAGGGCCATACCAGACGTCCGTTCGACTGGCTCGGCAACAACCACACAGAGCGACAGAGAATATAGATGGTGGCTTGTAATGGAAGGTTGAAAAGATCGTGAAGAGCGAGGCTATTTCGTATACAGGCCGGGTTCACGGGTGCACTAGGAGGATGTGTGAACTTAGGTACTGCGCGAAGTGGTGGGGGTGCTCAGAGGATCAAAACACCTGGTAGCGACCGGAGCATTTGGGGCATGCGCCTGAATTGGTAGCATGGTTCCATGCGGAGAACCCGGAGACCCCACGGACATAAAGGAAGGTGGAGAAGGAAAGGTTTTCCTAGCCATGGCCAAGTAAACGAGCGAAGGTCTTTTACGCTACCTTGCCCGGTCTGTAAAGGAGATTGATCTGTACCCTATTAGGGAAATCCATTTTAGAGATTCTGACGGAACTCTTAAGGAGGGGGGCCCGTGTTACACATAAGACAAACTAGCATAGCGTAATGGGCATGTCACGTAATCATTGGTAAAAGGTCACGTGTTCAATTCCCGGGTCCGCCAAAGTATTTTGAGAACGAGTTAAATTCTACCAATACAACATTGGCACAAAACCCGCATTTACGCCACCACCGAAGGGCGCCGACAACGGGGTTTTCGCTGAATACTCAAGAGTGGACTCTCGTGTATCCTGACAAGGTCAAATGAACAAAATCGGTAGGTTGGTTGTCTAGATAAACGCATGCAACGATCCCTCAGCTGCGCCAACCGATGGATGCCAACCGGGGGGAGGTCGGCTACTCCGATAGGAGTCCCCGGCTGCCATGCCGGCAGCAAGGCTGGATTTCAAGTCTGTTGGTGGAGCAATGCAGAGAAAAATCCTGACGAGGGGACGACGCCCAAGAGACGATAATTTGGCCATGCGCAAAAGTGTGATAAAGTAGAGTCAGATGATGGCCTACTATGTGGAAGGCCAACCCTGAGCGCAATGAGGTCAAACCACCATTGGCACGATAAGGCGGATGTGTACTTGCTGTGGGTTGATGCAGGCAGATGAGAAATCCAAGTGTATTGATAACTCGGTCGTCGGAGCTGATCACTTCGTATGGAGAGCTAGAACCAGTAACCGTCAGCCCTGCTGAAAGGGTTTGAGTGACTACGATTAGCACAAACACTGCAAAGCGATGGGTAGAACACCCACTCAGCTATTCCGTCAAATCAGAGTCAAGCGGGGTAAAGGGTTTCACGGTCTACGAAGTTCCCACAGAGGAGAAGTGGGAGGAGTAGATAGGCCGCGAACACCCAGACGCAGAATATACATATCGAGGTGCCTCTCCTGCTTTAAAGATCATCAGCGACGGAGAAGGGATCTTATCAATATATTCGTTTTACGATACAATTCCATACTCCTCCTTGATGACATAAGTGAGCCTTCCTAGCAATCTCTTCATCACGTACCCGGCCTTAGTCCAAACTCGCTGGTTCTTCGAGTTGGCTACCGCCTAACTGAGCTCAGCATGGAGCTGACGAAACAATGGTAGGAATACAACAAGGAAGGAACGGCACCAAATATTCAACAGATCATGATAGGAATCGCCAGGCCAGCTACAAGGTACTGGTTGCCAGAGGTGCCGGACACCCACTGGTACGTTGAAGAAACCGATGAACGACCAGCAAGGGAAGGCTTCTGGGCTGGTTACTTGAATAGTGATTTCGAATCGACCAGCAAGGAGCACGAAGTAATGGAGGATGCAGCACTTGACTACTACTTCCAGGACCTGACACCTCTATATCTGAAACCAGGACAATGTCAAACCATGTGGAACTTAGTGTGAGGCAGCGCTATGAGCTTGTGGGACTCTTAGTGAACTGCGGTACTATCCCATTATTGGAATATTTCTCTGAAATTTGCTTCCCTTACTGCAAACAATGCGGGATAGTGCAAAATGACTTGTGCGGACAAGGTCAGAGTGTTGTACGACCATGACATGCCCTGGCCTCAGAGCAGGTCTTTTGTTGAAGTTACAGTTTGTGCTTCTTATTTATCGCCTCATTATATCTTCGGTGGTGATTTCCTTGCAGAGGAGGGTTATGGTAAGCAGGATTTCTTAGACAATTTTAATTTCCAGGATTATTAGGTTTGTTTGTAGTAACCAGTTGTTTATTTTGGGGAATGTAACCGGTACAGGTACTAGGTTGTGTTTTATATTACATTTTACAGTATCATTTGACACTTGTGAGGTTTGAAAGGTATCGCTTGATACTTTGAATGTTTTATGTTTGATTTAATAGTATCGTTGGATACTAGTTATGTTCCAAAGGTATCGCTTGATACTTTGAATAGTTTATGTTATCGCTCACACTGGGGATGAGTGATAATTTGTCTTTAAATACCGCTGATTCTACGATGGAAACAGCAAACTTCCACTGATAGTATCTCTACTATACGTGGTTGAACGGTTACTTCTTGATCTCCTATTACACCCTTTCGAAGCCTATATCAGCCTACACAGCTCTCAACTCTTCCCTAACAAGCAGGCCACCTATTACCATCATACTGGAAGTATGCTTAGCCCCCTAAGTGTGAACACATTACAGAAAGAGAATCTATACTACAATAAGAAACTGGTTTTTTTCCATTGATTATGTTAATACTTGTAGAGCCTTGAGAATTTGAAAGGTAGGACTTTTTGTGGGAATGAAGAAAAAGTATTACATATAGCCATACTTAATCCTCTTAGTAAAACTAGATATCTTTCTTAAGAATAAGGTTTACATAGAATAAAGCTGAAATTTGTACTCAGAAGCTAAGAAAACCCTACATCCTAAACATGTTTATCCTTGATAATATTATCGTATTTAAGTTATCTGTCTAATGTAACATACAGCTATCATGACAATTATTAGTTGATATGATATAATTGCAGCTTCAATCATTAATTTCTACTACCCAAAAACTTTCTTATACCCATGCCACATATTAAGAAGGCAAGAGCTCCCAGCCAGGCTGTGGGCCATCTAGATGGAAGTTCCTATACCATTGATATCCAAAGTTCAGTTTCATCTATTGCATGTTCTGTCAATAATGATTATTTGAATTCCTATGAAATTGGGGAACTTGATGGTAGTGTTGAATCAGTAGCAGGTCTGTTCTGATCTGCAATACAAATTTATATGCCAGTTCTAATGTCTGACTTGAGTAGATAAACCAGTAGGTTTATTATGTAAAAAATCTCTCTCAAGACAAACTCTGTAGAGACAAAAGAGGAAGCTAGAAATGGCTAATCATCTAGCAATGCAAGAGACAGATGATATTGTTTCAGAAGGTATGTTTCTTATATGATATTTTATAATTCTATGGTTGGATAAGTAGATTCCGAGTGCAGCAATTTGAATTATTATAGAAGAGAGTATATTAGGTTATAACCAAGAGCTCCAATTCAGGTCTTATATCCACAATGCAATTGAAGTTGGGCCATAAGTTGCCAATCTTCAGAAGATCAAGATTAAATATCGCATTCTATCATCAGGTAAGTAATTCCCAATTTTATATTATACAGAATTGATATCATGCGATGGACAATAAAATCTCCAGACCTTACTGGCTAATGGGTTCTATTAATAGCAATTTTATATTTGAGAAGGTACCTGAAGTCTAAAAAATGTTTACTTAAGTGGAAGAATCTAGAAAGTCACAACCAAGTCCAGCAGTTTATAAGGTTGCAGGGAATGAGAATTGCGAAGCAAACTTGGAATAAAGTTTGTAAGGAAATAGCACTTCTTGTTACAGCTTCTATAGCAAAGGGTAGGTAGGTTGCAGAGCGAATTCTGAGATGTGAGTAGAAGTGGATTCAATGTCATAGGATCTAATTGCAGAAAGAATATCAGAAAGGAAGTATCCAGTCTATATTGAACTAGGACAGAACTTGTCTCACAATTTGCGAGTATATCACTAGTACTAGAGAGACCATTACAGCAGCTCAATTGGCATATCTACTATTTCTCCATAATGGCAATCTGGACATTTGCCCAACAACAGCCCCAATAGGACAATTAATATGCTTTTTTCAGCAATTCAATTACAAGAACAAGCTACCTTACAGAACACAATATGAAAAATCATCCATATAAGTACTGCATCCCACTAGTTAAGAAAGCTTATATATACATATACGAAATGCAAGAAAGGCATATACCAAGATAGCCATGAGTGTGTGGATAGGATTCCATATCGACACAATCACTTTCTGTCAACTTTAAATAATTTAAATCCCTTACTTATCACATGGAAACTGTGTATGAATGGCCATCTGGTTCAAGTGTTCTTATTAAATCAACCTGCTGACCAATGTTTAATTAGATTAGTAACTCATGCTTAAACAACCTTGTATTCGAGTAATGGGAAAAAATATATATAAATGAAGGAGGGAGAGTAACCAATTACAAAAAAGAGTTGTGGCAAAGGTATTATACCTTGCTACTTGCTACCTAGTGCTGGTCATCTCCAAGCTCCAGAGTAGATTCCAATTTATGAGGTTCAACTATTTGGTATGACCGATGAGGAAAACCTCCGGTATGGCACTTATACTACAACAATGAAGCTTGAATATAGTGGAGAGAAGTGGAGGGTGAATGAAGAGCTTGTATAACATGTCATGAATGTTGCAATTTATGTTTTAGAAGCTGCTTTTTCTGGGTACCAGGCACTTTTCCTGATCTATAATACTACCTGCTATTCTGCCTTGGCTGCTGATACCCTACAGGCTAATAGTATAACTCTTGGTCGTGGTAGCACACAAAGCAAACCCCATCCATCCAGTCATTGCACTACAGGGGATTTATATCATATGGTAGACAATACTGGTACAACAATAGGGCCTAAATAAGTATTACTTAAAGGAGGATTGTGGAGGTGACGATTACCTCTGCAATGCAGAAAGCAGAAAACCAATAAACTCTTAAAAACCTATTCGCTTGGAGGAGAACACTGTGCTGGTGTGATTATTGAAAATCAAGCAGACTTTCAATTTCAAATAGACCAACTATAGGTAGAACTTGAAGCACCTGGTCACAATGTACTATTGTATTATGAATTCCACTACAAGATAAACTTTATTGAGTATATGTGGGGTGCAGTAAAATAGTATTCACAAAACAATAGCAGTTATGCAATAAATAGTCTACAATACTTACTCTCCCAGGCTTCAGATTCTGTTTCTGAGCAAATGATTTGCAAAATATGCGTAGCACACAGATAGGATTATGGATACTTATTATCACAGAAACTTGTATAGTACTCCTGAATTTCAGGCATCTGTTAAGCATAAATATAAAAAACATCAGTATGTTTCTAATATAGAGAATATTATAAAATAGAGAATATTCCTCTCTATATTCTATCTCTTTTATTACTTATTTCTTTTGTAATAGTGCTCATTTTCTAACATAAAAGTCCATCCTCTATCTACAACACATTATCACAAAACCTAATCTTTTTTACCAATCTCGCCAAGAATAAAGTCTTGCCATTTTGAATTGCACAGCCATATATAAGATATTGCTTTCCGCCTGGTACATATTGTGAATGACTTGAAGCTTACGGAGTCTGGTTTCTATGCCATTAGTGGATAGTAAGACCCTATATTCCATTAGATTCAGAAGGAATTATCTCTCTGCATAGAAGCAGTATCATTTTTCAACCTCATTTCCATAAGATTGAAACACTTCCCAACAAAGCTGGATGCGGATCTATTCCCGAGAGTCGTGTATTTCCTCAGCTGAGTGATTATAACTAAATTCCAACAATGTCTTTCACAATGTAGGAGAAAAATTCACTGAAGGTTAAATGCCTTGATCAATATCTATGCCAACATTCGGAAAAGGTTGCCTGAGCCTAGAGAGGGTCTTATCAGGTTCATAACATGTCCATACCAAGAGTGCTAATCATGCTTGGAGTACGATAGTAACAAGTGGCCTGCTTACTGGACCAGAGGCGAGAGCTGTGTAGGCTAACAAAGGCTGCAAAAGGGCATAATAGGAGATCAAGAAGTGACCGTTCAGGCGAGTAGATTAGAGATACTGTCAGTTGAAGTCTGCTGTTTCCATCGTGGAATCAGTTGTATTTAAATACAAATTCTTACTCATCTCCAGTATGAGCGATAACATAATGTATTCAAAGTATCAAGTGATATCTTTGAAACATAACGAGTTTCAAACTACACTGTAAAACAAAATGTAAGACATTCAAAGTATCAAGTGATACCTTTGAAACATAACAAGTATCAAATAGTACTATCAAATCAAAAATAAAATATTGAGAGTATCAAGCGATACCTTTGCAACATAGCAAGTATCAAACGATAGTGTAAAACAAAAGATAAAACATACCCTCGTACATGTACCAGTTACATTCCCCAAAACAAAACAACTTTTTCATCCAAAACAAAACTAACAATGCTGAAAATCAAAATTCTCAACGAAATCCTCCTCGCCATAACCTTTATCCTCAAGGAAATCATCACGGAACATGCAATCAGACGACAAACAAGAAGCGCAAACCACAACTTCAGCGAAAAACTGACTGTCATACCAGGGCATGTTACAGTAGTCCCGCACTATGACATTGTGCTCACAGAGCACTTGAACCATCCCACACTCTTCGCAGTAAGAATAGTCAATTTTGCAGAAATATTCTGATCATGGGATGGTTTCACGGCTCACTAAGAGTCCTGCAAGCTCATAGCACTGCCCCACACTAAGTTGCACAGAATTTGACATCATTATGGTTTTTCGATAGAGAGGTGTCAGGTTCCAGAAGTAGTAGTCAAGGGCTGTGTCCTCTATTGCTTTCTCCTCCTCACTGGCCGATTCGAATTCACTATCTAAGTAACCAGCCCCGAAGCCCGCCATTGCTGGTCCTTAATCAATTTCTTCTCCCCCCGACCGGGTATTAGGCACCTGTGGTGACCACTACCTTATAGCTAGCCTAGCGATTCCTATTGAGATCTGTCAAATATCTGGTTGTGTTCCTTGCTTGTTGTGTTCCCACCACTGCTTCACCAGCGCAATGTTCTGATTGAGGTCCTCCAGAGGTTTCCAGCTGTCTTCACTTCGTGGATATTCTTTCTAGTTCCCTAGGAATTCATTACCGTTGTATGGCTTCCTGTGGTCCAAGATGACCTGCACTTCCCACCCTTGGCTTCCCACCCTTGGTTTCCCTTTACCAGGATTGGGGTAGAGTGAGTATTGGCTCGTCCAGGGAATCTTTGGTCGTCGTTTGGGTGGTAGTGCTTTGCCCAGGTACAGTGGAAAACACCAGTGTCCTTCCAATCAGTTCGTCTGTCCATCTTGCTTGTGTAGTTCGCCGTCAACTCGTCGAATTCTAATGGTTTGAATGCTTCGCGCCATTGCAGTTGTAACTTCTGGCTCCTCACTGACCTCGATGCAAACAGTACTCCATGTACCAGGGCCAGTTCTCCAAATGCTATAGGCTTGTGAAGTCTTGTGCATCAAACTGCTGTGGGTGCGCTTCACTGTCTGGCTTGTTGTACTACATTGAAGGCTAAGTTGCGATCGCTCTGGTACTGGTTGAGTTGGTTATCTGTGGTGGGGACAACTGAATGCTTCAAGAGGATTGCCAGAAGCAGGGGGTAGTTGCGTCCATACATTGTCTCGTATGGTGACATGTTGAAGGTTTCGGAGAAGCCAGCATTCAGGTATGCTGTGAGGATGGTGAGGAGGGGTCCACAGTTTGTTGGAGGTCTATTGACCATGTTTCACAAGCTGGTCCTCAGGTCGTTGATTTTTTCCGCTCAACCTGTCCATTGGTCTCATGGGGACCAGGCACCACTTTGATGTATTTGATTCCAAGAGATTTCCATGTCCATTTCTACTAGTTATGTTCGAAACAAGAGTCAGCATCACTGATTATTGATAGGTGGTGGCCGTGAGAGGTAAAGATGTCTCGGTCCAGGTGTTTTATTGTTCCTTCCACCCTTACTGTGCTGTTGGTAGGTATCAGGCACACATAACCGCTTAATCGATCTAGTGCTACCAAGACAAGGTGGAACCCATTTAACTAGTTAGAGGGCCCTACGAAATCTATGGCAATCGACTGGAACATCTCAGAAGCTGGGTCAAGTGTCTGGGCACTTCCTTCTGGTCTGTGGGTTGCTTTCTTATTCATTTGGCAGGTGTCCCATTGTTTCACATAATCATGGAAGTCCTTCCTTATCTCAGGCCAGTAGCTGTACTGCGTCACATATCGGAGGTTTCGTTCTGCACCCTGGTGTTCTTTGCCATGTATCTCATACATGACAGATTCTCATATGGTCTTCCCATTGAGCACCTGTCCTTTGGGGATAAAGAGGCCGTGTTCACCCTAATGGGTCCTTATGTATACTATCCCTTCGGCTATGTAGGCGCCTTCCAGGTCTCCTTGTCTAGCGTGACTCATAATACAGGAGCAGATTGGTTCATGTCGGTATCCGGATACCCTCCGTTGTTGGAAGACTTGCTGCATTTTGTGAGATGTATCAATAACGCCCTGTTCATCTTCAATCTGTTGCGCTCTGGTCATCATCTTTCCGGTATCTTCTTGGTTTTCAAAGATATCATAGAAGGCTGTACCGGGGGCACACATAGGAAGATGGATCCCAAGGTTGCGACTGTACCGAACAACATCAAACCTGTTGCCAAAAGTTCACACAGATGTAAGAGTAAAGTAAGCGGTAAAACGTAATATCGTTAAGCCTGACGCTTCACTCAATTAAGATCTCGAGAGGATTGATTGTTCGAGTAGGAGAGTTCTCGCATAGACTTGCAGGTAGTTTTATCTTATGCCAGAAACTCACCCATCAGCGTACTCGAACTATTCGAGCACACCCTTCTGCGCTAAGGGTGGTCCAACACCTCTCTGGTCACACCTTTCGGGCATGCATGTGTCAACAGAATCTAGTCCGCATTCTCCTCATGCGTGTATTAATTCTGCGGCACATTTCCCTTGCACCTGTCCGTGTGAAAACTTCCTTATATTGGCATCTTGCCAGTGGCTAATAGTCAAGACACCTGATGAACAGGACCAACTATGACACCCTTCCCATATGCCTTAATCTCTACTTGGCTCCTAAAGGTACCGTGAGGAGTTTATCTATCTACTATTTACGATTCCTGGGCTTACCGTGTCTTCTGCAGGCCATGGTAATCTGGACAGGGTCCAATGGGCGCTAGCCATGACCACTAACTCGGATCCACCTTGCCTGTAGTAGGAATCATGCTTTTAGTGTCTCCGCACTTCCCTTTCAGAGTCTATGGCATTGGGGACACTTTCAGGCTTGGTAGGTGTAAAACTCTCCCGGTCACCCCTACCTTTGGGACCCCCACGGTGAACACCGGTTAACTCTGTCAGTTTTGTTTTATTTTATGCCGTACAACTTAGAGGAGGTACTCCATCTTTCACCCTATACCCTCTTATATATCCTGCGAACAGCTCACCGTTGACCGGATGGCAGTGACATATACTGTGTTGCAAGGAGGTGTATGAAGATCTATTATTGCTAGACTGCACACAACCACTCAACCGGTTGCCCATGACGTCCGGGCCTTAAGGCGGGATTGGAGTGGTATGATTGGAATAATGTCTCCAATTTACGGCTTCTTCGGAGCTGTGTAGCTTGCCCAATCGCATCTCCCAAAACCCCTGATTCCAGTATCATGCATGGCTTCACGTGACAAACATTCTGGTCATATTTCCTGAACTCCCCGCGGGACTTCGTAATGAAAGGTAGGGTAACTCAAGACTTTGGGCACGGTAACCCAAGGCCCATTGCAGGATAACCTAGTCCTAAGGGTAGGGTAACCTTGTCTAGTGGACAAGATAACCTTTCCCTTTTACTCCGTCTATCACGTCGCTGGAGATAGACACTTCTGACCTATCTCCAGTTACCCAGCTTAGGTGAGCAACTACCCCTTCGGAGGTCCCTAAGTACACCGACACCACTCGCGGATGTACCCAGGTGTCTAAGTAACTGGCCAGCTCGTTCCGTTCATCTCAGAGCCTGGGCCTTCGGGTCTCCATGGGTCAGGTACTTACTTGCCCACCGCTTTCTGCCAGTTCGCCTCCTAGCTACCCGTATGGGCGTAGGTTCTGACTGCTATAGCTCTTGTATGCTGGGTCATTACAAATGTGCAGTGGGATGTATCCTCTTGGAGAGGTACAACTATGAGAACTAGTTTATCGTTGTAGATACTAAGTCGTCCTCCATACAGGTAGTCTGGTGCAGGCAGTCCTGGTAGGTTGGATAGAGGGGTCGCCCGGTAGGTTTCTATTGCCGGGATAGCAAGGTGTCACTATGGTTTAGAACTTAGGAGGATCATCGTAGATTGCCTCAATTCGCCAGATAGTACCGCCAGTACTTGGGACAAGGGTTCGTCCTATCCAGAGCCATATTGAGTACTACCCAGAGAGGGGAGTTCGTCTTCCCCTGTCACGGGCTGGGGGCCGCTGTATGGTTTGCAGAATAGCACGGAGTAAGCTAGAGAGATACGACTGGTTTCGCCAGCCATCGAGCCTAGTACTATTGAAGGATCTTCATAGGGCATGGAGTCAGAAATATCACTATCCCCACTGGTGTGATCAAGGCCGAGTGGTAGAGTGTAGTCATTATTGTCTTCGAACATACCGGAGGGCACATCAGCCAAATAGTTTGTTCGTCCTGGGCTGTGCACCACCGTTGCATCATATTTGCTCAGCTCACCTATCTGGTGAGTCCTCCTTCGGCCAGGGATCTGCTCACTCATTAGGTTTACCAGCGGTTGGTGGTCTGCGATAATAGTAAATTTGAACCTATAATCATGTGGTTGAAAGCTTGGAGCGCATCACTCCCCGCTAGTGCCTCCTTGTCTGTGGTACCATAGTTGGTCTGTGAGTTTGTAAACTTCCCCCTGTGGAGTGCCACTGGGCGGACTGTTTCATGTGTTGGCCCCAGGCCAACCCATGCTCCAACCCCAATATCCGAGGCATCAGTTATTAGCCATATGAGGTCTTCTGAGTTATAATTTATTGCTCTCATCCCCTGCCCTTGTTTGATCTGTTCTTTGATGTTGGCTAATGCTTTATCATGTGTGTCAGTCCAGACTAACTCTGCTTTGCCTGTAAGATCTGTAAGGGGCGCCATGACAGTAGCATGGTGTTGTAGGAATTGCGTGATATAGCTTACGAGACTCAGGAATCGCTGCAGTCCCTTCTGGCTCCCTGGTATGGCCCATTCCTCGATTGAAGCTAGTGGCCCAGGGGAGGCATGGATCCCTTTATTGTCTATAACATGTGCTAGTAGTTGCAGTGGTTTTACGAATAGGGTTGACCTGTTTCCGCTGCAATGAAGCTTTGCCTGCCGCAATCGTTCACATAGCCTTCCGATACACTTTGTATGCTCTGTTTCTGTATTCCGATAGATCAGGACATTGTCAATATACACCCGCATAAAGTGGTGTAGACACTTACTCAGTAGGTCCTCCATTATGTGCATGAAGGCAGATGGTGCATTCATGTCACCTCGCAATATGACCTTGCTCACAAGTTCAACAAACGGGGTTTGGAAGGTATTTAATTTCACATTTTTTGGTTCTGTTAGGCAGTAGCCGACTCTAAGGACAAGCGATTCTGGACTAAGGCCCGATACGTAACGAAGTGATTGCTAGGAAGGCTCACTTAAGATGTCAAGATCAAGCGTAATAGTATATCGTAGAACGAAGGTGTTGATAAGATCTCTTCTCTGTCGCTGATGATCCTTTTAACAGCGTGGGAGGCACCTCGATAGTTATATTCCGCGTCTGGGTGTTCGCCCCCTATCTATTGCTCTGACCTTCCTTTGTGCGAACTTCATAGACCGTGAAAACCTTTACCCTGCTCGACTCTGATTCTTCTGGACAGCGGGGAGGGTGTCCCACCACTCCCCTCGCTGCGTCCATGCTTATCGTAGTCACTCGATCCCTTTTACCATGGCAAGCGGTTACACGTCCTATCTCTGTATACGAAGGGATCAGCTGCGATGACAGACTTATCAATGCAGTCGGATTTCTCATCCACGTGCGTCAATGCATAGGAAGTACATTCCAGCCTTATTGCGCCAATGGCGATTAGGCCTCGTTGCACTCAGGGTTGATTTCTCACACTGTAGGCCCTCATCTGACTCAACCATACCATGCCTTTGGGCGTGGATGAATGATCGTCTCTTGGGCGTTGTCCCCTCATCATGGCTTTTCCCGGCATTCCTACACCAACAGACTTCAAATTCGGTCTTACTGCCCACATGGCAGCCAGGGACTCCCATCGGAGTAGCGGACCTCCCCCCGGTTGGCATCCATCCGTTGGTGCAGCTGCGCGATCTTTGCATGCATTTATCTCCACAACCAACTCACCAATTTAATTCGTTTGACCTTGCCAGGATAGCGGAGAGTTCTCCCTTGAAGACTCAGCTAAAACCCCGTGGTTGGCTAGCTTCAGTGGTGGCGTAAATGAGGCTTTTGTGCCAGTATTGTATTGGTAGAAATTAACTCTGTCTCCAAATACTCCGACAGATCCAGGGATCAAACACACGACTTTTTGCCAATAATCACATGACATACCCAATTCGCTATGCCAGTTCATCTTATGTGTAACACCAGCTCCCCTCTCCAACAGTTCCGCCCGTATCTCTAAAATTCTATTTTCTAATAGTGCACAAAAATCCGCTCCTTTAAGGACTCGGCAAGATAGGGTGAAAAACCTTTGCGCGTTTACTTGGCCACACCTAGGGAATCCTTTCCTTGTCATCCTTCGTCTATATCTGTGGCATCTCCGGGTTCTCTCCCTGGAACCCTTCTACCAACTCCGCCGCATGCCACAAATGTCCTGGGGGCTCCCAGGTGTTTCCATCCTCTGAGGACCCCTGCCACTGCACAAAATACCTAAGTTCACGGATCCTCTTTGTGCGTCCGTGAACCCTGCCAGTGTACGAAATGACCTCGCTTTTGACTATCTTTTCCACCTCCTATTCGCAGTTACCATGGATCTCCCCGGGGGCTCTCGGAGGTTGTTACTGAGCTGCTTGAACGGATGGCTGGTAAGGCTCTAACAATGATACATGGAAGACGGGGTGTATCTTCCCGCGTTCTGAGATTTCCTGCTTGAATGCTTGGTTGCTGCGTGGCTTTAGGATTTTGAAGGCCCCGCATAGCTTTGAGCTAAGCTTTGTGGAGGGTCATTTGGTCCGAATGTTATTAGCGTTAAGCATTACCAAGTCGTCTGTCTGATAGTTTTGTTGCGGACTCACTTTCTTGTCCTGGTACGGTTCTATTACCTCTCTCGTTGCCTTCAATGTGGCTATCGCCTGTCCATATATTTCCTTCATCTAGTGAGCATACATGGTGGCTCCTGGATTTCGAGCTTCCCACTCCTTCACCCATTCCGTCTGCGGGTGTTATCCATAGTTCCTGTAGAACGGAGTTAGTCCGTGCGCACTCCTAATGCAGTTATTGTAGGGATGCTCCGCTACCGGGAGCGGTTGGTGCCAGTCATCCTGATTGTAGTTGACGAAGTTCGGAGATAGCCTTCTAGCACTTGGTTGGTTCTCTCTGTTTGCCCATCCATTTGAGGATAGTATGCCATTGACATCTTCCACTTTATACCTAAGTATTTCCAGAGGGATTCCCCAAATTCTCCCGGGAACTTCGCATCCATATCCGAGATGATTTCTGCGGGTAGCCCATGTAGTCTCCACACTTCCCGGGGGAACACCTGGGTTACATCCTTTGCTGTTGCATTTTCCCTTAGTCCTATGAAGTGGGCCATTTTGGTGAAGCGGTCGACTACCACCATAGTTTCAGTGTTCTCTTCTGACTTCGGTAACTTCATTACGAAGTCAGCAGACAGGGAGGTCCATGCCGCGTAAGGTATTTCCAATGGCTATAGAAACCCGTATCTTGCATCCCGTGGCACTCTGTTGGGTTGGCACTCGTCGCACGATCGTACATAGTCATTCACCCATTCCACGTGCCCTTTCCAGTAGAAGTCTCTCGTTATGATTTCTACCGCTTCTTCCCGGCCGAAATGCCCTGCGACCTTGGAGCTGGGGCTGCTTTGAGCAAGCAGCATTTGTAGGGCCTCGTCCTTTCGCATGAACAGCCGTCCTTTGTAGTACAGGAGGCCATTCGCCAAGGACCAATGCCTTAGCATGTCCTTTCCCTCATCTCGCAGCCTTTCCAACTCCTCTCTCCTCATGTTCCAGTTCTGATCCGTCATTCCCTTCTCCTCCACCTGTCTTAGGTATTAGGCATCAAATTTCCCTGCCATGGCCTTGATAACCACTGCTTTGGTTAGCGCCGTTTCTTCCATTATCAGGGCTCTGTGTCATCCCTGATCGAACTCACCGAAGTGTTGGTTTGGCCCGCTTGCTTCCCTTAATTGACTGCCTTTGGTTTAGGTCTCGACCACACTGGTTCCCATGCTTCCAAATCCGTCCTGGCCCGTCTTGGTATTGTCAAGCTCCCTCAGATCTTGGAGCTCCCCATTCGTGAATTCTTCTATTACCAGTTGTGCACCTCGTTGGCCCTTCCCCACACGGTAGCGCTGGTCCTTTCGATTGAATAGTAACACCTTTAGCTGTCCACTGTAGTCCCAGTCAATGACCCCTGCCCCAACCACGGTCCCATGGTGGATGGCAAGGCCACTTCTTGGAGCTACTCGGCCGTAGGTTCCCAGTTGTAACGCGAAGGCTATTCACGTTGCTACTGTCCCTTGTCTGCAAAGGGGCACTACTGCTTCCTCCAGCGCGTAGATGTCGTGTCTTACCTCTTGCTTGAGCCCCTTGTTCGAATTCGAGCCTCCGGGTGTAACTGCATGGCTCCGGTGTATTCAGGTTCAGGTGTGCTCTGACCTAGACCAGGGTCCTCTTTCCGTCCTACCACTACAACCATAACCTGGTTAAAATACGCGGGATTTAAAACTGCCAGTTTCTCGCTGTGTGGAGCTCGCCCCTCGGGACGGTTCTCCGGCCATCTGCTTAGTGCATCCTGTTTCCTGCCATGCGACCCTGGTTGGTACATGATTTCGAAGTTAAAATCTGCTAACTCCTGTGCCCACCTTATCTGCCTGGCACTCCAGGCCTTGGCCGTGAGGAAGTATTGTAGATTCTGATGATCCGTAAATACCCTGGTAGGTTCACCAATTCCCACGAGGTAGTGATGCTATTCCTTGAATGCTTCAACTATGGTGAGCAACTCTTTATCATGAATGTCATGGTTGCGTTCCGCCAAGTTGAGCTTTCCCGTGTGAAATGCTAATGGGTGTAGCCTTTTTTCGATGTATTGTGATAGGATGCACCCTAGCGTGAAATCGCTTGCATCCGTTTCTACCACTGTGTTCTGGTCTGGGTGGAAATGTGCCAGAATATGCGCCGTCACGAACTATTCCTCGCGGAATTCGAAAGCCTCCTCCTGCTCTTTTCCCCAGGGGAAGACCTTCGGGTCGCCTTTCAATAGCTCCATTATGGGTTTACAAGTTACAGAGAAGTTCTTCATGAAGCTTCTGTAGGGGTGAGCAAATCCCATAAAAGTCTTTATGTCCTTTGCTGACTCCGGTCTCTGCCATTCCCTTCTGACTTTGACCTTTCGCTCACGCATGGTGATCCCGTCGGTCTTTACTATGTATCCCTGGAATTCCACCATCTTGGTGTGGAACACAGACTTAGTGATAGACACCACCAAGCGATATTTCCGCATCTCGGTTAATAGCTCCTTGACTAGCTGGACGTGGTCTTCCTTTGTCTGGCAGTAGATTAGGACATCGTCAATGTATACGACCAATCCTAAATCTAAAAACCTCCTCAGGACCACGTGCATCATGTCTTGGAAGGTGGCAGGCGCGTTTACTAGCCCAAGTGGCATCACCCGATATTCGTAATGACCATACCGAGTGCGCAAGGCCGTCTTCCCCTCGTCCCCCTCTTTTATACATATCAGGTGGTACCCAACCTTTAGGTCCAACTTGGTGAAGATACGCAACCCGACTGCTCGTTCTCTGAGTTTACTCATGAGCGGTAAGGGGTAGTTGTTGGCGATGGTAACCTTGTTCAGCCTGGGGTAATCCACACATAGTCTCACCTGTCCATCAGGTTTTGGCACAAATAGAATCGGTGCACATGCGCGTGACTGGCTTGGGGTTATCTTTCCTTCGCGTAGCGTTTTATCACGGTATTCTCGCAATGCCCATAGTTCCTTTTCGGCCAATGGGTGTATTGACCCTCATGGGGACTTCTCGCCTTCGACTACCTGGATCTCATGATCAAGGATATGGTGATTTGGGAGCTGTTCCGCTGCCTGAAGCAGGAAGGGATGGGCGTACTCCCTGCAGGGTTTTGGCAGAGTCTCTATCACTACTGCCTCAGGGTCTTCAGGGCCTGCGGTTCGGCCCACGTAGCTGGCTGCAGGGTCCAAGGCTACTGTCTCGTCCTGCGCAATCCAGATTCCTTCATCTTCTGGTTCCTGGTGTCGCTTACACTGCTCCGCCTGGAACTCCCACCTGCTTGCATCCTAGATGAATGATAGGGGATGTAACATACTTGGGCCAGGCCCTAGTCATGTAGCGGTAGGATAGTAGCAGATGGCTTTGCAGTCAACACGATCCGTGCGCTGCTTGCTAAAGGAGGCTGCGAATGGGGTGTAATTGGGGATCAAAGAAGTAACTGTTCAACCAAGTATATTTTAAGAATACTGTCTGTCGAAGTCTGCTGTCTCCATGGTGGGAATCAGGGGTCTTTAAATACAGGATATCGCTTATCTCCCGTATCTGCGACATTGCAAAACAATGTGTGTATCAACCGATAGCATACGAAACAATAGAACTATCGAACGATACTGTGAAACCAAAGATAAAACAACCTAGTACCCGTACTGGTTACACTCCCAAAATAAAATAACCATTTCGTCAAATAAAACAACTTGATGAATCCTAATAGCCCGTAAATCCGCTATTCTGCGGAAAATCCGCTTATGACCCATCCTTATCATCATCTCTATCCTGCAACAATCTCATGTCGTCCTTCAACATCTATTCCGCACCTTCCAACCATCTTTCCAAGCACTCCCCACATGGCGCTCCGGGCACAATACAACCTGACTCCCAGCAGTGTGCCAGGTCCACAAAGTTCCGTACTATCCAGTCCTCCCATTCCTCCGTCTCGACAACGATTCGTCCGCAATCTTCGCAGTAATGAATGTAGAATATCTTCCAGTATGCGCTTTCTGCAATTATCTCTCGGTACAGCAGGTACCCCAAAATGAGGTCTCGTCCCTTTAAGCTGACTTCTTCGTAGGTTGACATTTTGTATCTTTCACGTAAGGATAAGTTTTGGAAGTGGGTAAAGGTTTGGAGGTGTGGTAGTTTGTTAAGTTTTCTTCAGCCTCGGAGGGGGATGGTGGATGGTGTTTGTGTTTCCGTGGTGACCTCGCTTAGGTGTTGGCCTCACTTAGGTGTCGGCCTCGCTTAGGCCTTCAGGGGAAGGGGGGTGCCGCTTAATTTCGGTTTCTTCCATCTCCATGCAAAGATCACATTTTTCCGTGCTCAGGTAGAACCCGCTACCGAAACGGAAAACATCTGACACTGATTCTCCCCACATTTGTTCCGTCGATTCTGTTGTTATTTCTAAGCATTTGTGGCAGATGTGTATGAATAGTCGGTGTGTAAGGTATCGTCTAGGGATAATATCACGGTTCACCAACAGTCCCATTAGCTGATGGCGCAGTCTCCAAGGAACTTGCACATAATTTGACATAGTAAGGCTGTTGGATGGAGTGTTCTTTCCTTTCGCTATTGCCAGTACTCCGCCTTGGCCAGCCGGGCTAGGTATGCTACTTCATCTTCCATTACCCGATTTTCCTCTTCACTCCTTTCGAAATCGCTCTCAAAGTGGGCTGACCAAAATCCGTCCTGTATCCCTTGGTCCGTGTTTGGGCGCAGATGTTGGATTTCTGGTAGAGTTGGGCTCCACGCCACCATCACATGGTTTATCGTTAGGGGTAGCTTGTACTCCAGTTTGTTGTCTTCCCACCATTGATTCACCGCTTCCATCGCATTTTCCAATCCTTCATGGGGTTCCCAGCTATTCTCTGTTTCCAGGTACCCTACCCATTTCACTAGAAATGGGTCGCGGTAATACCGTCTTCTGTGGTCTTGTATGGTTTCCACTTCCCATTCTGGTTTCTCGTTAATCACCATTAGGGGTGGTTTTGCATGGCTCCTGGCAGGGAAGGAGACATCATCATTTGGGCTGTATATTTTCACGGTGGATGTAGGGAATGTCGGTTCTCGGTTTCTGTACATTCTGCGATCCGTTTCTACCGTATAATTTTGTATATGCTCATCGTATCCGATTATCTTGAATGGTCCACGCTAGCACAGTCGCAGTTTCTGGCTACGTCCTGATTCTGTTGCGAATAAACGACTGTATAGCAGCAGTTGATTACCCTTTCCTATCAGTGTATGGTGTCTGCGTCGCTTTGCTGCCATTCTGGTGCTTCCAAATGTGCCATTTTAATCTCATTGGATGCAGCATTCCGGATTGCCTTGTACCTGTTTAATAATTCGTCGGCAGCCGGTACTGCAGAGTTCTTGAGATCTCTAGGGGAATGAGTGGGTAATTCTTTGCAAAAATAGCTTTATATGGTGACATGCCAAGAGTTTCTGACCATCCTGCATTCAGATATGCTGCTGTCTCTGGTATGGCATCAAACCAGTTGTTCTGACTCGTGTATACTAGGTTTCGAAGAGCTGTCTTCAATTCCCGAATCTTTCTTTCGACTTGTCCATTCGTTCCATCATGGCCTGGGGCCACCTTGATGTGCTCAATGCCTAATGATCGACACTGTTGTCTCGACACATGTGACTCAAATCGCGGGTCCGTATCGCTTACCAGAGATGTTGGGTATCCATGGGGTGTAAACATTTTGTTTCGTAGAGGTTCCCAGGTTGTTATTGCTGTCACTTACTTCGTGGTAGGTATGAGCCACGTGTATCCCGAAAACCTATCCATTGCAACTAGGATCGTGTCGTATCCCCATGAATTGTGGAATGGTCCGGCAAAGGCAATGGCTATTGATTCCGAGATTCCCGATGGCAGGGTAATTGTTCGAGCCTTTCCTTCTGGCAATTTTGTCGGCTTCTTATTTATCTGGCATGTGTGGCATTGGGTCACATACGCTCTAAAGTCTTTCCCCATTTCAGGCCCAAATATGTATTCCGTTGCCTACTGTAAGTTTCGTTCTGCACTGTGGTGGGCTTTGTTGTGAATTTCACTAATGACATATTCTCTTAAGGTCGTATTTCCAAATGCGGGGCCTTTTGGGACATACAGGCAGTCTTCCCCGGATCTGGTTTTTGCATATAGCATTCCGTTTGCAACCTTGTAAGAGGATAAATCTCCTGTGGAGTCCATATTCTCATTTACCTTTTTCCAAATTGGCTCTTTCCGGTATGCTGCTACCATGTGTCCTCAGAATGTTCCGATCATTTAAGTGACTATTTGTAAGGTGTCGTGTTCATCTTCTATCTCGCTTCCACTGGTTGTCTCAGCTAGGTCTTCCTCCTGGCTGTCTTCCAAGACATTGTATAGCCCTCACCGGTATTCTGTCATTGTCGGGGGCATTACTGAGACTATTGTCTCCTTAGTAAGGCTTTCTAGCCGTTCCACTCATCTAATCGGCGGTCGGCTATCAGGTCCTGGCATTCAGAATGCCGCTATAGTCTCAGTCGTAAGGTTCTCTACTGGTTCTGGCTACGGCATTTGCAATGCCGGGGCTTCTGGGTTTAGCAGTGCCTGAATTGCATAGGACCTGGGCATCGGCTGGGTAAGGGTGGACGGCCCTTCTCCCGCACTAATTGGTCTTCTGCCAGTTGTTTGTTGCCATTCCCAGTCATTGATTTCGGGGGACTCCGTGGGGCTCGCATGATTTCTGTACTTGGGGGGCTCGGTCCTGCACTCAGCGAGTAAGTGGTTGATTTTCCCCATCGTCTAGGATGGTTGTTCGTGAATTTGATCTCAGTTTGATGATACGGGCAATGATCCACGTAACAGTGTGAGTAGTGTAAGGTGCTATGTTGGAGTTCTTCTGGTGGCGTACTTCGCAGAGTACACTGATCACCCTAATCGTTTCCAGCAGTGATTCAGCAGGGGCTTTCGGGGGGTATAGGGGCCTCGTTGGGGTACTCAGTATCAGAGAACGGTGGGGAAGTAGGGGAGAACTCATGCGTGGGCTCCATTGTGTTTCATTCTTGCTAGTATACCGTGTTGTCCGAGATGTTATCCGATTCCTTCGTATAAACATGGACGTAGAGTAGATTCAAGTCTGATTCTCCCTCCTATATCCGGGAAAGGGCAACAGCTAAATAGTTCGTGCTTCCTGGTGCGTAGACTATTTTCCCGTCGTATTGTCCCAAGGCACTTAGCCATCTAACTTGCTTTCTGCTTGGGTTTTTTGCTATTCGTAGGTGTGTTAAGGGTTGGTGGTCTGTAACTCTTGTAAAGGAATTTCCCATTCGTACATTGTGGAACTGGTTAAGTGCTTCTACTATCGCTAAGGCCTCTTTATTGGTGGTCCCATAGTTCATCTGAGCGTTGGTGAACTTTCTGCTGTATAACGCAACAGGTCGTGCCGTCTCATAAGTGGGTCCCTATCCCACCCATGCTCCAACTCCTAAATCTGAGGCATCCATAATGAACCAAAGTGGTTCCTTGTTTCGTATATCTATTGGTCGCATGACTTAGTGATCGATGATTCGCTTTCAGACCATATCGAATGCAGTTTGGTGGGTCGTTGTCCATACAAATTTGGCCTTTCCCGTTAAGTCGGTTAGTGGTGCTATTAATGTAGTATGGTGTGGGAGAAACTGGGACACATAATTCACTATTCCAAGGAATTGTTGTAGCTCCTTCCGGTTTTTTGGTGTCTCCCACCCTGCAACAGAAGATATTTTCTGGGGGGAGGCATGAATTCCCTCGTTGTCCACTATGTGTACTAATACTTCCAGCTTATCCGCAAAAAGTACTAACTATCCTTTGCTCGCAAAGAATTTTGCTTTTCTGAGTCGATCACATACTTGGCGTATGTATTTCTTGTGTTCCTCTGGTATGTCTGAAAATATGGGAATATCATCAATGTATAGGCATACAAAATGATGTAAATATTGGCTTAGGAGGTCCTCCATTATTCGCATAAATGTTGCAGGTGCATTCATCTCTCCTTGAAGTATTACTTTGCTCACAAATCCACCAAACGGGGTTTTGAATGAGTTGAACTTAACACTATCCTTGTCCACCCGTGTTTGGTAGTATGCATCACTTAGGTCGATCGTACTCCTGAGTTGCACTCGTCCTATTCGGTTAAGGATCTGCTGTGGATTTGGAATCGATGGCCTATCCATCATCGTGTTATCGTTTCTTGCTTTCAAGTCTACCAGGGGCCGGATCCTTCCATCCGAGTTTGGTTGTACAAACATAGGCGCCGCCCCAGGTACCTGTTGTCGTACAATCACTCCACTTCGTAATTTCCCGTTTATCCAGTTCATGAGTTTTTCCTTGTAGGCTTCTGGGATCGCGTATATTGGTTGGTTTCGTAGGTCGGTTGGCTCTTTTAGCCGAATGTGGTGGCTAATATTACGCACAGGGGGTAGCGTTTCAGGGACCTTGTCTGGGAATACATCCTTGTATTCTTCCAACAATGTTTTAGTGGTGGTGTCTGACACGGCAGCTTGGAATTCCCCGCTTGTTGGTTTGCATGACACACATAGTTTGTCATCAGGAAATTTCACTGCTGTATCCCCACACCTGATAAGAGCATTATGTCTTTTCAGGAATGGCATTCCAATCAGGGCGTCGTACATTGCCAAGTTCCCTACCAACATCTCCAGATTTGTCCAGTTCTTTTTCCCGATTCCTACGGTCAGTCCACATTCGTTGTGGCTCGAGGAGCGGCATCCTTTCATAGCCATATTGACTGTTGTTGGTTGGGGTAGAGGCTCTGTAGGGATGCCATAGGTAGAGATAATGGTGACACTAATTGTGTCGCAGCCGATTGTTCCCATGTCGAATAGTACCTTTGCTGGGTGGCCTTCTATGTGAATCGTTCCTTCAAGAGCGTCATTGGGCCTGATTGCCAACGTTGTTTGCGTTCGCAGGCTTTCCATTTCCCCTGAATTAATTTTCACTTCGCCATATTCAGTTACTTCCATGTGGTTTGAGCTAGCCTCTCGCTTAGGGGCCTCTCCTTTTCCTTTTTTGGAATAGCAATCCTTTGCGTAGCGCCCCATTTTCCCGCATTCCAAACATGTGCCTTCTTGGCGTCGTTTCTGTTTCTTGTCTTTCTTGTCTTTTGAATCCTTGCGGTATGGTTTATCCTTTTTCGTATTATCCCGAGATGATGATCCTATACTGTTCTTTTGCTGCAGTACGTGGATCCGGTAAACTCCTGTCTCATACAGGACAGCGTCCTTCCGCTCGGCCTGCTTGACTATCCTGTCAAATGAATCACCCTCCTCCTCCATGGGTTCTACTTCCTGTCATATTCTGGGATGCATTGCTTCATACTGTCTTTGTCGCAGCATATACTGAGACACCGTCCCACTAGGCAATCGTCTATAATACATTAAGAGATCCGTCGCGACCAAGGTTAGTCCTTCTGTTTTGCCATTTCGTACCTGCCGGATATCCTTGAACCTTCTGTATAGTTCTTTCGTGTTTCGCGAGGATTGGAATCTCTCTCTCAAGTATTTTATCAGGGTTGTTCCTCGGATTTTTTCCACACTCTCATAGTGGTTCCTTGCTTGGTAGTATGCTTCCTCTGCCTTCCCAGTACAGAAGTTTCCAAAGTATGCTCCGCTTCCTTTCTTCGTTTTGTCCACCCCGTCTAGGGCAAGGTATTGAGAGGTTGTTATAACCCACCAGTCAAATACTTCAGGTTTTAAGTCATCCTTTTCGCCCGAGGATGAGGGTGGCAGCAGAAGTTTGATTTCAGGTCCTGTTCGCCCGGCGGATTCACCTTCGGACATATTGTGTTCGGTCTCTTCATTACGCAAGCTGTTGCCTGAGGAGCTTTCTGAAGCGTCGCGGGGGGATTCGTCTGGTGGCTGCCTTACTAAGGGGTGATCTGATGGTTCTTCATCGTCTTGTTCCTTCTTAGGTGTCCTGACAGGTATGCTATCTTTTCTTGGTGGTTGCGCCGGTGTCTTTCCTTTGCTGGGGCTGGGGGGAAATAGCCTGGGCAAGCTAGTTGCTGCCTTCGCTAATTCGTCAGTTGATTCGCTAAAGGTCTGCTGGGCTAAGTCTCGCGCTATTTGTCGTTCTGCTTCGTCGATTGAAAATTCGCTCTTTGGCCCTTTCGGTTTCTGGGGTTGCCTTTTGTTGGTAAGGCCTTCTCGTGGGACCTGCTTCCCACTTCGAGTCTCTAATGACTCAATGGTGTCATGTTGGTGGGGCCGAACCCTTTGTGGTTCGGCTGCTCCCCGATGCTAGCTTCGCTATTGGACTTTTCGTAGGTTGATCAGACCAGGTCCCTGCAGGTTTCTTAACTACTTGCTGAGGTTAAAAAAATGTAACGTGTTCGGGCCAGGCCCTAGTCACGTAGCGGCATGATGGGAGCAGATAGCTTCGTGGTCAACACAAAGCGAGCACTGCTAGCTAGAAGAGGCTTCGAACGGGGTGTAATAGGAGATCAAAGAAGTAACTGTTCAACCAAGTATATTTTAAGAATACTGTCTGTCGAAGTCTGCTGTTTCCATCGCGGAAATCATTGATCTTTAAATACAGCATATCGCTTATCTCCCGTATGAGCGATATTGCAAAACAAGATGTGTATCAACTGATAGCACACAAAACACTTCACGTATCAAATGATACTGTGAAACCAAACATAAAACAATGTCTGTATCAGCCGATAGCACACGAAACAATACAAGTATCGAACGACACTGTCAAGTCAAACATAAAACAACCTAGTACCCTTACCGGTTACAGGAGATGTTGCCGATACCAACAACGGAAAGATATTGTCAAGTCATGGATCCCCTGGCTCACGACTTCACAGCTAATTTCCGAACAATGGTGGTTAGCCCCAATTTCTAGCTTGATAGGGGTCGTATAGCACCTTCCCGCATTTTGGGATTGTGCACTGTCAAACCCAGTTATACTAACTGGGCTGTCTCGCTGTATTGTTGCTAGCCCAAGCTTCCTGACTAGGGCTTCCCATATCACAAAGATCTGTGAGCCCAAGTCTAATAACACTCGAATCGGTACCCGTGCTCCCTGTATTCTTAGGCGGGCTGTGCCTTGTGGGCACGCACAATGTGTGGGTGTTGGGACCTAAGCCTTCTGTCGTTTCGGCTCCACCGTAGGGTTACCCTGTCTTGGTTTTATGGACATTTTTTGTGGCATTTAATAATCTTGGGTGTTTGTTATTGTGCCCACACAATTTCGGCCATTCAGGCCTCCTGAGACAAACTCGGTCCCTTCTATGTGCGTTGCTTTTCTCATCTTTTTTCCCCTCAATGGCGATATTTAATCATTCCGGTCTATGCCACTAGTGCATAGATGAGGGAGCGACCTTTCTAACCCCGCCTGAGGTGTTCGATTCCTGCCGTTGCGTACAATTTACGGCGACCACGCTGTCCTTTGTCTCACCTAGCAACCTGCAGCCTACCCACTCGTACTCGCCGCTGGTGCCGTCCTGAGACTGGGAAAGCGCCTTCAGGCGGTTCTGCGCTATCCTGACTTATTTCCCATGCTTGATGTTTGGCGGAAAGAGTTCGGACGCCCTGAGTTGCCCCCCGTGACAGTCGCCTCTTCATGCGTGCCGGGTTTGAACCTTCTCTACCCAGGGAGGGGTATAAAGTCTTGCCGTCCCGCGTCCAGGTCGGGGGTCCTTCCTGTTTGCATCACCCTGAGATGGGTTAACTTTCTCCGCTATACACGCTTTTTCCTTCCTTTCACACTTCTGTCGCTGCCCACGCTCAGAACCCAGTCAGTGCGGTTCGCCGACATTCTTGACTAAGCCGTTGCCCTAGCTCAGAACATAGGTCCTGTTTATACATGGCTCCCGGTTCCTTAACCTATCCCCCTTCTTGGTCTAACAACTCCCAAAGTCTAGGTCCTGGTGGGACCTGGGTTACATTCCTGGCTGGCCTTGGGGTGGTATTCCGCACCTCCATGTTTCGGGGCCTAAACTTGGCTTTTTTCCATTATCCCCTCGTTGAAACAACGGCTCCCTTCCTACAAGCTCCCCACTTGTGGTTGGTGAGTCCGCACCAGATGCAGCTTTTATTTTCCCGCCGTTGGTCGACCAAGTTCTGGGGTATTACTTCGTGAACTTTCTTCCAGTCGGTATGCTCCACCTCTCGGGTCTGGGTCGGCTTGCTGGTTTGGGCAAACCTTGCTCACCCGAAGTTCTCTGGTGCCGTCTTGCTCTGGAACTTGCCGGGTCGCCCTTCTTCCTTTCCTCACTGCGGCTCCTTTTCTCGGTCCTCCCGTCATCATTTCAACTGCCCTGAGGAACCCGACAAGCTGGACGGATTATCTTATCATTGCCGTTGGCTGTCGAGGAAAGCCTCCTCCTGGTTGCCAACCACTCGCAGCTGCTCCCAACATTCGGCGTCGGTGTCATATCGCTTATGAGAGAAATGTCTCAGTATTGGGTCCAGTAGTCCGTCCTCGACTATCTTTCTCCCTGCCGTTCCTTGAAGCTTGGGCTTGATGTTCAAGTTCTCCATTTAGAGAAGATACTTGTCTATATCCTTCTCGTACTTGATCTTGCCCATCGTTGCCAGGGCTTTTCGGTCCTCCTTGATCGGTGAGAATCGCACAATCATTTCATGCGTTAACTGGTCCCACGTCCACAATTCAGGACGAGCGGCGTACCCTCCGAGCCCCTCCATGCTCTTCCTATACCAGTTGCTGAAGGGTGTCACATCGCTACCCTTCGTCCTTCTCAAGGCGTATATGATCATGTCTTTATCCTCGATCCACACCATGGGATTTCGGCTAAAGTAGTACTGGCACGCGTGTAGCCAGGTCTTTATATCCTGGTAGGACTTTGCTTCGTGTACGAATAGAGGGTCAGTGGATTTCTTCTGATGTAGAGCAGTTTGTCGGGCCAATTCTTTTGGCTAGCTGCAACATCATCTGATGTTCCTCCTCTTCCTTAGCCGTCCTTGGCCTTCCTATGAGTAGTGTCCCTGGCCGGCGGCTTGGTTCCTTCTCCTCCGTTATCAGACCCATCATCCCCCGGGTCTGGGTCTCCTGCCCCTCCGGCCACATTGAGGGACGCCATCGGTTGGTCGGGGCCACTCTGAATGGTCTCTGGCTGGGTGTCTCGTTCCGTGGCTCCCTTTTCCTCTTCTTGTTGGGATGGCCCCGATCGTCCGTGCCCGGTTTCGCCATCATGTGTAGACCCCCGCTGATGCGACCTCCACGCTGTTTGTACTAGGGCAGTCATCCCCCTCGTGGACTGGGCAAACATCTGGGTCATTGGTTGCTGCATGTCCCAGAGCCCTGTCATTACCTTCTTATCGAGGGTCTCTAGCACAGTGACAAACTGCAGCTCCTGGGTTGCTCGGCGTCACTGTTCCTCATCTAACTCCTTCGGGAGTCTGTTCAGGCCTGTGTAGAGCTCTTAGTCTCTACTCACCGATTCTTGGATGGTGCGTCCCAGGTCCTGGTGCGGCTGTCCGCTTATGGCTGCTTGATGGTCCGATCGCTCGTGCATTCGCGTGAGTGCCGCTTCGATCACTCCCTTAAATCTTGTGATCTCGACCACTACCACTGCTTACAGTTTCCTACTCTTATTTTGCCAGAGCGCCAATTCCTCTCCAACCAGTATCTCCCCGTTCAGAAGTCGCTCTCTTACCTGAGCAAGGCCTGCTGCCGTCTCTTTCCCTTCGCCAGATAGGGTTGCGTATGGGACTATCTGGTCGTTCTGGGTTTGGGTGACACTGCAGTCCAACCGGCCAATCCGTGTCCCATTGTATCCGGTGCAAGCCCCCAAATTGGTATTGCCTGAGGAGGTTTGGGTTCCAGAGCGTGACCTCTGCCCACTTTGTCTTTTTGTGATCCTTTTAGTTGGGCCTTGCGGCACTGATGGCCCTGACGGGTTCCTCAGTATAGGTGTGGAACCCAGCCATAGCGGTGGGATGTCACCTCCTGGAGGTGGTGGTGGGAGTGGAAAGGGGCTATCTTGTCCCGGTCCCCACACAAAGATCAGCCGCTACTGTCTCTCAAGGTGCAGCATGTCGGTGTCGCTAGAATCCTCTGATCCTTCTTCAATTCTTGGCTGTGATATCTGGCTTCTTCTTTCTATCAGTGTGAGGTACTTGAGGGCCCACTTGATCCCAGGATCAGTGAACCAGAAGGGAACGTTTTCGTGGTCAAAGACTTTGCTTACGGTGAGATCAAACTCGATCTTGTGTATATCGGGGTTTTGTTGAAGGTATAGGTCCGATAGGTGGTTAAGGGTGCTGGATACGCACCCCTCAAGGCTCATTGAAAGAGGTGGTTGTGAGCCTCAGTAGTGTAGAAGATATTAATATAGTCTAAGGCGGTAGCCGACTCTAAGGACAAGTGAGTCTGGACTAAGGCCCGATATGTGGCAAAGTGATTACTAGGAATGCTCACTTAAGATGCCAAGATGAAGCATAAAAGTGTAACGTAGAATGAATATATTGATAAGATCTCTTCTCCATCCCTGATGATCCTTTTAACAGCATGGGAGGCACGTCAATATTTACATTCCGCGTCTGGGTGTTCGCAGCCTATCTATTCCTTCCACTTTCCTCTATGCGAAATTCATAGACCCTGAAGACCTTTACCCCGCTCGCCTCTGATTCTTCCGAACTGCGCGGAGGGTGTCTCAACCTTCGCCGGACTGTGTCCGTGCTGCTCGTAGTCGCTCGAACCCTTTCACCGTGGCAAGCGGTTACTAGTCCTATCTCTACATACAAAGGGATCAGCTCCGATGACAGACTTATCAATGCAGTCAGATATCTCATCCGCTTGCGTCGACCTGCAGGAAGTATATTCCTGCCTTATCGCACCAATGGCGATTAGGCCTCGTTGCGCTCCGGGTTGATTTCTCACATGGTAGGCCCTCATCGGACTCTACCTTATCATTGCCTTTGGGCGTGGGCGAACAAGCATCCCTTGGGCATTGTCTCCTAATCATGGTTTTTCTCTGCATTCCTCCATCAGTTGACTTGATATTCGGTCTTACTGCCCGCCTGGCAGCCGGAGACTCCTGTCAGAGTAGCCGCGCTCCCCCCGGTTGGCATCCATCCGTTGGCGGAGCTGAGAGATCTTTGCATATATTTATCTCCACAACCAACTAACCGATTTAGTTCATTTGACCTTGCCACGGTAGCCAAGAGTCCTCTCCTAAACACTCTGTGAAAACCCCTCTGTCGGCAACCATCAGTGGTGGCTTAAATTAGGGTTTTGTGCCGCGGTCGTATTGGTAGAAATTAACTCTTTCTCCAAAACTCCGATGCACCCTGGGATCGAACACATGACTTTTTGCCAATAATCACGTGACACACCCATTTCACTATGCCAGTTCATTTTATGTGTAACAGGTTCCTCCGGTCTGGAAGTATGCATCACTAAGATCTATCTTGCTTGTGAATCTTGCTCTTCCTACAGCGTTCAGGATCCATGTCTGATTTGGGATCGACGAGCTATCCATAACTGTGTTGTTATTTCACGGTTTCAAATCCACTAATGGTCTGATCCTACTATTGGATTTTGGCTGAACAACCATGGGTGCTGCTCCTCAGGATTTGGTCCCATAGATAACTCCTGTTCTTACTTTCACATTTACCAAGTCGCCGAGGTTTCCTTTGTATACTTCAGGTATTGTGTATGTCAGTCAGTTACGGAGATCTGTTCTATCCTTCATGCCAATGTGGTGGTTCACATTTCAAAAGAGCGGCAAGTTCTCTGCAATCCCCTCTGAGAATACATCCGCAAACTCATCTAGGATTTTCTCCTGTTCAGTTTCGCCAATCGCGGCTCTGAACTCTGCACTGGCTGCTTTGCATAGTACTGGGACCTTTTTCTCAGTGAATTCAATTGCTGCCTCACCCCGCTGGATAACAGCCCTGTGCTCGGTTAGGAAAAGCATCCCTAGTAGTGTATCATATTTCACCAAATTCCCAACCATGATCCTTTGGTTCGGTAGTCTAGCCCAACTGAGTTGGATGGTTACTTCACAAGTCTTATCACTTGTTAATCGTGATCCCTTCATGGCCACATTCACAGTAACAGGTAGTTTCATCAGGTGAGTCGAGACGCCCTGTGTTGTAACAAAGGTGTCGCTAATGACATCTGCACCCACTGCTCCTCTGTGAAACAATACCCTAGCATGTGAGCCATTGATCAAGTTGGTTCCCTCCAAAGCTAAGTGGGGGTGGAGAGTAGTGGCTGGAAGGGTTTGGTAGCACTCAATCTCAGTCTCCAGATCTGCTGAGTTGATCTCCACCTCTTCGAACTCCTATGTCTTAACCTGGTTTACTGAGGTTTCTGTCTTAATCTGTTGTTTCGTGAGGTGGTCCCATACCATGTGTTCTTCCTTTCCACATTCAAAGCCTTCTCCCTTCTCCTTTCGTTCCCATTTGGTATTTCTGGGTATCTTCTTCTGAATTGGTTTCATCTTGCTCTCCTGTTGGTAAGCCTTCTCTTGTTGTCTTGCCTCTCACTTTGCTGCACTTTGCTTTCTATAAGCGCACGTTTCATGCCAGATCACATTTTGTTGCTGTGCATTTGCCATGATATCCTCCACATCATCGCCTTCCCATTCCATTGGTTCTCCCACTTGTCTAAGTCGCGTGTCTATGGTGTTATAGGACCTTTGCTGCAGTGCATGGTTGTAAACTGTGAGGTTAGGCATTCGTCCTCGGTACATTAGAAGCACTGTAGCTATCTTTGTGATCCTCTCTGTTCTCCTATTCACTACTTGCTCAACGCTGTTAAAAGCTTTGTATAGTTCCTCTCTGTTGCAGCTCGACTGGAATTGCTTCGGCATGTATTCCAGCTGATTCTGCCCACTAATATAGTCTCCATCCCCGTATTCATCCATGCATTGGTGGTACGCTTCCATGGCAGCTACTGCACGGAAAGGTTGCACCCACATTCCTGTTTCATTCTGGGATGTCTTGACTTCCTGTATGAGCAGGTACTGGCGTAGCGAGGTTCTGTATCCCTTCAATGACTCAGTTTTGAGGTGGTCTCCCTTTCCGCTGAACTTCTTGAGTAGTGGTAACTTTATCTTAGGTTTCTTTCCTGGCTGGTCATCAGTACTACCAGTTGGGGGTACTGGTGGATATGGCAGGCCTTCTGAGCTAGACATATTGGATTCACTTCTCTCACTTTCGTAGTCCTCCTTCCACGAGTGGTTCTTTGGTACTAGTGGGGGGTGCTCTGATGTCTTGACTTGTTCTTCCTTAGGTTGTTCTAAGGTTCGTGAAGCCTGGTCTTTCACAAGCTGCCTGGCAGCTTGATTCATGCTAGACTCTGCTGTGTCCTTTGGCTTCTTGGGTTGTCTGCGGTGTTCTTGCCCTGCCTGTGGGACTTGCTTCCCACTCCTGATCCTGCGAGTTCAATAGTCTGTGCTGGCGAAGCCGCCCACCATGGGTTCTGCCACTTCCAGCTGCTATCATTTCTTGATAGACGTCTGTAGGTTGATCAGGCCTCGCCTAGGTACAATATTTGTAACCACTTGTTGAGGTTAAAAAAATGTACCATATTCATTCCTAGGGGGCTTATCACGCTTCGAATACGATAGTAATAGGTGGCCTGCTTGCTGGGCAAGAGGCGAGGGCTGTGTAGACTAATGGAGGCTTCGAAAAGACATAAAAGGAGATCAAGAAGTAACCATTCAAGCAAGTATATTAAAGATATTGTCACTCGAAGTCTGCTGTTTCCATCATGTAATCAGCGCTGTTTGAATACAAGTTCTCACTCAACCCCATTATGAGCAATAACATAAACCATTCAAAGTATCAAGCGATACCTTTGAAACATAACAAGTATCAGACCATACTATCAAATCAAACATAAAATGTTCAAAGTATCAACTGATACCTTGGAAACATAACAAGTATCACACGATACTATCAAACCAAGCATAAAACATTCCCAGTATCTAGTGATACATTCAAAACATAACAAGTTTCAAATGATACTCTAAAACACAACATAAAACATACTCTAGTACTTGTACTGGTTACACTACCTATTAAAATCCCATACCACCAGGATCTTTAGTGGAAATCTGCGTGTACCGGTATTGTCAATTAGTTCTAATTCCATTTCATGCGGAATGAGTGTAAGCTACTTTCATGCAGACTCGTAATCCTAAGGCTGTCAAACCAGAGTGGTTCAGAAGATGGGTAGTCTATATTAAAACTTAATTAACCTTATCCTTTTTCCCCTGTGGGTCCCCAGCTGAGCTCAGCCCTACTCTCTTTCCAAAGCTGACTATTGCCATAAATACCTTTCTCCATTTTCAGGACAGCACTATCCCAGACTACTCACTACATGTAACTCAAAAATTGTTTGCCACCTATCATTCATAATAAACAATATGGTTGGTTGTTACTGTAACTTCTCAGACGTGCACATTTTAGAATGCCACTTACCACAAGTACACTGAGAAGTAGGGACAACCATAGTAGTTAGGCGATGCATGCACTGTCTGGGTAAGGAGAGGGGTAGTGAGATTTCTGATAATGGTGGCCACCATCTGACCTAAACACTCGATAGAGTACCACATTCCGTATACACAAAAATCAATAAAAGTGTGTAAAATCCTGAATGCTGGGAGTGATATCCGCCTAGCACACTTCAGCCTTAGTACAACAGAAAAGAGAGTACCTGCAATAAGACTAACAACAACTCCAAAATCATGAACAGCGGATAGATGTGAAACCCATGCAGCAATAACAAAAGTAGGTTCAATTTCACTGTGCATAATTATGCAACCTTCAGTAACGAATAAGGGTAGATTCTATTATGCATATCACTACTGGAGTCAGGGAAGGGATATCACATTGTGGTCTATACTCATATCAGGAGTACAAGAGAATAGATACTGCAAAGTTGTAAGTACCGAGAGTGATAATGGGGCAGCGATGATTGATCAGATGGTAGGATTCTATCCCATTGTATGGTTACAGGGGTGCGAAACCAATATATTTGGTCACATTTGTGCCACGGTATACCCCTAAACTACAGCCTAATGGATGAGAGCTGCTTAGTCATTGATAAGCGACTCAACAAAGTGTGGACCAAATATTACAGTTGGTTGACTATATTGCGATTACAGGGGCCAGAAAGTGCAATTGGCAGAATTGATTATGAGGAGCCCCGTTACGCCACTTATGCAGAGATTGCCTGGGATTCCTGAAGGGATGATGGTGACTTTCCAGGCAGCCAAAGCACGCATCGAAGATTGTGAAATGGGATTTCCAGGATTGTTGGGTTATTTGTGATATTGATCGAACACCTGTATCAGGTATTTATTTGTGTTAGCTTAAAGGGTTAGGAGCTGTGAGGGAGTACAAGCCCGGGTTCTGACACTCCTAATTCCAGGCGTTGCCTAAATGCCTGTATGTGAATATGCAGAGCAGAGGCTGACTTCAACTCACCTTCCAGTTATAGTAAAATTCTATTCTTGCAAACAAGAAAGAGCAGAGAGAAACAAAGCCTATAGCCCATTTCAATGTTGCCCGACTGTGTGCACATGCCACAACAGGAAATTCCAGCGCAGTGCACCACCAATCAATTTGCTATTGCAAACGGGCTGTATCAAGTACGAACCAGGTAAAGGGGTGATTGCGCTGGCAGAAAACCCAATACTAAGTACCAAGATTCCTTCCAAGACCCCTGGATCCCTACAGTACGGTATACATTGCACCATAGTCGTTAATCCCAATGTCTGTCCTGGCCTCCCCTCTCGTAATCCCATGTCCTACGTTTCTTCTACCTCAATCGCCAACTTTACACGCGGTCTTCAAATATCTCAGATAGCTACCGCCTGCCTAGCAAATGACTTATACTAATCTTACCGAATGCTTTTGTACCGTGTCAAGGGGTATCCTATGGTAGGTTGCGCTTTACAAGCTTCCAGCCTAACTTCCGCAAGCTACGAGCAAGCGTCCCATCCCTACTGACCATTCAAGTGATCTACTACCGCTTCCCGGTTGGTCAATTTGTTGTATTGCTAAGAGCAGTCAACGATAAAGTATGGCTTGTGGACTGGGTGTGAGTACATACATTCTGGCGGAGGGGATTGGGTGTTGCGAAGAAATAATGTTCTGAGATGACAGTACAGGAGGAATGGAAACCCTACAAGCCACTAATCATAGACCGCGACAAATTCTTACATCATAATGCACCTAGCATACTACTATTATCTCAACAATTGAAGAAACCTCATGGCCAAAGAGAAGCGTAATCCGTACTAGGGACCAGGTAGGCGTCCAAGTGGGAAATGAATTGGAAGAGCAATGATCTCCAACCGATAATGCACCGGAGACCTTTAATCTATAGAATGGTTAAGAGATTTACTAACCACTATAGGAAGCTGAATCAATCACCCACCTGCTGCAATACTGGCCACTCCAGGCCGGGAGCTTATCAAGAGAGCGGGCAAGGTGTGAAGGTCCCGGATACCATTAAAGCACATCTATGGTAGGGTCAATAGCAATCGTAAATGAGGAGAATGGTGTACATGAAGTAACCGGCAATGGGAAAGGTTAGTAGTAATGCATTGCTGTATGAGCAAGAGTATTGGAATCATGAGACTCACTGCCTAGAGTAGCCGCGAAGCTGAGTATCAGTGAGGGGCTGGTGGCAGAGGATTGATTGATCCAATTCACTTGCTACAGGTATCAGGCGGCTAGAGGTTAGATATTGTGACGTCCTAGGATAAGGATGATCATGTTGACTTACATACTACAATACTCCGCGAGTGGGACGTCAGCAGTGGTGCCGTCACAGACTAGAGGTCAGTTCTGTTCACGTACCTCCTACAGCACCCCAGGAGAGAGAAATCAGCAAGTGGCCCCCCCCGGGAACTGTTATTGATTCAGTTCACTTACCCGCTAGAGTCAGCATTCAGCGAGCGAGATACCAGCAATTGCTCCGGCCGAGAACAGTTGTTGATCCTGATCACTTACAAACAACACTCAGAGAGCCGGAAGTTAGCAATTGCCGCACCCCGCCCTGAAACCCTCACTAATCCGGATCATCTACTGTCTACAACACTCACCGAGCGAGAGGTCAGCAATTGCCCCGCCTGTGAACCGTCGTTAACCCGGATCACTTACATGCTACGGCACTCACGGAGCGAGAGGTCAGCAATTGAAGCACCCCGCCCGGGAACCGTCGGTAATCCTGATCGCATACCAACTACAACACTCAGCGAGCGAGGTCAGCAATTGCCCCGCCCGGGAATTGTCGTTGATCCCATTCACTTACTTCCTATAACACCCAACAGGCTAGAGGCTAGCAATAGCTCCGCCCGGGAACTGTCGTTGATCCCAACCACTTATGATACCATGTACAACACCCGGCGAGCGCTAGGTCAGCACTTTCCCCGCCCGGGAGCCGTCGTTGATCCCGTTCACTTACATCCTACAACACTCAGCAGGGGAGAGGTCAGCACTTGCCACGCCGGGGAACCGTCGGTGATCGTGCCCACTTACCGGCTATAATACCCCACGAGCGAGAGGTTAGCAATTTCCCCGCCAGGGAACCGTCGTTGATCCCGCTCACGTACATTCTACGGCACTCAGAAAGGGAGATGTCAGCCATTGCCGGGCGCGGGAACCGACGTTCATCGTGCCCACTTACCGCCTATAACACCCAACGAGCGAGAGGTCAGCAATTGCCGCGCCCGGGACGTGTCTTTGATCCTGTCAACTTACCCGCTTCGAGACCCAGCGAGCGAGAGGTTAGCAATTGCGCCTCCCGGGAGCCGTCGTTAATCCGGATCGCTTACCCTCTACAACGCTCACCAACGACAGAGGTTAGCAATTGCCCCGCCCAAGAACCGTCGTTAATCCCGATCGCTTACTAGCTACAACACTCAACAGGCGAGAGGTCAACAATTTCCACGCCCGGGAACCGTAGTTAATCCTGTTCATTTACATTCTACAACACTCCGCATGTGAGAAGTCTGAAATTGCCCCACCCGGGAACCGTCGTTGATCGTGCCACTTACGCCTTATAACACCCAACGAGCGAGAGGTCACCAATTGCCCCGCCCGGGATGTGTCTTTGACCCTCTCCACTTACCTGCTACAAGATTCAGCGAGCGAGAGGTTAGCAATTGCCCCACCCGGGAACCATCGTTAATCCCGATCACTTACTATCTACAGCACTCCGGCGAGCGCGAGGTTAGAAATTACCCCGCCCGGGAACTGTCGTTAATCCCATTCACTTACTATCTACAGCACTCCGGAAGCAAGAGGTTAGCAACTTCCCCACCCGGGAACCGTCCTGATCCTGCGCACTTAGCGCCTATAAAATCCAACGAACGAGAGGTAAACAATTGCCCCGCCCGGTAACCCTCGTTGATCTCGTTCACTTACATTCTACAACACTCAGCACGCGAGAGGTCAGCGATTGCCCCGCCCGGGAACCGTCGTTGATCCTATCCACTTACTGCCTATAACACCCAACTAGCTAGAGGTTAGCAATAGCCCCGCCAGGGAACTGTCGTTGATCCTGTTCACTTACATCTTACAACACTCAGCACGCGAGAGGTCAGCAATTGCCCCGGGCGGGAACCGTCGATGATTGTGCCCACTTACCGCCTATAACACCCCACGCGCGAGAGGTTAGCAATTACACCGCCTAGTAACCCTAGTTGATCGTGCTCACTTACCGCCTACAGCACCCAGGGAGCAAGGGGTCAGCAATTGCCCCGCCGTGGACCCGTCGTTGATCGTGGTCACCCACCTCCTATAACACTCAAGGAGCGAAAGGTCAGCAATTCTCTGGGCGTACAGCAGTGGTCCATTCGGTCGACCCACATTCTAGATCGTTCCGTGAAAGTCATGTCAGCCCTTTGCTTAGTTCCCAATTACGCTTCATCTAGCTACTTACAAGCTATAGCACACACCGCCGCCCCGCTATTAGCCGTTCCAGTGGGAGTCTCTGCCATTCATCAATCCTCTTACCTCCTACCTCGCCCGAAAATCAGCAGTCCTCTATTTCTCTTCCCAGGTTATGGAGTCTGACTTACGCGCTACGCTCATCGGCCACCCCAGAATCAGTTCAGTTTGTTGTCAAATATCGTGAATGGGGTTCCCTAACCGCCTACCGTTCCGAACCCAGTGGAGCCAGTACTATCACCCCGATGATGCGTGGTCAGGGACATCAACAGACACTCTGTATCGCAAAAAACACGCCCTGTCTCAGCTTCAGGTCCCTTCTGGAACACATGATTAACATACTGTCTGTAGAACAGGGTGAAGTCGTTGTCACCGTTGCTCTAGCAAACTTGTACGGTTGGCTCTTTACCAATGAAATGTTATACTCCTTCCCGTTTATAATAAAATTGACTCTCCTCTTTACTAGCATCTTCATTATATCCTTCTCTTTCCGGAGAGCTGCTGAGTTCAATGAGGTGCCATAGAATTCGGATCTAGCATTAATACCTCCTTCTTTCAACAGACTCTTTACCGCGGACCGCTGTCCGAACCACGATGCTATCATCAAATGCGTAAAATCGTTGGGGAAGGGAAGGTAGTCTCGCTAGCCACTATTTTCCCAATACACCCAAAGCCATGTCAGTAATCTTCTTGACCCAGGCTTGCAAATCAAGCGAGTAGACTCGAATAGCTCCATCTGCCGTTTCCCCAAATCATGGAAGTGGCCTGCCCAGTGGCTCGCTGTGTAATTGAGAAGTGGATATCTCTGGACATAATCTCCGATGCCCTGATATGACCCCAGGGGGTCTTGTTCAAAATCCTCGAGCGAAAGATAGGTAATACAAATATCAGCTAGTATAAAACTAGAATCCATTGGACACAGGGTATACTGCCAATTCCCTTTTCCAGGTAATATCCCCCTAATAAGGAACTCCCGGGCCGTTTGGTGAACGAGGTAAACTTTGGAATCAATGATCCGCACGAAAAGCCCGCACAAGTCTTTCACCGTACTCTCAGACCCCGAGGAATAATCTTCAATATCCGCGATAGTTGTCTGATTCTGTCTGATTCGGAAGGCGACATTTATTTCCCGAAGCGAAAGCGGCCTTGTTGCTCCTGCCGCTATATACAGGATACGTTGTGCAGTGTCAGGGTTCTTGCTTTTATCCAGAATTTTGGTGTATAACTCTGCCAGATTTCTCGGGCCGGTGGAGACAATGTGACTAAATTCGCCCGGCGAGTCGCCCCCACTTTCCTTTAACATCTCCAGAACCAGGGCAACCCAAAGGAAGGTGCGATCGGCAGAAGATTCGAGGAGATCTCGCAAGTATCCCAGCCCCCCAGGCCGTCCCGAGTATGACTCAAGGTCCT